>CM040122.1:460913423-461300923 GCA_022559845.1 Amorphophallus konjac | reverse complement strand
TCAGGATCTGCAAAGTCCCCTTCCCCACTTGCTGAGGAAGTGCATCGCTCATGAACTTTCTTCAATGTTACTTCATATCATACACATATATATATCATGAATAAGTGGAGGAGCTCTCTTCATCAACTACACTTGGTGGGAGCTTGCCATACTTTGCTTATATACGTAATAAGGTGATCATGCATGAACACTGCAACCATTTGCGGTAGCTATTGTGAGGAGATTTCTTTGCATAAACACTCGTCGTAGAAAAGAAATAGCTTACGACATATGGCTAGACCTGGAGTGATTAGAAAACTTAACGGAAATTAATTTTTTTTTGCTCCACCCAAAGATCAGAATGACGGATCACTTATGGTGCACAAAACTTAATTAGGATTTCGTGCGCTATATCTTGGGTGAGATTTAGATCTCATGACCGACTTAAATAGAGGATCGTCCATGGATCTGAGACATGCACGTGCTTGTCCTCTACATGTATGTACATGAGTTTTTCGTGAATTGGATCTCTTCTTCACCACGAAGAACACTTCTTCATAATCTCCAAGTCGTTCTTCTTCTTCTTCTTCTCAAGAGAGAAAGAGGGAGAGAGAGTGGCGCCAAGGTAAGGCGTGACCTTGAGATCTATGTCTTAGAAGGGGACGGCCTAGAGGGAGAGAGAGGAAGGTGGCTAGGGAGAGGTTGTGACTACTGAGAGTCCAATCTCTCTAAATCACCCCTTATATTATAGCCATCCACCATTTTTAGATAATTATGTAACTAATTAGATAATCATTTAATTACTTGGATAATTCAATCTCTTGAAAAATTGCAAGAAAGTATGGTCCACTTAAAGCTATTTGTGTGTGACCCTCTAGGTCCTATTATTGCACTGGTAGTGAGCAATTAAATTACTAACCTCCTTCAACATTATTCATGTGAATACTTAAACTCTGTAATTATTTTTTATTAAATTAATCACCACATGACTAATTAATCCTACTCACTAATCATGGTTAACACTCATCAACGGGTCATGACCCCCAGACAATAAGAGAATTTCAAATCCACTTAGAACATTTCTATCATCAGTTATCATGCAATTATAATCCTTCACTCACACGATGTTCTAGGTCAGAAACGAAGCATGGCCATGCTGACAATGCTCCATAATTATCTAATCTAATAGTTTATATATATCTTAAACGGCTAAACCAAAACTCATTTTCGATTTGTCGATGAATCATGTCCTGGGATTTTTCCCAGATATGATTATATAGGATATTCTCTCTTCAAAATATTGAGTGAGTGATCCCCTATTGACCACACAATCACCTTCATGTAAATCACACAGCACCCAATTATCTAATTGTACTAGCCGTCTAAGAAGATCCATAAACAAGGCATCAAAGTACAGTGCTCCTCACATAAGATGTCTTTGGTGTCTCACATCCAAAGATCAATTGCACCACCGTGACACTGAATCTCTTGACTGACAGTTAGATATTATTGGCCATTCAAGAGTTCAAAACAGATCAGTTCAGTGAACTCATGCTCTAATCAGCACCTACACACGCACATTAGTGTCTCCGCACAAGTGATTGTGAGATCAACCACCCTTATCATATAAGCAAGTGTCGTGTGTGCTAGTATAATGCGCATTTGCCTGCACAATATTCCCCTTTCAGGTCACAGATCTGTTATGCTAGAATCACCACCCAAGAAAACAGAAGAAAGCATCAGTTAACATCTCTTGCGCACAGAGGTTAGATGAAGGTAGGAAAACAACAGCAGAGTTGCATTTAATTGCGTTCTAGGATAATGATGAACAATGGAAAGAGTATTACTCTCAAATAGAATAAATAAGAGTCCCACACCGTCTTAGTGTGATGTTTTATTAATTATCATTTTTGGAGCTATTGGAGTATACTTGTATATCCTCTTTTTCATTTAATATAAATAGTGGTACTATCCACTTAAAAAAGAATAAATAAGAGAGTATCATACTCTCCACGATAAAGGAAGTAGTGGAACAAGATTATACCTTGTTGATAACTTATATAATACTACAACCATTTACGGTAGCTATTGTGCGGAGATTTCCTTGCATGAACACTCAGTCGTAGAAAAGAAAGCCTCCTCGACTCTACTTTCATATTTACATAATCTGCATAAGAATAAGAAAACCAAAGACAAGGATTTACACACTTGACTAGTTCACACCGGGTCATCATATACATGCTTCTGAAATTGAACTTGAACCATCTCCAACTATGTAGCTAAGGTACAGATGCTGGTAATGTCCTCCTCTGTGTCAATCTTTTGGTTCTCTAGCTACTTTAAGTACAACATATGTTCTTTCAGAAGTCAAGCCAATTGAACTTGCAATGCAAATTGAATTTTGAGGTGAGTTGGTACCATATTCATTTGAGTTTTCCAAAGTCTCATTGGAACTCTCATTCAAATTAGTAAAATCCTACAGTGCACTTGACTTAATGAAGCTAAAATCAATAACACCCGATGAGTTATATGTGAAAAGTTCCTCTTCCCAACCATCAGGCACCTGTAATGTGAGAGGTTAATCATACGCATGCTGAGGAAAGTAAGAAACCAAGGATATAAATTAGAATAAAAAAATCACCCTATGACACATTAAAATTTTTCGCTCAGGAGGAGAAATACCCATTGTCATGATTCTCCGTCATCTCCCTAAAGCTCTGAGCATATCTTCAACCCGAGATTGAGCAAGATCACGTTGCTGAATAAGTCATTTTATCTCTTCCTCCATCTGCAGATTGAACATCTATCTTTTAACAGCAAGTTCAGATGTATATATAGCTAAGCTATCATTAGAAAAGTATTAAATGCCCGGCATGATACACAGTGAAGAAAATTTTAGTTAAGCCTCACTACCTTTGTAAGCAATAAACACAGAATCCTATCAGACACCATCAGAAATGTCAGTTATACCATTGCACATCGAGGCATGATTATTCTACTTCATTTGAGATTCTTGGTGAGAAAATGGCGGAGTCTTTGTGGATGAAGCACTTGCAATTTTGTCTAATAAACGGGCTCAAATTATGTATGGAACAATTCATCTCTGATGTTGTTGATATGTAAAATTTGACATTTAAAATATATCACAATATACTATAAATTGTGGAAAGATAAAGCGTCCCTAAAACGCACTGCCACGGAGTCGCCCCTAACGACCCTATAGTGAAGAAGTACAAGAAAGAGGGTCTAGATGGTCAAACCCCAAGAATATATCCCGCATGACATCAACCTGCGTCTTGATGGACGAATTAAAATTACAAGAAGTCAGAGACATTCCTGAACAACGCAATGCTGCAGACTCAGCAGTGACCAATGCAACGAAGGGCTCGAGATGCTCGAGTTCCAGAAGAGACTTGTTGTGGTGCTGAGTGTAGTACGTACACATTCTGAATTAGAACAGTGAATTTTGAGGAGACAAATATTTATTACGGATCGATGGAACCATATATATATATCGGTGAAAACAGAGAGGCCGTGTATTAATTTTGGTTAATTATTTACTGATCATAATATTATTCTAAAAACCCAATGAATTAATTGTTAGGTGTTGGAGAAATTGTGACTTGTATTGGGTTTTATTTTTAAACCCAAAGGTCTTTGTGGGTTTTCTTAAAAAAGGGTCATGAGATGCTTGTCCATGTGAGAGTTTTCCGTGGATTTCTTTCCTGCGCGAAGAATAGTAGGAAAACTGTTATGTTTTTGATAAAACCGTGGCTATGCATTTTCACGGGTTGTGGATGGTTTTTTGGAGAGCAAAACCTGCAGTACTCTTCTGGTAATATACGAGAAGTCGCGAACGGTTTTAAAAATGCCGGTGTCTCCGAGTTTTTGTTTCGAGGAGCAACAGTAATTCTTTGAAAGGGGGCTTTTCTCTCTTAAGCACGCTGGACCATTTTTTATAGAAAAACTCTTGTACTACAGTTTCTCACAGACAAAAGAAAGGAGTACTTGTTCCCGAGGTTATCGTCGAGGAGGGATTATCTTCGTGCGGACATACATCCTTGTAGCCATTCTATTCTGGGGAAGATCGTGGACTCCGCCGCACTGGTATGACGGGGGCGATAACTTCTCTAAGGACAGTCCTTACGGGCGGCTCGGCTAAGTGTTCTAAACTGATCTTTTTGTTCTTCATTTGTTGCACTATTCTGCATGCTCTTTCCTTTTGGATTTGGATCGGATCTTGTCTATTCTTGTGGGACGACGTGTATATAACATTTGTGCCTTCATATTATACATTTGTTCAAATAATTATTTGTTTCATAATCATTGTTATATTTCCAACAATCTTAGAGAAGTTATTCATTATGTCGTCCATGTCATCTGTGTTCGCACCCCGTGTGGATATGTCCGGCATGCCCGAGAAATTCTCAGGACAGCACTTCAAGCGGGGGCAACACCGTATGAAGATTTGGTTTACCACAATCAGGTTTATTTCAGTTCTTGAGTCGGACTGCCCTAAACTAGATGAGAATGATCCCAACAGTCATAAAGTAGTCGATGAGTGGAAGCAACGTGATCATATATGTCATGGTTGCATTCTATTGGCATTGTCCAATGTGATGTTTGATGTATATAGTGGTTCTTCCTCTCAAACTGCTAAGCAGCTGTGGGAGGAACTTGACAAAAAGTACAATACCGAGGACTTAGGCCTTGAAAAGTACTATGTTGCCAAGTACCTAATGTTTCAAATGGTTGAGGGTAAGTCTGTATCTGAACAGGCACATGAATTTCTATTATTACTTCATGACTTAGTTGAAGCAGAAATGAAACTTCCAGAAAAATTCTAAGTGATGTCAATCATTGAGAAGTTTCCAAAGTCTTGGGAGGATTTTGGGATGTCTCTCAAGCATCGCAAGGGATCTCTCACTCTGGATGATTTACTTGTTGCTATAGCCATAGAAGAACATAGAAATCAGAAGCCTGTGATGCCTGTAGAACTGAATGCAAATGTGATGACTTTTTCTAAGGCAAGAGATTCTAAAGGAAAAGGAAAACTAGAAAACATGAAGAACAAATCAAACATCAAAGACAAGATCCAGAAAAAGTTCAAAAAGAAACCATGCTGGGAGTGTGGACAGGTGGGTCATTTCATCAAGGACTGTCCTGTGAAGAAGGCTAAGAAGGCTGAAAAGTACTCTTCTGGTCCCCAAGTCAATGTAGTGATTGGGGGGACTGAGCAAGCTTCGGGCTCAACCAGCGGATTGTATGTTTCTGTTAACCCTCAAGTTTTCACTATATATGAACCAAATGAATGGATTGTAGACACTGGGGCTAATGTGCATGTATGTGCTGACAAGTCCGTGTTTGTGTCTTACCAGGCCATTCATGGCAGATCCGTGACCATGGGGAATGCTACTGCTTCCAGGGTGTTGGGGATAGGGCACGTGGACCTGAGACTGTCTTCAGGACGTGTTCTCTCTCTATACAGGGTGCACCATGTTCCATCGATCCGGAGAAATATTTTGAGTGGTTCTGTTTTAGTAGAACATGGTTATGAATTAACATTCAAATGTAATAAAGTGGCGCTTCTTTATTTAGGGACTTTTATTGGAAAGGGCTATTTGTCAGATGGTTTGTTTAAAATTCATGTAGTCAATATTTTGAATAAATATGTGGATGACTCTCATGCCAGTTCTACTTCTTATTCTGTGAATATTGTAGAATCTTCTACATTATGGCATGAACGTTTAGGACATGTAAATTATAATTCCTTGAAACGTATGATGAATCCGAATATGATTCCTGAGTATGCCATTGATAAAACTCATAAGTGTGATATTTGTGTACAAGTTAAACAACCAAGAAGACCTTTTAACTCTGTTGTTAGAGAGTCTAAGATTTTGGATTTAGTCCACATAGATATTTGTGAATTTAATGGTGTACAAACGTGGGAACATAAGAAATATTTTATTACCTTTATAGATGATGGTAGTAGATACTGTTATGTGTATCTTCTTAAGTCTAAAGATGAAGCTTTATCCAAATTTATCATCTTTAAGGCTGAAGCAGAAACACAAACTTCCAAGGTTCTTAAAAGGATAAGGTCTGATAGAGGGGGGGAGTACACATCTAACATGTTTTCTGAATTTTGTCAAAGTCATGGCCTAATTCATGAGGTTACTGCTCCCTATTCCCCCCAATCTAATGGGATAGCTGAACGAAAAAATAGAGTATTTATAGACATGGTCAAATCTCTTCTCCAAAACTCTGGACTACCTAGTCATATGTGGGGGGATGCTTTGAATATGGCATGCCATATTCTATGGCATGCCATATTCTGAACAAAGTACCCTTGAAACATAAAGATACTAGTCTAGAAGAGTTATGGAGAGGTAGGGAGTCTAGCTTCAAGTATCTTAGAGTATGGGGCTGTCTTGCAAAAGTGTTAGTCCTTGAACACAAAAGAAAGAAGCTAGATCCGAAAACCGTTGATGTGGTTTTTATAGGCTATGCGGCTAACAGTTATGCATTCGGATTCTTAGTGATCAAATCTGAGATATCTGGAATAACTGTTAACTCTGTAGTTAAATTTTGTGATGCTACGTTCTATGAGGACGCGTTTCCCATGAAAACGGGTGTACCTTATCTAGTGTCTTCTAAAGATGTTCCCTGCACCTCTATCTCTATTCCGTATCATGTAGAAAGGATATCCAATGTGGGGTTGAGACCTCCAATACTAATCTTGACTCTACTGATCGACATGAATTGGTGGAACCAAGAAGGAGTAAGAGACCAAGAATTGCCAAGGATTTGGGAAGTGATTTTATTACCTACCAGATTGAGGGTGATCCCCCTACTTTCCGAGATGCTATGGCTTCATCTGAGGCAAAGCTTTGGAAGGAAGCCATTAAGAGTGAAATATATTCCATTATCTCTAATGGTACATGGGAATTGGTTGATTTACCTCTTGGTTCTATGACTATTGGGTGTAAGTGGATTTTTAAGAAGAAATTAAAACCTGATGGAAGCATTGACAAGTACAAAGCCAGATTGGTTGCCAAGGGGTTCAAACAAAATGAAGGAATAGATTTCTTTGATACCTATTCCCTTGTTACTAGGATGACCACAATTAAAGTGCTTCTTGCATTGGCTTCTATGTATGGTCTCACTATTCATCAAATGGATGTTAAGACCGCCTTTTTAAATGGTGATCTTGAAGAAGAGATATACATGGATCATTCTGAAGGTTTTGTGACACCTGGTAATGAAAACAAAGTTTGTAAGCTTATTAAGTCTCTTTATGGGTTGAAGCAAGCCCCCAAACAATGGCATGAAAAGTTTGATAAAACTATCTTGTCTTTTGACTTTAGTGTCAATGAATTTGATAAGTGTGTCTATACCAAGGTTAAAGGTGATGCTTGTATCATTGTGTGCCTGTATGTAGATGATATACTATTATTTGGAACTTCTATTGGGATTGTGAATGAGACTAAGTCATTCTTAAGTAGAATGTTTGAAATGAAAGATATGGGAGTAGCAAATCTGATTTTGGGTCTTAAGCGGATTCGTTTAGTTGAAAGGATAGTAATTTCTCAGTCTCATTATGTTGAGAAAGTCTTGGAGAAATTTGGCTATCAAAATTGTAAATCAGTTAGCACTCCTTATGATTCATCTAAAATATACTACAAGAACAAGAGTGGTGTACTAGTGTCTCAACTAATGTATTCCCAAATCATACGAAGTTTGATGTATCTTGCTAACTGTACTAGGCCTGACATTTAATATGCAGTGACCAGATTCAGTAGATACACTAGTTGTCCTGATCGTACTCACTGGGAGGGCTTGGATAGGATACTCAGATGCCTTAAGGGTACTATATCCTTAGGCTTGCATTATGGGAAGTACGATGCTGTTTTAGAAGGGTATAGTGATGCAAGTTGGATAGCCCAAAACTCAAGGAGTAACGGTGTCTCGGGGTATGTCTTTACCTTAGGAGGTGGCGCTGTTGCCTTGAGGTCTGCAAAACAGACCATTTTTTCTCGGTCTACTTTTGAGGCTGAGCTGTGTGCTCTGGACACTACTGGAACAGAGGTTGAATGGATCAGGGGACTTCTTTCTGAGCTCCCACTGACAGGAAAGTCCATTCCTGCAATATCGGTGCATTGCGATAGTATGACTACAATCGCCAAGATCAAAAGTTCAAAGTACAACAAAAAACAAAGAAGACATGTCCAAGTCAGATTGAAATTTGTAAGGGAACTTGTGTCTCAAGGTGTGATCGTTGTTGATTTTGTTGGTACCAAGGACAATATAACAGATCCACTGACCAAGGGACTTGATAGAAATCAAGTTCAAAAATCCAGATTAGGGATGGGACTGAAACCCATTGAGAATTCTACTATGGCGGCAACCCAACCTAACTAAGTGGAGATCCCACGAAGTAGGTTCAATGTGGTAACAACAAACTATAGGGAGAATTATGTGGCACTTTAATATTCAGTTGGTACTATTGTACATGTGTGTCTCTCCTCTGATAATCTGTTCTAAGTGCATGTACTGCGAGACATGAAGGGTTTTGTGAAACTCTGAATGGGTTCGAGCCTATATTGGCAGGATGTTTGTAGTACATCCTTGGAGAAACCCACCTATGTGAGTGTGACTGTGAGGCCGCAGTTAAGGGAAGTGGGTTCTTCCTTATCAACACTCATGAATCAGGATAAGGGTGCATGGCCATAAAGCACCAATCCTGAAGATGATAACCAGAACTTATATCTTGTTGTTCCCAATAGAAATTCTCATAAAAGGAGCCAAGTTCAAGACTTAGTTCACTCCGGTTCTGTGGGGGTTAAAATTAGAAACTCAGGTGATGGTTCAAACCCGAAAGGTACCCTCACTGAAAGCAAGATATGCTCTTATTTTGTCATTTAAGTTTTCCTCAAATTCCTTTGGGTTTGTGGGCGAATGTTGGAGAAATTGTGACTTGTATTGGGTTTTATTTTTAAACCCAAAGGTCTTTGTGGGTTTTCTTAAAAAATGGTCATGAGATGCTTGCCCATGTGAGAGTTTTCCGTGGATTTCTTTCCTGTGCAAAGAATAGTAGGAAAACGGTTGTGTTTTTGATAAAACCGTGGCTTTGCATTTTCACGGGTTGTGGGTGGTTTTTTGGAGAGAAAAACCTGCAGTACTCTTCTGGTAATATACGAGAGGTCGCGAACGGTTTTAAAAACGCCGGTGTTTTCGGGTTTTTGTTTCGAGGAGCGACATTCTTTGAAAGGGGGCTTTTCTCTCTTAAGCACGGTGGACCATTTTTTATAGAAAAACTTTTGTACTACAGTTTCTCACAGACAAAAGAAAGGAGTACTTGTTCTCGAGGTTATCGTCGAGGAGGGATTGTCTTCGTGCGGACATACATCCCTGTAGCCATTCTATCCTGGGGGGAAGATCGTGGACTCCGCCGCACTGATATAACGGGGGCGATAACTTCTCTAAGGACAGTCCTTACGGGCGGCTCGACTAAGTGTTCTAAACTGATCTTTTTGTTCTTCATTTGTTGCACTATTCTGCATGCTCTTTCCTTTTGGATTTGGATCGGATCTTGTCTATTCTTGTGGGACGACGTGTATATAACATTTGTGCCTTCATATTATACATTTGTTCAAATAATTATTTGTTTCATAATCATTGTTATATTTCCAACATTAGGGATGTCCAATTAATTAAAAGTCATTCAATTTTATATTCGGATCACTTGCAATTCGGTGTTGATTTTTTTGGCAAAAATAATCAATGTATGGATTAAGAAGTCAAAATTAATTAGATGTTGAGAAAGTTCGATGGGGGGCATCGCAGCAGTTATGGAGGATTTGAGAGGCTCTTTTTGCTTCTCTTTTTGTAGCTTTTCGATCTCCTGTAACATAAATATTATGCCGTTCTTTATAAAAATCATGATTCAGTCATAATTTTTCATCATCGAAGCTGGCTTACTTTTTACTATTAATGCACGACTTATATATTTTGGCAGAATTTTAAAATATTTATAAATCTAGAGCCTAGCCACAATTTAATTAACTGTATAGTTTTTATGGGGAAACATGTATGCATGTATGGCCCAGATATATATATATATATATATATATATATATATATATATATATATATATATATATATATATATATATATATATATATATATATATATATATATATATATATCAAGGCCCTGCCCAGGCACAAACGCGCAGGGGGTTCCTTAATTTGTTACGACTAATTAATCTTATTTACTCCTGTAATTAATAACACTACAGGAAAGTTAATTTGGCTGCGCTCTCTGCTTCGTACTTCAATACCATAATGATTAATATATATATATATATAAAGACGTATGTAAAAAAGGGGCTTAACTTAAGTTTCTCATAGTTTTTATGAAAGCGTAGGGAATAATTATATATACGTCTCGTTGACTTGGAAATTAACCCCGGATCCCGACCATATATGCACACCATGGCATGCAGTTGGAGACAACAACATTAGCAAACGCAAGGCCATCAGATGCATGGCTGCAGCCATATGTTAAGTGACGTCCCATGGTTAATTTTTCAGAGAAGATCATATATATATATATATATATATCACAACCATCACACACTTGTGCATGCAGCAGCAATATATAATTAATAACCGTACGTACGTCTCCCTGGGCCTCCCCCACTCGTCATGCTCGAGATAGAACAATGGCCACAAGGCCTACTTAATGGCTCTGCCCCGCATGCATGCAGGACAAGCCAACAGGATAGAGACCTCAACCTGCAATATCGATATATATTCACACTGACACGGACACACGGAGATGGATAGATAGATAGATAGATAGATAGACAGATGGATAGAGAGAGAGAGATCAGAGAGTTGGCCTACAAATTAATATATAGACCTGGAGTCTCCTCTCCCTTCCCTCTCCGTGCATCACGATCTCTAGCTTGTCTCTACGTACCATCCTGATCGATCGATCTCCTGCAGTTCTATCTGCCTCCCCTGTCCCGCCTCCTACCAAAATATATGGGGCGGTCATACGTCCTACCCTCCGCCATTGTCCTCGTCCTGCTACTGGAAGCAGCCATGGAGGTGCCGGCTGCAAGTGATAACATGATCTGCGACATGAAGGAGCTCTCCTCAGCATGCGAAGAGGCCAAAAAGACGGGAGACCCAGATGCCGGGTGTTGTGCTATGTTGAAGAAGCATGAACCATGCCTCTGCCAGTATATGAAGGACCCCGTAGTGAGGGCCTTCGTGAACACGCACAAAGGCCGCCATATCTATGCAATCTGCAAGGAACCCCTCCCTAGTTGCCCCCAGCTCGCCCCCACTCCCTAGCTAGCTACCTAGTTGCTGATTAATTTGCATGCCGAACTTTGTGATCTGATATGTTGCTTCCTATCCTATGTATCATCATAAATAAGTGGAGCAGCTCTTCTTCCACCCCTGCTTTAATATATATGAAATTAATGGCATGATGGTATGGTTTGTGTATCCGATCCAATATACATATATATATATATATATATATATGACGTACTTGGTTTCGTCGAGGTACGTCTCGCATGCAGTTCGATTACATGCTCGGCTTGAAAGGGAATCACCGTTGAAGTCTCTAAACAGTCATTTAATTTTTCATTCGGATCATTTGTAGTTATGGCAAAGTTTACGAAAACTTAGCCAAGACCTAATTAATGGGCCGCTTGTTTTCTGCCCCTTTCTTGCAAATATCCCCGGCCGTGAGCTGACGTACCGGATCGTGCGGTACTTAAATGAGATGCTATTGTTGGCAACACCTAGTACGTACGATCAAGCTAGTACTTAAGGTGTTCTATCCAACATATATTACATAATTGCAGCCTAGACACAGATTCCTCGGTAATAATACTGCAGAGGTCTAGATTTGTCATCTTGATTTACGAGATGCACTTAAGATTTTGTTTGAGAGAGAAGAATTGAAGATGATGTCAGTTGGAAAAATTTGCAAGCACGAACACGCATCAAAAGGAGTCCGGAAAGATATCTCAAGAGACAACTTTTTAATGTTTAAGTTAGGCGATCGACATAGTAGGAGATCGGAGGGAGTGCTCGGAGAAGGGTGCAAAGAGGCCATAGGGGTGTCCGAGCGCTCGGTAGAGGAGAGGACGAGAGATGAGTGGAGAGTGAGGGTGGTCGAAATGAGTGTGGCAGAGGGAGTAGACAAGTCGGGCAGTGAAGACAATGGGCAGGAGCATGCGGGGTGAGAGTTACATACCTCTCTGGCCGTGTGACTAGGGTCTAATTTATAGGGTTTTTCTTTCATCCGTTGATTTTTGCCTTCTGACTTGTTACTGATGAGATTGTCTTATCTACCGGGGCGGGGGCCACCTGCGTACTCAAGTGATAGGAGAGGGAAGGCGTGGGTGTTGATCCGCCATTCCTTCGTCCTCTAAGTTATTTCGCCATTAATGCGGCGATGACTACTGGAGACGTGCGCCGTTGACGTCGAATAGCGGAGGCGCACACGATATACGAGGCCTAGACCTGGGCCAATCCTTTTGTAGGTCTTGGATGGTTGCCCGTTGGACTGCGGGCTAACTGGAGACGAACCTTGGAGATGGGCTTTGGCTATTGACGTTTGAGATTGGCCTCGTTGGGTTTAGTGGATTTCCCCCTCCTCAAATGTCTTAGATTGTTATGCATACGCAGTTTCCGGGCGCGCACTCTCCCTCCCCGTCGAAGAATAAGATAAAAGTTCCACATAATGAAAGAACATTTTTAGCAAATGTTGATGATGATGATAATCTTCAGGCCTCATCTGATAGATCCACGTGATATTATTAACTCAATTGTAGAGGAACGGTAGAATATATACCAACTAGATGGATGTAAAATCGCACGTGCACCCTCTTGAGATAATTACTTATATATATTTTATCAACGTGTATATATATTTATAAATATATTTATTTTATATTTATTTAAATAAAATTATTTTTGTTGAATCCTGTTAGAAATATAATAAAAGAAGTATAAGTCTTAAGTTCATCTTACACCGTCTCACTACATCTCTTTCTCAACTGATGTGACGTATAAATCTCAAGTAAATATCTATAGAGAGAGTGATCACCTTGAGATCGTCCTGCTCCAATTAATAAAGATAAAAGTGTCAAGACACACGTCTCAATTTATTTTTATTAATCTCTCGAACTTTGAGACTTATGTCTTAATGATTTAATGTGGTGTCTTTTAAAACAATAATCCCTGGGTCACACGACAATATGAGATCAACTGCAGGGATTTAACTGGAATCTTACCAAGAATTTGACATTGAAGTGACAACGAGATCCCAAAAAAGAATTTGCGGTGACAATGAGATCATCGTCCACATAGATACGCACGTACAGAATGAGCATGAGGTTTGACGTACAAAGAGACAACCATGCAAAAGCCCATTAACCACAGGGGCGTGGGGATGGGATGTGAACCGGCGAACCTGAGCCCATTGGACTTGCCAGAGTCCATATAGACTTTTATGGAGCTCACAGACATGATGAGGATACCGAGAATCAACCAAACCAGAAGATTAATCCAGAAAACTTCGATAAGCTATCAAAACCAAAGATATGCTTATTTAGACAAGACCACTGGAATAATCGAAAATCTGCTTTCCATTTACAGCCCTATTAAATCTGAGCATTGAGTAACATCCTGGACCCATTCATTGGACATCAACTAATTCTCTCACATGGTCAAATACTGACTCCCATCTGATATTCCCTTTTGTTTGTCTTTATCCTTTGCCTCTCTTCTTTGATATAAAATTTTGGAAAAAAATTATATGTATATCCCTGAAAAATCTATGAATTACCGATGTACCTATACCTTTATAAAATTTACTGGTAAACCTCTAAAATCTTTAAAATGAATGTCATGTGCCCCTATCGTCAACGGCGCCTCACGGTCGTTAATCAGAAGTGAGTCAACATGGGGAAATGACTAACCTACCACTTACATTAGTTATACTCTCTCTCTCTCTCTCTCTCTCTCTCTCTCTCTACATTGTACATCGTGACTAGGTCTCCTCTAGCGCCATTGTCCTCCTCCCCTCCAACCTCCTCTGGTGCCATCGTCCTCCTCTCCTTCGACTGCCCCCCTCTGATGCCCTAGATCTCCTCCCCTCTGGCCTCCCTCGCCCTCCTCCCTTCTGGTCGCCCTCGCTCTCCTCCCCTCCATCTCACCCCACCCTACCCAGCCGCGGCGAACGTTGGTTCCACGTTGATTCCCCTCACTCCACTGGTCGTCCAGGGTACACTACTGCCACCGTCCACCCATACAGGTATCTTTACATTTAGTCTCATTTTAATTCAATAGTTTTTATAAATAGTTTATTAATTGTGCCTATTATGATTATCATAATACTCATTTTCATTTCTATTCTGCTAGCAGCACACGTCGGGGACCTCACCCCACCTGCCTAGGCTCCCCCAGCCATAGATGATGCCAACAACATACGCAGGGCCAATGAGATGGATGTTGATGACAGGCGTGTGGAGATCTACATAGAGGACGGGCCGAGGTGTTAAGTATATTTTATGAATTATGTTCGTTATCTATCTGTCAATTGTATAATTATCTCCAATTGTATGATTTGTAATCGTAGAAAGAAATGTGGGCTCGAGGGGGTCACCCGGCATATTATCGACATGATCAGATGATTTATTCCCGAGGAGGCAATCCAATGGAAGAATTTCTCGATAGAGGTTCAAGATTCATTGTTCAATAAATTCATGGTATGTAATTTAATCTTTTAAATTACACTTTTCTCAACTCTTGATTTTAGTATGCTGATTTAAAGAATATAAACTTTTTTTATAAGTGAAGTATCACTTCAGGAGCATGTCAGATGGGGCTACAGTTCGGTATGTTTGGGAGCACATTGCAAAAAATCAATTGACTGATTCCCTAAATAAAGCTCGAAAGAAGACAGAAAAGGTGATGGGAACAGATGACCGAGAGGTTTGGAAGGAACACGGCCCCAAATGGGGGAGAGACTTGGAGCTCTATGTGTAAGCCATGAAAGGACGAAGGGTGGATACAAAAATCCTAGGCCGCGGAAGCAAACCGTGCCAAAGAGCCACAGTCATGTGTGCATATGTGTGGGTCTATTAGTTTCATGACCCAAAGTCATAGAATGATAAGTAATATTTCTAATTTTATTATATGTTATTCAAATTTAATTCTAAACTAACTCTTTTATGTGATTACCAACACATGCATAGGAGCTCAACCGCGAACCTTAATACCGAGAGGTGTTTGAGAAAACTCACAAGAAGAAGGGGAATGATGAATACGTCTCGAAAGAATCCCAAGGGGTGTTAAGTTTATCTACATATACAAGTTTTTTCATTTCGAATATGAATGATTAATCCGAAATTTACAATTCTTTTCGTTCAATTTACAAGAGAAATATAGGATACATATGGTGGTAAAATACGGGGAGGACAACATCCGGAGATAGATTGGGAGTTATGGATAGAGGGAACTGGTCCACCGAAGAAAGATCGGGTGTATGGTTTTGGACAGAGCTTGAACTTGGGCGAGGTGACAACATCTTCCCAGGGTTCAAGCCCCATCAAGACCAGCACCTTCACTACGAGCCCCTCCGGATCTACGGGTGATTGTCAAGAGGCCATCATAGTGGAGATGGACGTGCGATTCAAAGCAAAGCTCTAGGCTTAAGAGTTGTGCATCACGCAGTCGATAGCGAGCATGATACCCCCCCCCCCCCCTTTTCTCTCAGATGGGGATACATCCTCCCCTCACAGCCCCCCTAGGTGAGTACCATATTACACTTTTTAAATTACAAATTTTGACTTATAATATTACTATTTAGTTGAAAGGAATTTAATTGAAAACTAATTTAGTTTAGAATAATTCATTTAGGATAAATCAGAAAAGTCGGGTTCGGGAGTCCAATATCTGAAATACCGATCCGATCAACTGTTGATTATCCCAACATGACCGGAGATGTGAGAGTGACATGTGGGAGCTGACAGAATCTAAATCAAATTCTTAGTTTGGGCTCAGTCAAATCACCCACATATGAATTAAGTTAGTTTAAACCAAAGATGTCATGTTCAGGAGGTCAAAAATCTGAAATACTAGTCCGATCGGTGTGTCAATTGTTCCAACATGACCGAGATAGTGAAAGTGACATGTGAGAACTAACAAAATCAAAATTGAATTTTGGTTCGGGGGGTCGAAGATTTGAAATACTGGCCTGATCGATGTGCCAATTATTCCAACACGACCGGGACGGTGAGAGTGACATGTGAAAGTTGGCAGAATCTAAATCAGATTCCTGATTTGAGCTTGGCACTCAAATCACTAATTTATGGATTAAGTTAATTTAAAACCAAAAATGTTGAGTTGGGGGGGAGGTCGAAAATATGAAAAGTCGGTCCGATCGGTGTGTCGATTGTTCCAACAGGACCGGGGTGATGAAAGAGACTTGTGGGAGTTTACGAAATCTAAATCAGATTTCTAATTTGGACTCAGCACTCAAATCACTCACTTATGAATTAAGTTAGTTTAAACTAAAGATGTAGGGTTCAAGAGGTCAAAAATATGAAATACCGGTCTGATCGGTGTGTCGATTATTCCAACATGGCCAGGGTAGTGAAAGTGACACGTGAGAACTGACAGAATCTAAATTGGATTCCTAGTTTGTGCTCGATGCTCAAATCACCCACTTATGAATTAAGTTAGTTTAAAACAAAAGAAGTCTGGTTCGGAGGGTTGACAATTTGAAATACTGACCTAATCGGTGTGCCGATTGTTCGAACGTGATCTAGGCGATGAGAGTGATCGGTGGGAGCTGACAGAATCTAAATCGGAGTCTTAATTTAGACTCGGCACTTAAATCATCAATTTATGAATTTAGTTAGTTTAAAAGCAAAAATATTGGATTCAGGGGAGTCAAAAATATGAAAAATCGGTCTGATCAGTGTTTCGATTATTTCAACACGATCGGAGTGGTGAAAGTGACTTGTGTGAGTTCACGTAATTTAAATCGGATTCTTGATTTGTGCTCAACATTCAAATCACTGACTTATGAATGAGGTTAGTTTAAACCAAAGATGTCGGGTTTGGGAGGTCAAAAATTTAAAATATCGATCCGATCGGTGTGTCGATTATTTCAACACGACAAGAGCAGTAAAAATGACTTATAAGAATTTACAGAATCCAAATCGAATTCTTGGTTTGGGCTAGGCACTTAAATTACTCAATTATGAATTAAGTTAGTTTAAAACTGAAGAAGTCATGTTCAAGGGGGTGAAAATTTGAAATACTAGTATAATCAGTGTGCCGATCATTCCAATATGACCGGGGTGGTGAGAATGACCTGTGGGAACTGACAAAATTAAAATTAGATTCTCAGTTTGGGCTAAATGCTAAAATCACCCAATAGTTAGTTTAAAATCAAAGATGTCAAGTTCGGAGGGTCGAAAATTTGAAATACCAATCCGATCAGTGTGTCGATTGTTCCAACACGACTGGAGCGGTGATAATGACCTGTGAAAACTGACGAAGTCTAAAATAGGAAATCTTATTTTTTATTTTGATAAATTTGTTTATTAAAAAATCTATTTCATATATGCACATCTAATATTCTTTTATTTTTCTTTTTTAAAAAAATACTGTTATACTCATAAAATATTATGAAATTGCCCCTATGTCCCTACCTTTATTGTATTTACTATAATACCCATAAAATCCTTAAGAAAAGATCCTTTGTGCCCTTATCTGCCCCTATCCTTAAAATAGAAAATTATCCCTATACCCCTGTGAACGGGCATAATAACTATTTTCTTAAGAATTTTAGAGGGATTGCGGTAAATAAGATAAATGTAGGGATATAAGGATGATTTTGAATGATTTTAGAGGGTATAGGGGTAATTTTCTCTTTCTTTTTAATGTAGGAGGATTCTACTACACATCCATGTAACATTGACGGGGGAGACGATGACATGGAGGGAACGCTGGATATTTCTTTATTTTGGGAGGTTTTTTGCAAATAAACCACTATTAAACGTTTATTTGCATAAATATCATGTCTAGATTTACATCAGCAAAGATATCCTTGATTTCATCAAAATAGTGCAAAAAGACTATCGTCGTAACCCCCCTCCCCCCCCCCCCCCCCGTTACCCGTTGTGAATCTAACTCTAGTTAAGTTTAACTATACTTGACAAAAGACATTAATGACTTTGGTTTGAAAAAAAAGATCGGTATCTCCCATCTCTCTCTCACCTTTAACTCTGGCAAGAGAGGGGTGACAGGGAGGAGAGGTCGCAAGGGTTTTCCCTCTCCCCTCCACTCATCTATGATCCATTCTTCACCTCCGCCTCCTACTTCAACATATGTTGGTGTTCCTACTACTGTTGTTGCTGCTCTTATTCTTTCCCTCTGTCATCGACACCGGAGGGGAAGTCCAGAGCGCAAGAAGAGTGGGGGAGGTGAGATCGCAGTAATCCTATCATACATTACTTCGCCTCCACCTCGGCATTCCAACCTACCTCTTCATATAGCCATAGCCTCATGTAATTAATCTCTATTACAATTGCCTCTGGCCTCCTTTAGCTGGTCAATCGCTATATCCCCCCTCCACTATTGGCATGCAAGTAGAAGAAGGAAAGATGAGTGGAAGCAACATCGCTGTAACTAGCAGCTGGCTAGCTAGAGATATATGATGATCTCCCCTTCTCTTCAGCACCCAACGTCCCAATCTAGCTCTCTCTCTCTCTCTCCCTCTCTTACACAAGAAGGAACAAGGCATGTATGTAATATTTGAGACGATGGAAGGGAGGGCGTTCATCTAATGTCCCCGGGTTCTTGGATCGTATTTCTGTGGGTTACGGATCGTGTTCGTGTGAGTTTCGGACTTTAATATTAGATCTTTGAATGCTTAGATGATATTTGCATGAATTATTTTGGGTCTGTGGCGGCACGTTGAGCAGCCTAACTTTTTCCTAAAATTTTTCTAGGTCAGAATATATTTTTTCAGAGTTTTTTCGGAGTTACTGTGAATTTTCTAAATGAAATAAAAAAGAAAAGAAATAAAAAATTCTTTTATTTAACCCCCTCCCCTCATTTCTCTCCCTAACTCCTGTAACCCTTCTCCCCCCCCCCTCTCTCTCTCTCTCTCTCTCTCTCTCTCTCTCTCTCTCTCTCTCTCTCTCTCTCATTCTTTACCTCTCACTCTCACGTCTCTCCCTCTCTCTCCCTCTTCTTCTCCAGCGGTCAACGGGGAGGACATGCGGGCGAGATAGAGGGCAGTGCGGGCGACAAGCGGCGAGGACAGGAGCGTGGAACGAGAGGCGGCTTCATGGCGGGGACTTTTCAAGTTTTCGTGAAGAACTGGTCGTGGAACGAAGCAATTTCGGCATGGATCGATCCCGAACTTGCGTGGTTTCGTCGAAAAAGGCAGGGGGACGGATCCCTGACCTTTGTGCGTTAGTTCCCCGCAATTTCATACCGATTAGAGCGAGTTCGAGCGGGTTTCCCTTTTGTTAGGATTAAAATGCATATTTCAGAGTGAGAGACGATTCCGCCCATTTGGGCGGTGATTCGTAGGTTAAAACGTGTTTTCCGGTGGTTCGAATGGCGGGGAATGGTTCCCCCTTGTTTTTCCCCTCATATGGAGTGAGTGGGGGTGTGGAACGGGTCCCTCGGAGGGGTTCCCGTCATGGATGTGCCGGATTTGGTCGGATGTTCCTTGGGTTCAGTTATTGGGAAATTCGATCGACCGCCAAGGGTAGGTCGGTCGACCGAACCCCCCAACCCGTCGACCGACCCGGATGGCCGGTCGATCGAGTCATCTCTGGCAGGTCGACCTGTCCTTGGCAGGTCAACCGACCAGTGGAGCAGGTCGACCGACCTGTGGTCCAGGTTGACCGGGATGAGGGCCATTCAGCCCGTTTGACTCCCGTGGATTGGTTTTGACCCTCGGACATGGAAATTAATATTATATTCACATAAATCCATGGAAATTTGGTCATTTTGGTCTCGTGAGGGAGGCAGTCATCCGAGAATTGATTCACATAGTACGAGATTTTATGATTTCCCTACAGTGGGTTTGGCCACATATTTATAATATACTTTCCACGTGGCTTGTGTGCCGTGGTGAGTTATATCCGCGTGATTCCGTGTGTCTTGCCATTCCCATATGATTAGAGTGGGCCGATGTTCCCGAGTTCCCGTCATCCGCCCTTAGATGAGTCATCAGTAGCCGGTAGCGTTGTTCCAAGGTTACCTGTGGTTCAGGTGCATGTGTACGCATATTCTCGAGATTTCTGCGAGAACGCGGAGGTTAGTGCTTTACGTTTTCACATCCTAAAGGGTATGTCGTGATTGGACTAGGCAAGAGCACCTTGTGTGTACAACGCTCCTTGTAGAGGCGAGATCGTCTAAGCGTGTGTACCTTGGTTAGGACAAGTGTACGTTTCTATTGGACGCAGTGGCGCGTATCCCGTGTCAGGCTGTAGGACACGGCCGTGCTGTTGGGCGCAGAGGTACGTATCCTAGCTAGTCCTAGAGTGTGATGTGTGTGAGTGTCTCTTCTGTTTCTCCCAAGACCTGAGTGTGAGTAGTGTGTGCGCATATGAGGCCTTGGCACAATATAAGACGTCAATGGACACATCTGGCCATGTTCTATATACTTAAGTGGCAGATCCTATGCTGGTAAAGTTGATGTACCGACAGGCTTTTCGATGGCCCTTACGGCAGACGGGCTGGTGTCGCCCTGTGTAGAGGGCATGGTTCTTTTCCCAATCCTAACTCGAGATCGAGATTTACTAGTGTCCAGAGGTTCTCATGAGGGTGGAGGTTTCATGTTTGGCCACGTGGCCTTGTTAGAGGTTCTATCAGCGAGGACGGGTTGTTCCGACCGTGAGTGTCGGGGTAGCGTAGAGGCTTCGTGTTCCCTCCATTTATCGTTCTTATTGTTCCAGTCGCCGTTGTTATTTTATTATTACTACTACTGTTGTTACTGTTTACCGTTTTCGTTGTGGTGGGGATCCGCGAGACCCCTACTGAGCCAATGAGATGAGGTTCCTTCCTCGCTCTTTCAAGTGCAGCGCTTCTCCTCGAGGTGGTGCATCTCAGTCGAAGGACATTTAGTAGCCAGCTTGCCAGTGTCGGGGTATACCCTGAGGCAGTGTATGTTTCTCTTCTTGTTGACTGTACTTGTGGACTGGACTCTGTAGCTATGTTATATTGTTATAAAATGTAGTTTTATTTTTGCCTGAATAGTAAATTAATTCTGTAAATTTATTTCCTGCTATTGTTTAGAATTTCAATCACAACACCTCAAATAATCCTTCCAAGCCTTCCGACTCGTGGGTGGCGGGTCAAGATTCGAATGGTATCGAGTAATTCCCGGTATCCGGATCTTGGGTCGTTACAATTCAGTATTGAGACCTGATTCTTCTCCACCATGCTTGAGATGAGGAAGAAGATCTAGAAGCACCACGGGTTCTCAATGGCCGGGTAGCGCCTCGTCTTCGACGGTTGCATCATGGAGGATGACCGAGACACCAAGTACTACAGCATCCTCCACGGCTCCCGGATACGCCTCCTCCTGGACCCACCCCCGCCTGACATTGATGCCGCCGCCGCCGCTATCGCTGCCGTGAAGGCGAAGCAGCTGGCCGAGTCAAAGGTCCAAGTCACGGTGAGGAACCCGGCGAGCTGGAGGCAGGTCACCGTGGAGGTGGATACGGCAACTGACATGGCCACCCTACTGAGAGAGTCCAGGAGGCCGAGGGCATCAGTACCATAGGCCACCCTGCTGAGAGAGAGAGAGAGTTCAGAACGACTAAGATATGAAAGTCACTCCATGTGGGACTCCATGTGGGAGCGACTTCAGATGAAAGTCGTTCTCACACGGAGTGACTTTCATTTCAAAATTAAAAAAAATTAAAAAAAATGAACTCTTTCTCTCACCTCTCTGCTCTCTTAGACCCACCCCAGTAGGTGGAACCCCCCTTTGGCCGTCTCTCTCTCACCTCTCTACTCTCTCTCCCTCCCTCTCTCAAATCCACCCCACCCGGTGGTCCCCCCCTTCAGCTCTCTCTCTCTCTCTCTCTCTCTCTCTCTCTCTCTCTCGTACCCCCACCCCACCCGACGGACCCCCACTATGGCCTTCTCTCTCTCGCCTCTCTGCTCTCTCTCTCTCTCTTTCTTATACCCCCACCCCACTCGGTGCACCCCCCTCTGGTCGGCTCTCGCTCACCTCTCTGCTCTCTCTCCCTCTCTCTCTCATACCCCTACCCCACCCAGCGAAACCCCTCCACTACGGCCATCTCTCTCTCACCTTTCTACTCTCTCTCTTTCTCTCTCAGACCCCCACCCCACCTAGTGGATCCACCCCCACTTCGACCGTCTCTCTCTTACCTCTCTGCTCTCTCTCTCCCTCCCTCTCTCTCTCTCTCAGGACCCCACCATCTCTCTCACCTCTCTGCTCTCTCTCCCTCCCTCTCTCTCTCTCAGGACCCCACCATCTCTCTCACCTCTCTGCTCTCTATCCCTCTCTCTCAGACCCCCGCCCCACTCGGCAGACCCCCACCCCTGCCATCTCTCTCTCCCTCACCTCACTATTAGGTCTCATCTCTCTACTCTCTCTCAGACCCCCCCCACCCATCGGACATCGCCACCCTAACTCCCTCTCTCTCTCTTGGACCCCCACACCCACCTGTCGGACCCCCATCTCTGCCCTCTCTCTCTACTTCGATAGCGCTCCTCTCTCTCTCTCTCCTCTCTGTCTCAGTCTCTCCCTCGCAACCCCTCTCTCTCTCTCTACAACTCACTCCCCTAGGTGAGTTGTCTACGCTAGAGGGGACTTCCCCTCCAGTGCCTCTCTCTCTTTCTCTAGGTCTCCTTTGATCTCTATTTTGTTAAAAGTGGAAAATTTAAGATTTAAGATTTAAGAAGGGCATTTTAATCTTTTAATTATAAAATAGAGAGAATATTCTAATCATTATAGAATATTAACCTTCGTTTGACAGAAGTTAATTGCGATGGTCTTTTTGCACTATTTTGACGAAATGAAGGATGTCTTTGCTAATGTAAATCCAAGAATGATTTTTATGCAAATAGATGTTTAACCGTGATTTATTTTCAAAATACCCTTTTTTTACTAATGATGTAAACAAATTGTACTTTTTACATACTATATTTGATGAATTTTGATGTTATTTTAACGATGAAAGTGTGTATTTTTTCATTTCAAATTGTGTTTGATGTGTGAGATTTTATATTTATTATGTAAAAAGATTTTTTATATTTAAATATAGAAATATATTTTTAAAATATAGAAAAATAATCAGCGATGAACGTGTTCTTTGCTAATTGAAATCACAAAAGACAGACTAGCGACGGATTAGTGGCGGAGTAGTGACGGAATGGATCAACGACGAAAACGTGTACATCTCTAATCCATCAATAATCGAGGTAAAATTAACGATGAAATATTAGAGATGCAAATGTTGTCGCTAATCTGTCTCTATTTAGCGACGAAAAAGAGACAGACTAGTAGCATATTAACATCACGACAAATAAACGTCCTCCTCTAATTCGATGCTAAACGAAGAAAAGTTAGCAACGAATAATTATACTTAGAGACAGTAATATATGTCACTAATCCGTCTCTATTTAGTGAGGGATTAACGATGGATATTTTTCATCGATAAATTATAGGTAGTGATGGAATAACGACAAAAAATATTTCATCTCTAACATGTCGTAACGTGGCGTCAGAGTAGCGACGGCTTACTTAGCAAGTAAATTCAGCGACGAAGGTCATGCGTCGCTATTCTATCGCTAATGATTTTTGCGACGATTTCAATGACAACGTCCATCGCTAATCGCACATTTTTCTTGTAGTGACCCCACCTCACCCAGTCAGACCACGACGAAGTGGGAAGGGTAACCGGAGGAGAGGAGGGCTGCCGGAGGCGAGGGGAGGCGAGGGCAATGGGCAGGAAGGAGCGTGAGGGCCGCCGCAAGAGAAGAGACTATGTTCGCAGGCCCTTCTCGGGGTCTGGCGACGTCTGCCGTGTCATTCGGCGTCATCCACCAGTGCGATGTACGATGTCATCTGGTGGCGTGGTTGCGACTGCTAGGTCGGGGGGATGGGGGGACCAACTGGGCCCATCTTATCCTCTAGCAATGCCTTCGTCGGTGGCTGGCCGGAAGTGACGAAGATGGCCGCCGCTGCAATTACAGATGGGCGATAATGTACCAAGTTCATTCTTGGCAAAATGATGCGTGGGAATCCAAAGAAAGGATCAAAAATAAAACTTTTGAATACCCATTAAGCAAATGGAGGTGTTCGCTATGGACGTAATGCATTGCTCTCACCATCTGTGGAGAAGATGAATCTTATGGAGGGGATACTGTGATCTTTCAGCTTGACATGGGTGGCGCAGAGGAGGGGGCTGGGGAGATGGAGGTGCAACCAACAGCTAGGCTGAGGGTGGTGGGGCAATGGCGAGGGAGAGGTGGGAGGGGGGCGCCATGCTGATGGGGGGGTGGGAGCGAGGTGCGGTTCTCAAAGGAGCCGATGCGTCGTAGGGAACAAAGTGAGAGAACTTGCTGGAGAGGGGGGCAGAGACAGTGGGTGGTACGAGGGCAAGGGGTGGTGGAGAAGGGTGGTGCCGGTGTGCTACCCATAGATGGTCGGCAGACGGCCTCAAGACGTCGGTGCTCAAGCTTCGTCAAGTCGCAAAGGGTGGCCAGTGATCTCTAAGCATGCCAAATCCAAGTACTCCATCTCCGTCAAGTTGATAAGGGTGGTTAGGTGCACACCAAGGGGTGCCGACGATCTCTACATGGAGTGACGACGATCTCTATGCGTGCAAAATCAAGGTGCTCTCCTCTCTCTGTGTGTGACATCGGGGTGCCGACGTCGGAGGGGGAGTCATTTGATGTCCTCCTCTCTCTCTCCCTCCTCTCTTTGTTATGATGGAGATCCCTGCTCTCTCTCCCCGTTTCTTTTTGTCACTCTTGCCGATGCCAGAGAGGACCGTAACGACCTTCACTCACTCTCTCCGTATAGAGAAAAGGCCATGAGAGTGGAGACCGGTGTAAAACAATCCAAACATATAAACCAGAGTGCCGATGTCAGAGGGAGAGTCATCCAATGCCCTCCTCTCTCTCTCTCTCACACACACACACACACGTTGGAGATCCCTGCTCTCTCCGTCTTTCTTTCTGTCGTTCTCTTGTCAACACCAGAGAGGACAGTCATGACCATCTCTCACTCTCTCTGTACAGAGAAGGGGCAGTGAGTGGAGGGGAAGGAAGAGGGGTAAAACAATCCAAACGTATAGGCCGTTACCTCTATCAAGACGGAAGGTAATCTCATGAGCATGGCTACACGGGTTAAGGGTTTTGGGGGATTTATGGATAAATTTCATAAAGGTAGAGATATAATGATAATTCAAGAATTTTTTAGGGGTACATAGATAATTTTCATTAAATTTTCTTTGGCATTTCCATGATGGCCACCGGGGATTTTAATAACTGATCTCATGAACGAGAGCATGTGAAAAGCCTGACTCATGACTAGGTCTCATGAATGAGAGCATGAGAATTTCTTTAACTTGGTGGGAAAATGCAAGCACAGAGCCAAGGGCAAGAAAATGGGAAATGGGGGATTGTAAAAGAAAAGAAGCCAGATGTTTTGATAACTAATCTCATGAATGAGAGGACGTGAAAAACATGATGCCTCAAAAAGAAATTTTCTTAACATGGTGGGACGGTGCAAGCATAGAGTCAAGCTGTTGAGAAAGGGAAATCGAGAACTGTAAAAGAAAAGAAGCCACTTCCTGTTGTTTTATACAAAATGAAAGAAATTGTACTTGCAACTTAATTATACTTTGAATATATAATTCTCAAGCTGGGGCTATCTCCAGAAAAGCTCACACAAATTAAAGGACTTGGATTAGGCCATGCATTGGTGCTACCGTGAGCAGACTATTTCTACGCCAACTTGTCACTTGCTCTCTTTCACCTGCCATTTATCTTCCATAACACCCCCAACAATTTTTCTGTCATCTGAAACATTTGAACAAACCACCCATTAGTAGAAAAGTTCGAGCATATAGTATGTCCAATGTGAACTCAAACAATCAATGGTTTCAAGCTTCTGGATTTCTAAGTCATAACATTCTAGCAACATTTATCAGAGACCAGACAAAGCGATGCAGCAGCAATTAGTCTGACCATTAAACATTCTGCACAACGTAAAAACTTTTACACACTAGTCTTTTGCTATTTCTGAAGGCTTTGAGTGTGAGCCTCTGATTCTAACAATTCATTCCAATAAAATTTCCCAGCTGGAGGATCCCCTCTCTGGTGAGTTATTGGAAAAAAAGGTGACATGCTGACAGATACTAAAGTGAGCAAAGAAAAAAAATGTAAAAAAAGTTAATAACAAAGAACATTCAAGTGATGGAAAACTTCATAATTGTTGCCTCGCCGTAGCCTCTTACAAAATTTAAAGGCACGTGTTTAACATGCGGAAAAAATAAACGGGGAAATTTATGTGTTCATTTGTTGAACAAATTTGCGCATTTGTTATCTGTTCGATTAGCATGTGAACGAGTATCTCCACGTTTTATGTTTAACAGGAAATTTAAGATTCGTATATTAAACTTTTTTTTCACCGACTGTAGTAAGTGTTAATTTATATCGTAACAAATCCGAACACCTTTGATTAACTACCAAAGACCCTTTTTAACCCTTATGATCTCCGTTATGCGACATCGGGGGTTCGTGTCAAAGGAAGACCCCCATGCCCTTGAGTAGGGGTATATTTATATTTTTTATAAATTAAGATTTATTCATAATTTTTCCTAAATTAGGGTTAGTTTGTAGTTTCTCACAAACTGGGGGTTTGTGTCTAAGGGAATAAGCCCCACTATGCAATTCCCAAAGCTTCGCATAATTTTCTAGGGTATTTATGTAATTTCATAACTTTTGAGATAGAATTATAATTTTTGTAAACACAGGCATAGTTTTCCACCCACTTTGGACACATTTGAAAAGACATGAATATTTCCCAAAGAATTTTGAACTCTGAAATTTTTGCATAATTTCTAGAGGGCATCTTTACAATTTCACCAAGTGTGAGGATAAAACTACAACTTTTACAAATGCTAGGGTTTTTCCCATGATTGGACATCAATTTCTCAGAACTTTGATATTTTTGGGATCAACATGGTTTTTCCATGCTTTTTATTCATTTGATATCACAACACAAGCTAATATATATTCTCACATAAGGGTACTTTAGTAATGTACCTTTTTAAGTGAGGTTTTTACACAGACAGGGTTTCAATACTTCAAAAAAAAACTTCAAAGAAGGCCGCCACCAGCTGTACCTGTGCTCCAAGCTTCTTCGTGCTCCAAGGCACTCCCAAGGCTTGAAGTCATCCCTATGCTTATTCTTATTGTGTTTCAAGTCCTCCTCTCTTCACCGAGACCTATTTATAGGAGGTGGAGAAGGGAACGAGGAGGTGGAACCCCCTAGTTTGCAGCATTAATTGCATTGTGGAGAGACCTACTGATTTGTACTTCCCTTTATCTCCCCCCCCCCCTTTTTTTGGTTTGAAGGAGAGAGAGTGCAGCAAGGGGAGACGGAGGGGGCTCCACCAGGTTTACAGACCCGGGGGGGGTTCCCTCCTGGTTGCTTTTCTTCTTTTTATTTCTCTTGTCTCACCGCACAACAAGGAAGAAAGGGAGAGACCCGGTGGGGCCCCTCCCTGGGCTGTGTAGCCGGAGGTGGTCCCTCCGGGTCTACATGACCCGGGGGAGCCCGGAGGTGCTCCCTCCGGGTCTGCAGAACCTGGAGGGCCTCCCCCGGGTTCCCCTTGCGCCGCCCAAGAGAGGAGAACTGAAGGGGGGGCAGTCCCTCCTGATCTTCAAATTCAAAAACGTATAAAAAACCCTTTCACTATTATTTTGTGAGATTTTTATATGAATCCCTGCTCATCTCTGCAAGGTGGCGGCACATGGAGATTCCCTAAATTTTTGTTGACTTTCTCGGATGTCGTCCAGCTGCCCTTGGGTCCCGGAGTGCAGAGATAACACCGTGGCACATTAGGAACACCCCTCGGACGCCGGGTATCACCCTTATTTGACTGTTTTGCTGTGTAGGTTCGTGGTTTTAACACCGCCCACCAGGTGTTCGACAAAATTATCATGTGTTAAAACACATAATTTTTGTGTAGATAATGACGCTTGTCGAGATTCCAAAGGCGTTTACAATTAACTCGCGTGTAATGGTCACAGTTTTATACCATTTTACGCCATCATTCAATGGAGTTAACTTGCATAATTTCCTTGTTCTAAAAATATTCAGAAGATATGTAATGAAAATAGCGAGATTCGACAAATGCCCCCCACGGGACACCTGTCGGAGCTGAAGGTGATGGCAGATGGCCCGTGCACCTTGTCAACCCACGTGGTGTCCATGGCTTGATGTTGTGCTGCGATTTGGATTTATTTTCGTATAAATGCCGAAACTAATTGCTTTTGTTTCCTTTTTGTAGGTATTCACCATGTCTCGCCTCCGAAAGAGTCCTGCCCGAGAATGTGCAGGCAAGGCTGCATCAACTTTCCGAGGCAGGCCTGCATCAACTTTGGACCAATATGCCCCAAGGGCTAGTCCGCATCAACTTTGGCTAATGTACCCCCAAAGGTTGACCAGCATCCAATTTCGAGCCAACACGTCCCAGAGGACGGTTTACATTAACTTTGACCAGGAAACCCCAAAGGGTTGGTCGACATCAGCTTCAGGTCAAAGTGCCTCCCCGAGATAGGCCTACATCATTTCTAGAGTGGTGGGCCTCATTGAGACAAGCCTGCACCAACTCGCAGCTTCCTGGAAGAATCTCTGTCTCCACCGTGGTGAGTCATAATTGCAAGTGCTACAGGAACGAAACAACGGAGCCGAAAATTAGAAGAAAGTTGTAGGAATGACAATGAAGCAGTGAGGCACAGTCATACAATGATCTCCCCATATCATGAAGACTCGGGGGAAATATAAATAAAAAAAAGATGATGGCGGAGAGCACGGACCGTCCGCCTCCGCCTTCGGTTTCGACGAACGCTCTGTGGGGGACATTTGTTGGCAACAATTTTTGCCTACCTACATGTAGGGTGAAGTATCACTTAATGAGGTGGACAGCAGATGAAACCTGCCCGGGTTGAAACAGCAACAGCCATAGTTGTGGGCAGACGTTTTTTTGAGGCCTAGGCGCCCCCACGCCTTGTTGAGGGGGAAAAAGGCGCGGCCTAGGCGCCGCTTGGGCTGCCTAGACGCCCAAAGCAGCGCCTAGGCGGCCCCCTGCTAGCTTCGTATCCCTCTTGGGCGGCTTAGGCGGCCCCCTGCTAGCGCCTAGGCGGTCCCCGCGCAGGTCGATCCACGTGCGAGGGCGCACGATGGTGAGTTCGGGCTCCACACTCTAACACACTCTCTCTATTTATCTCTCACACTCACTGACTCACAGTGAGACCCACCCTCTCTCTCTCTCTCTCTCCTACCCCCTCTGTCTGTCTGTCTGTCTATCTCTTCTCTCCCCTTGCCCCCTTCTCTCTCTTTCCCTCACCCTTGCTCCTCTCTCTCTCTCACACACACACACAGTTCACAACTATCTCTCTCAGTCCCTCTCTCTCTATCCTACCTTCTCCCCTTTTCAATTTCTTGATTGGGTTAATTTGTTAATAAAGTATTTTAAATTTTAATTTGAATTTTGTATGTCTTATTTTTTTACGGTGATCATGTATGGTACTTCTCTAATTACGTGCTTATTTACTTTATTATTGATTGTATGTGATAATGGGAGATATCTTTTTCTTTTCGTATCTGCTTTATATTATATGTATGTTATTTCGAGTATGATTTGCATATTTTTGGAAGAAATTGGCAAACATTAGGTTAGTATTTTATTTATTCTGAAAGTCTAATTTTTATTGTTAATTTTATCTCAAAATATATTTTGATATTTTATTGCAATGTCATTTCTATTAATTTTTATTTCTATGTTCATACTAGTGTTGTTTCCCATATTTGTAATAATCATGATTAGTTTATATATATATAATTACGTATATATTAATGATGATATTTTTATAAACTTGACGCCTAAGCGCTTAGGCACTCGAGGATCCCAAGCTCGCCTTGTCGCCTTGACAACTATGGCAGCAGCAGGGTCCCCGGGGTGAAAACAGCAGCCTGTCCGGGGTGATGAAGACCTGCCTGGGGTGACAGCAGTAGCAGTTCCCCGGGGTGGACTGGGACCTCTTCGGGGTGAGCCCAGGTGACCTCATCTGCCAAGGATGGCAACCAGCACAGCAGGGACACCTCCCCGGGGTGAAATAGCACAGTTGGGACTTGCCTGGGGGTGGCCCAGACCTCCCCGGGGTGCAACTCACTCGGTGAAACCTCCAGCAGCCGCAGCCGCCCATGACCTCCCCGGGGTCATGTAGCAGCCCAACAAGTGTAGCAGCGGGACCCAACAGGTGCAGTAGACCTCCCCGGGGTGGACTGCTCCAGGCGGACAGAAGCCCAGTGCAACAACAAACCCGTCCGGGGTGAAACCACAGGGACCTTCCCGAGGTGAAATGGCAGATGGAGTGTGGTCACCCCACTTCTCTCCCCGCCGAGGGTTCCGGTCACCTCCTTGGCCAATGGTGACTATAAGTTGATTGTAACCTCCCTCTTCATTTCATATGCAGGCTTCATGGCAGATAGCAGACTAACGATTGAGCGAATGGACCCGTGCGGGGTCAGGAAGACCCGTCTGGGGTCGAGGGGACCCGTACAGGGTCGCCCGACCCTGGGCAGGCCTCCGCGTAGGCGGGCAGGGCTGCCCGGGGTCAACTGACCCCGGGAGGACCTGCCCTGGGTCGACTAACCCGGAGAGGACCTGCCGGGAGTCAACTGACCCGGGGAGGACCTGCCCGGGGTCATCCTCCCCGGGCAAGACCAGCCCGAGGTCGGATGCCTCAGGCAGGTCCCGCGCGGACTTGCCGGGGGTCATTCGACCCCGGGTGGGTCCGGGGTCATCCACCCCGGCCCATTCTCTCTCCCACGCAAAAAAAAGGGAAAAGGGGGAAAAATGACCCTCCCGGAGCCATTTTCATCCCGTTTAACCCGTACAGGTTCAAACACCCCCAAGTAGCCCTCCACTTCTATAAATAGACCCCCAAGGGAACAGAGAACACACGGAGCATCTCCTACGCATGGGAAGCATCCAACACTTGGATTTTGTTCGTCTTGACCTGTGAGGGGTACGTCCCCGGGTCTTGTATCTATGCCCCTAAGGGTATTTTTGTAATTACGCCCCTCCACGGGCCGTGTTTGTAGGTTTCTACGTCCCGGGATGACTAAATTATGTAGTTCCGCCCATATTACGGGGGAATTACAAAAATATCCTCCCCGGGATCGCGAGAAACAAAAATCTTATTATTTGCAATTCTACCCTACAAATTCTTGTAATTGGGGCTACGCCCCTACTCGCGTGAGTGCGGATTTTTGTGATGTACAGTCGACAACTCGCCGATAACTCTTGTACCCACTTGGGCCATAAATGAATCCGGTGTATTCTACAAATCTCCTCTGTACATCGATCGGGAAAAATTATAAGAAAAGCCCCTAACTTTTGAGAATTATATATATACCCCTCCTCTGACTAAATTGACACGTGTGAGTCTTCTATGAAGTCCCTTGTCACTTTTTCAGCTCGAGGACGTTGTCAGCCCCGTCCGACACTTGGGTGCGATCTCAAACCTAGATCTATATAGGGTGTGGTAAAATTACTAAAATATCCTTGTGACCTAGTCATGGCCTAGTCGCCCCTAAGACCCTCCACAAACGGCCCCAGCGTCTTGGAAAGTCAGGAACCCGGTCCTGCTCCCGTTCCAACCCAAAAAGTTTCAGGAATACCCCTGGCCTGGTAAAATTACCAAAATATCCCTAGGAAGGTAAAATTACCAAAATACCCTCGGGGTCTATAAAACTTCCCTCCACTTTAAAAACGCCTATGGCCCTTGCAAAACTGCATTCATGCTCCTAAATTCTAGGGTTTTGCTAGAACTTCAGGAGCTTCTGACGGAACCCTAAGCCTAGTCAGTGTGTTGGTGGTAAATGAGTGGTCGCGGCGAGTCACCCAAAAGAGCCTGCCCTGAACCTATGGAGGGGACTTTGGGATTTCTTTGACAATCAAACAAAGGTGTTCGGACGTTAGACCGATGTAAATCAACACTGACTGCGGTCAGTGGGGAGAGGTCCAACACCCGAACCCAAATCATCTGATACTATACGCACCCACGGAATGAACCTCCACATATAGGGGGAATGTTTCTTTTCAAAAAGAACATATGTTTTTCTATATATTTTCATATAAAATTCCGTGGCCAATAGTAGACTTTTGAGGTATAGAGGTGGAATGGAGTGGCCTTTGGTACGAGTTTTTTGGGTTCCCTGAAAGGGCATGAAGCCAGGGAACTGGAGGCTTTTTCTTTTCTTCCCCTTTTTTTTTCCTTTCTTTTTTCACATTACCAGCTTCACATGCTTTTACGTTGAGTGGAGAGAAAGATTGCTCCCTCTTTTGCAACTCTTCAGAGATAAATTTCCCTTTATGGGGGTTTCGATTGCAGTCGTCTATACAGTTTAAGTTTCTTTTCCAACCCTTCCTTTCTTGTTCTTCTCCTTCTTAGCTCATGCTCCATTTTGGGAGGAAGGAATATTTGGCTTTTGGGGCTGGGTGGAACATACCCCCAAAGTTGAAATTCTCAGTTTGAGCTTTTGTCTTAAAGGGTTAGGCCGGCAATGCTCCTCTATTCCTTCCTTTCCTTTTTTTTCTCCTTTTTTGCCCCTTTTTTTTCTTATTTATTTTTTGGCTAGTTTTCCTTTTGGATTTGCCGCCTATTGGGTTTAGTGCCTTCAACTTTCGATGCTTGCACAGTCATAATTATTGCCACTCCTGCACAATTCCCAATCAATGACTTCCTTCGGGTGAAACCCCATCATAGAATGACTCTTGGCATCGGTGTGTCCTTGCCCGAGAAGTGCTTGGATGCGCTCCCAAGACTGTTCTACATTCTTGGGTAGGATGACATACACTGACCTGATATTCACAGAAGAGAGGATGCCCTTCGTCCACCTTTGTAAGTGATTTTGGCGAATCATGTGGTATTATTCGTCCTCCCCTTACCAGTGTAGCAAAGATTCCCTTTGTATCTTTTATATAGAAGGAGTATTCATCAGAAATTCGCCGACTAGAATTCCCTTTAAAAGGTCTGATTTGGCTCGACCATGCTTCTTTTGTCTCGAATTCAGGAAGTGCAGATGTGGCCGAAGTATGAATTGCTTTGGCCGAGGACTTTGGCTTGTCCCATGGATGGGGTTGTGGAGGATCAACTCGATGATTCTTCATCTGGATCACCCCTGACTATATTAATCTTTCCACTTCATCTTTAAAGATGTAGCAGTCCTCAACAACGTGGCCTAGCATATGGTGATACAAGCAGTAGCTAGACTCTTTTATTTTGCCTTCCTTGGTCGGCTTACGAGGCTCTGGCAAGGTTATGAGCTTTCATGCCATGCAAAGCTCAAAAAGTTCTTTAATATGTTGTTTAATGAAAGAGTATGGTGTTTTCGTTCGCTGTACTAGCATTATCGTGGGTGCTTTTACCCTTAGCATTTTTGTAGGCCTTACTCGAGCCAATTTTTCCCTGTGAATGATTATCTGAAGGAGAGAAGTCCACAACATTTGCTTCTTTCTTAGTGACATGATGGTTCTTAGAGGGCCTGGCTTCAACAGTTGGTGTCTTGGCCATCACCACTGAAAGATCGACATTTGTTGGAATCCCATAGTTAGTCTGGTTAATTAATGAAGATGCGAGACACCTGAGCAGGGCATCTCGCTCTCGTAGCAATTCTTGTAGAAGGGACTTCAATGCTTGGTTCTCCCGCTAGAAACCCTCCAAAGTGATGCATTTGGTATTATCTCGGAGAACATTCCCGAGACTTATGTTGCTTTCCCCATTGCTATCATGACGGTGATCCAGCATGCCATCCTGTTGAGGTAACTTTTGTCGAGACGACGCCTCAACAGGATGGTTCTCTTGAGTTGAATAATCCTCAACCTTAAAGCGAGTTATAGGACCATCCTCGTTGATCAAGTGAGTCCATTGAGCTAGACTCCCCAGCACTGTAGATTGATCAATTGCAGAAGAGCTATCACTGTGAGCCTTTATTTCACTTTTAAGAGTTTACATCACTCTTTTCTTGCGAGGAGGATATGAGTCGGACAGGGAGGTTCTCCCACTTGGTTAAAGGCCGTCCTGGGATTACTCCCCTCATCTAAAACCGTTCTGGGATTAAATTCAATTGTGGGTTCCCCCTATAGATTGAGTGAGATAATTCAATTGACTCTTTAGATAAATTGTTGGATGGATTCTTGGGAGGTGAGTTATCTTCGGACAAACTTAAGTCGTCATTAGATACTACTTCTAACAAATTTAGAGAAGGATTTAGATCTTGAGTTTGGGCCATCTCAACCGGGTCTTCATAGGATTCAATTGGTTGCTTGCTGATAGAGGAAGTGTAGTAGGTAAACACCTTTATAGAGTCATCAATAACATGTACCAGTCTCTTCTTTTGGGGCTAAGAACCCGAACGAGTGGGTGCCCCTAGTCAATTGAAGACTGACATCCGGGGTGATGAAGCATACACCTGATAAGTCTTGTCTAGCTGGATTACTTCCAGCAATTGTCTAGTTCTGTTGGACTTTTGATAAACCCCTTTCCTTTTTAGCCCTCGAGAGCGAGCGACTTGGATTTCTGGAGCAGCCGGGAGTTCGGTTTGTCCATAGTCCGACCTTGGGACAGAGGGATCCACCCTGTTTCTCCTAATGGCTCGGGCCTCCTCTTTGGTGACCCAGATTTACTTGACTTTGAATTGGTGTTCCTCCATAGGATTGCCCCATTGCTGGGCATAGGGGTCTTGGACTTTGGCTGAGCTACCTGCCCTCAGTTGACGGGTGTAGCTTGGGCACCGGACTTCAGTTTCGCCTTGTATTCCATATTTGGCAGAGCAAACCAAAGCGGTTTGAGATTGGGATAGTCGGGACATAATTGTCTCGTGGCATGATCGGCTCGCCTCCATCGAACCGGATATGAAAATTTCCGACAAAGATTGACCTGCCAGAGTGTGAGATGGCCGTAGTAGGCTTTCTGCCTTCACGCTGACCGTGTTGCCCCTGGTTGGCAGGAGCAGCTTGGAGATGAATAGTGTTGACCGAAAAGCTCAGGGATGACACTCGGGGCTTGATGCCCCAGTGGTAGAAGTGGTTAGAGCGATTTCAGTGACGGAGACCATCCCTAAGAAGAAGGGGATCCAACCACCGCTGGGAAGTTGTCGAAGACCATTGGTGTTGCCAGATACCCATATCTGGAGTGATTGGCAATGACAATCGGGTTGTAGGTGACTGTCGCCATCGAAAAGTTGTTGTTGTTGATTTGTGATTAGAGTTGGGGTTGAGACTGTTTTCCCTCCCTGCTCCCTCCTGAAAAAGAGACAAAGGATATCACAACCTTCGTAAAGACATGAAAATCTTCGACAGGAAGATGAAAGGCAGGAAAAGTCTCACCGGAAATACCAGTCTATTTAACATGTGGAAAAAATAAACGGGAAAATTTATGTGTTTATGTGTTGAACAAATATGCACATTTGTTAGCCGTTCGATTAGCATGTGCATAATTATTTTCGCATTTTATATTTAACAGACGATTTAGGATTCGTGTATTGGACTTTTCCCCACCGGATGTAATCGCTATTAATTTACATCGGAACAAGTCCGAACACCTTTGAGTAACTACCAAAGATGCTTTTCAGCCCTTACGATCTTCGTTATGCGACATCGGCGGTTCAAGTTGAAGGAAGACCTCCATGTCCTTGAGCAGGGGTATTTTTACAATTTTCCCCTAAATTAAGATTTATTCACAATTTCCCCTAAATTAGGGTTAGTTTGTGGTTTCTCACAAACTTAGGGTTTATGTCGAAGGGAATAAGCCCCCCCATGCAATTCCCAAAGGTTCACATAACTTTCTAGGTATTTATGCAATTTCATAACTTTTGGGGTAGAATTGCGATTTTTGAATTTTTGTAAACACAAGCATGGTTTCCACCCACTTTGGACACATTTGAAGGGACTTAAATATTTCCCAAGAAATTTCTAAACTCTAAATTTTTTGCATAATTTCTTGAGGGCATCTTTACAATTTCACCAATGTGAGGTAAAAATGAAACTTTTACAAATGCTAGGGTTTTTCCCATGATTGGACATCAATTTCCCATAACTATGATATTTCTGGGATCAACATGGTTTTTCCATGCTTTTTATCCATTTGATATCACAACACAAGCTAATATTCTCACATATGGATATTTTAGTAATGTACCCTTTTAAGTGAGGTTTTTACACAAGGCAGGGTTTCAAAACTGCAGAAAAAACTTCAAAGAAGGCTGCCACCTGCTACTCATGAGATCCAAACTTCTTCCTGCTCCAAGGCGCTCCAAGGTTTGAAGTCCTCCCCATGCTTCTTCTTCTTGTGTTTCAAGTCCTCCTCTCTTCACCAAGACCTCCTATTTATAAGGGGTGGAGAAGGGAACACGTGGAACCTGCTGATTTGCAGCATTAATTGCATTGTGAAGAGACCTCCTCCTGGTTTGTTCTTCCCTTTATCTCCCATTTTTTTTGTTTTAAGGACAGAGAGCGCAGCAAGAGGCGGAGGGGGTTCCACCAGGTTTGCGGACCGGGGGGGCCTCCCTACTGGTTGTTTTTCTTCTTTTGCCTCACCACACAGTAGGGAAGAAAGGAAGAGATCCAGCGGGGAGCCTCCCTGGGCTGCGCAGCCGGAGGTCGTCCCTCCAGGTCTGCATGACCCGGGAGAGCCACCTCCGGGTCTGCATGACCCGGGGGTTGTCCCTCCGGGTCTACATAACCCGGAGGCTCCGCCTCCCCTGGGTTCCCCTTGCGCCACCCAAGAGAGAAGAAGTGAAGGGGGGGCGGTCCCTCCTGGTCTTCAAATTCAAAAAGGTATAAAAAAACCCTTTGACTGTCCTTTTGTGGGATTTTTATATGATTCCCTGCTCATCTCTGCAAGGCGGCATCACGTGGAGATTCCCTTGTTTTTTCTTGACTTTCTTAGGTCCCGGAGTGCAGAGATAACTCCGTGACACATTGGGAACACCCCTCGGATGCTGGGTATCGCCCTTATTTGACTGTTTTTGCTGCGTGGGCACGTAATTTTAACACTGCCCACCAGGTGTTCGACAAAATTATCGTGTGTTAAAATACATAATTTTTGTGTAGATAATGCCGCTCGCCGGGACTCCGATGACGTTTACAATTAACCCACGTGTAATGGCCACAGTTTTATACCGTTTTACGCCATCCTTTAATGGAGTTAACTTGCATAATTTCCTTGCTCTGAAAATATTCATAAAAAATGCAATGAAAATCACGGGGTTCATCAGCACGTCTCACAGAAAGTACTAAACTCAAGAAAAACTTTAGTGCATCTGTACATGTAACAACTATGATTGGCTGCTCCAGAGACAGAGTGCATCCTGCCGTCTTTTTGTATTAGGGAGTTATGTGGGAGCACTCCCTCCTTTCTTGTATATTCTCATCTTTTTTCTTTTATAATATTATGATTGACTGGCTTGACCGCAGATGATCAAAATATAACCGCATAAATCTCAGAGCTGAAATAATTCAATACATAGGAATAACTAAGTGTTTGCATCACATCATTATTTCATGAGAATTTACATTCGAGTCACTCATTTCCATGGATAAAGCAAATGGACAAGTTACAGGGACCTCCATAATTGTCAAGGTCTGGACAAAAAAATAAAAATCGGCATCTGATACAATGAGATTTTTTTAAGTGAGGATGGTGATGAGGAGCTTCAGGCAACCAACAAGATATGATAAAATCTTGGGTGCATGGAATATACCTATAAACCCATATACCAACAAGTCCTTAGATGAAAATTGGAGCAGCAATCATTCATCTGAGAGGTGAAAGATCTCGATTGTTTCCCTCAGATTTTTTCTCAGTCAATTTGGGATGATATCGGAGCAGATAATGGATATGGTGGTGGAGTTTTGTCCTAGAAAAGGGTGTTAAGCTTGATCTACGTTTTGTCTTGATAAGAAAGCAGTAGACTAAATTGCTGGATATGCCGGAGAAGGAGGAGACTCCTGTCTGAAACCCTGCCCTCTGAGTGAATAGAACACAAAATTTTGCTGTTATCACACAAATTTTGATCCATTCAATCTACTTATAAGGCGATGAATGTACCTGAGGATGGAGCAGAATAAATCACTGAGTGCACAAGTGTTTGACTACAAAAGCCTATATCCCCCTGCAAAGTTCATGGATTCATACATTCAAACGCCATTTTCCTAGACGATAGCACAAATCAATTCCTCCCTTTAGGGAACCAGCTGCAGGAAAAATTCATGCATGCAGAGAGGAATCCATAAAGAATTCCCGTGTGTTGAGGACTGAGTGAGAATTCTGATGGAAGAGAGACAAGATACTATGTTCTGGTCCCCCGGCAGTGGCAGAGTGGACACCCTCCCCCTTCGCAAGGGGGAGGTAATGGGTTCAATCCCGGGTTCCCACCTCCCCGTAAAAAAAAAAAAGCGTACCTACTGGAAGATACTATGTTCTGACAGTATAAATGGGCGGTGAGATAAAGATTCAGAAATTTTCTTTTTCCTAGAATATGATGGAGGTGGGGTTTGGGGAGAAAGAGATATGTGCCTCCCACTGCAGCAAAATCAGGAATAATTAGACCCCAAAGGGAACCCTTATTTTATTAATTAAAGGGGAAGGTTTCTTAACAAAACGAAGGAAGAGAGACATTTTTTAATCCTGCATAAACCTAAAAAATCTCAATTCGGTGCAACAATGTAGATGATATGCCAGAAGCTTTATTTAGCAACTAAATGTAGGCCCTACCATAAGATCCATCATGTTTTGCTTGCAGGAATGGAATAACATTTCAAAGTTCTAACTATTCCATGATTACCCTACATATGATCGGTGAATTATTATAAGCACATATATGGAAGTAGCAAAAATTATCTACTGGAAACCTTGGGATAGTATCATACCTGCCAACATCTTCTTCAATGTCAATCATCCTTATGACTGAAGAATAGTAGTGAGTTTCAAGTTCCTTTAAGCTGGCTGCTGCCTGTTCTCCGATCTTCTCCAACAAATTATTGGTTTTCTCGGCTTGGTGATCAAATTCAACAATCCGCATGTCAACATGCTCGTTCAGTGAGGCAAAACTAGAAAAGATAGCAGTTTGCTTCAGCTCAGACACTAATTTTAAGAGTGAGTCACCTGCCTGAACCTGTTCACAGTGGTAAAACTGGTATCAACTTCACCGGTTGGTTATTAACCACAGAGGTGCTTGTGCATACACACATGCATGTGTGTGCACGCATATGTGCATGAGAGAGAGAGAGAGAGAGAGCAGCATGAAATTATACAAAATTTATACTAATTAAGAGTCGTGAAATAACTGAAACTAATCAACATGAAAACCATATGAAATTTATACTAATTAAACATCTCAAAATAACAGCTCTATGTTCTCCTCAAAACTAGGTAGATAATAATGATGTTACCATTCTTGCAGCACGCATCTCCATCTGAAAAGCTTCCTGTGAGTTCCTGACAGGTGGATCATTCACCTAAAGAAAACCAAGGTGCCACAATGAGATTTTCATGGCAATATACCAAAAAATATCGTGGGTCAGAATTATAAGAAGTGAATATTCTGATAATCTTATACTCTTGTCTTTTAACTTCAAAAGACAATATTGAAAATCCAGACTTCTTGTTCAGCAACAATTGGATACAATACAAACAAAAACCGCACCTACATTCTATTATTCACTAAATTCTCTTTTTTTTTAGAGTGGGTAATACGACTGGTTGTATAAAAGAAAATAAAGTGTACAAGTGTAAGTAAGCTCCCAAAAAAAGACCTAATACAAAAAGCACACTAAGGCGGTGTGTGGCCAATTACCCTTCCAACAAGGCAAAAAGAGGTGACTTAAGAGCGTTTACATTACAAGACAATTCCGCCCATTCCCTCACTCTAGTGCAAATGACAGAAATAAAGGAGTCTTCCACTCTAGCCCCCCTTCTAAAAATCATGTTGTTCCTTTCACATCAAAGGGACCAAAGAGTGGCATGCAAAATAAGTCACCAAATAACACGATCACCTCTGATGGGCCAACTCCTGCCTCACGACCTGATGAAGGACTGTATCTCTGTCTGATGGCCATAGACACACCGGGCACTAGAAGCCATCCCCTCCCACACAGTCTGTGAGTATTGACAACCAACAAAGAGATGGTCCACTGACTCATCTTCTAGGCCACATAAACAGCAGGAGGGTTGGATGTCTGGTAGGAAGCGCCTGAGCTTGTCTCTAGTGGGAAGTCTCTCATGAGAAATCCTCCAAATCAGAAGTTTCACCTTCAATGAACTCTTTGGTCTCCAAATGTAGGGAACGAAGTCGTAACATAGCCCGCCATCCGAGATGACGATGTAAGCAGACCTCACAGAGAGCATCCCCTCCCTGTCCCACCTCCACTTCCGCAAGTCCTCCTAGAGGAGGCGTGGGGCGAAGTCAAGGAGGAAGGTAGGAGGCCCTGAAACCGCTCCAACTCCACACTCGTGAGGCCCCTCCTGAAAGTCGGCGCCCAGGTGCCCCCTGAAAGGAGAGGGTCGAAAGCACGATGAACCGTCCCAAGAGGGCCTGTCAAGATTGCGAACATACTAGGAAAAGAGTCCTCTAAAGTTAAGTCACCACACCATCTGTCCTTTCAGAAAAGGCATTGGTTGCCTTTCCCTAGACGGACTTGGACCCCGGATGAGATGAAGTCCTTGCAGAGAAGATGCCGCGCCAAATAAGAGACATTTGAGCTGGAAGTGGAAATTCAGATCCCAAACTCCTCCTCCCAAAATCCCTTTGCCTGATCTGATGAGCTACGCCCAAAGACCCTCATCTCCTGCTCCCAGCCTCCAAATTCCAAAATTCTAACCCATTGGAATACAGATCCTATGTTGCCACTCCACTCTTACAGTATTTATACCATACTAGAGTAGTTATCTCCTTCAGGATCCACTCATAAGCCCACTTCCAACATCAAATGGTGGCTGATTATATACAAAATGCCTTAAAGCAGCCTGATCTGAAGTACTTTAATTAAAGAGATTTTTGTTAATAAGTCCCTACAATCTAAGTTAATTGTTTATTAGTCCCTAAGTTCTTGAGACATGCATATTAGACACTACAATCTTCTAACGCCTTCTAACGCTTATAAAAAAATCCATGTGGTTGACGACCATCAGAAAAAAGAATATTCTATAAAATATTCCATCTTGAATGTGACAAAACACAAGAAATATCTAAAATGCCCTGTGCCTCTACGCTCTTTACGGCTCACTGCGCCCTAGAGCACTACACAGGACTGTCTGGTCCTTTACACCAGGTCTATTGACCTTTGTTTGGACGTGGTGCACCATAGACCATTGAGCTGACCGTCTCCTTCCTTGAGAAAACCCTAGCTACGAGAGGTCTCGGGCGTAGGTATTTAACACGGAAAAAATCTTGTTTTTAGATAAAATGCACATTTGTGGTTATTTAAGTAACGTGTGCATTATTATTTCTGTGAATTCAGGTTTATCAGATAATTTGGGTTCATACGGGACATTTCCTCGTCAACCGTAGTCGATATTTATTTACATCGGTGTAAAGTCCAAATACCCTTAATTAACTATCAAAGATACCATTTTCGACCTCTACAATATCTGCTGTGATATTGGGAGTTTTATCTAACATATTTGATCAAAGAGAGATCGCCCATTAGAGATACACATTTACAGGAGAAAACTAAACATTTCATTCTTTGGATTCATTTTTACAAAATACATGAAACCCCGATTACATAGTAGGGTCATTCGATTTACATTTGGCCTTCATTCCACCACCAGAACAGACCGTTGAATTTGAGTTTCATGGAGATCATATCCTTTTTTAGGTATATTTGCAACTTCTAACCCTTCCTAGGTATTTCTGCAATTTTGGACCCTTTCTGGATATTTCTATAGTTTCAGACCTTTTCGGGATATTTCAGCAATTTTGAACCATTTTTGGGTATTTCTATAATTTTGGACCCTTCCTGGGTATTTTTACAGTTTTGGACCCTTAGTTATTTTTAGAGTTTTGGACCTTTCCTAGGTATTTCTGCAATTTTGTACCTTTCCTAAGTATTTCTATAGTTTCTGACCCTTTCGGAATATTTCTACAACTTGTGAACCCTTTTTGGATTTATTTGAGGTTTTGAACCCCTTCTGGGTTTATTTGCGATTGCGGACCCTTCTTGGGTTTATTTGCAATCGCAAACATTTTTTTGATTTATTTGAGATTTTGAACCCTTTATGAATTTATTTGTGATTTTCTCTTGAGTAGGGGTTTACTTGCAACTAAAAAGTTCAAGGGTATTTATGTAGTTTTAGACATACTAGGGATATTTTTATAGCATATGGATTGAACAGGGGTTTTTATGTAATCTTGACATGAGCCGCAAGTCCCTCCTTACTGGAAGCACGTCGGCCAAAGACTCTCGGGAGATTGCTTCTCCTTCTTGAGCTCTCATGGGTTGCGGTCCAACTTTATGCGTCCGTCAGCAAAACGCCGGGGATCGACCTGCCTGGTCAGTTCATGGGGGTCAAGGGCTCAACGCCGAGGAGTGGCACAAGGGACATAACCACAAAGGCATCTATGCAGACCCTTTTTGTAAAAGTTGGGGTGCTTATGAGATTCATGATTATTTCAGAGAATCACATTATTTTCCTCAAAACATTTATAAACAGATTACATTAATCACAACACAAGGACATGTGTGCGGACTCAAAGAGGGACAGTTTTATAACATACCCTCACCCTGAGCACAAGTACAAGCACAAACACAAGCACAAGCCCTCCAAAGGACAAGCCTTCAAAAGCACAAGCAGAAGTCTTCGTGTCTTCTCCGTGTTTTTTTTTGGGCCCTACTAAGGGTATTTATAGGCCGCATGGAGCAGTTATAGGGTTTATCCAGTACAAAGGTGCCCAATGAGGACTTTAACCAGACCAAACTCCCAAGTTGGGGGAGTTTAACAGGGCTAAACCTCCATAGTGAGGGTTTTAATAGGGCTAAACCCCCTTGGTGGGGTTTAGCAGCCTTGGGGGTTTATTAGGTCAACCCCCCCCCAATTTGGGGGTTTAACCGGTCCAAACTCCCAAGGGAAGGGTTTATCCGGTCAAAACCACCCATTTGGGTGTTTACCCGGTCCAAACCCCCCACTTAGAGGGTTTAACCGGTCCAGACCCCTCAAGTGGGGGTTTATTCGGTACAAACCCCCCACTTGAGGGGTTTAACCGGTCCAAACCCCCCAAGTGGGGGTTTATTCGGTCCAAACCCCCATTTTGAGGGAAGGGAGGGGCCGGCCCCTTTTTATGTACTTTTTCTCTCTTCTTTCTTTTTTTTTCTTTTCATCAAATTTTTTGGTTCTAACAAATGCCCACCACGGGACGTTTGTCGACGACGGACGGCCCGTGCATCCTACAACTTTCTTCATTCCCCCAAATCTTGCCGACGTGACAGAGAATGTGGTAAACGGCGATGACGTATAGCTTATGCATTTTGATAATGCGACATGTTCACCCCTGAGTCTTAATGACATGCTAGGGGAATATGTTGAAGGCAGTGACAAACAGCCCAAGCACCTCAACACTATCGCATTCTTACCCCCGAGTCTTGGTGACATGCCAGGTAATGTTCCTGAAGGTGATTGCAGACACCTCGCACCTTGGATGGACATCTTCTGGGATACGACGATATCCTGGGAGGGAACTGAGAGACATTGTACATTGCTCCAGCACTTTCACTATCGTGTGATGTCATCCCCAATTTGTCATTAGAATTTGGGCTGATCTCTGACGCTATTTTGAGGAAAGGGAGGGGCCGGCCCCTTTTGTGTACTTTTTCTCTCTTCTTTCTTTCTTTCTTTTTCTTTTCATCAAAAGTTTTGGTTCCAACAGCAGGTCAGTGACCCGGAGGTTACGGGTGCAGGCGCAGGAGGTCCGACAATCGGCCGGCAACCTCCTTGCGGCCCGACGGCAGCGTGAAAGAGAGATCCGCCGGATTATGAATCACATGGCCTTTATTTGGGCTTCCGGCTTCCTTAACTCCCCAACCAGGTCAATCATCGCCAAGATGTCGATGATCGGCCTCACGGCAGCAGCGGCGGAGAATGCCAGAGGGTTCTTGGCAGCCCAGGACTGGATGAGGCAGAGGGGGGCGGAGTTCAGGGTGAGGGAGTGGTCGACCAGTAACTGGTTGGTCACCGAGCAAGTGTTCCAGCCGTAGGCGAAGAGCCACCGGCGGATGCCCTCCCAATCGTAGGTGACACCGGCGGATGATCTCCCTTTGCAACCCCTTCCGCCAGACTCACCCTCTGCATCCCCCTCCCCCACCACCGGCCCACCCTCTACAACCCCCTCCGCCACCGCCGGAAAACTCCCCTCCCCCCAACACTCTGCAACACCCTCCCCCACCGCTGGAACCCCCCCCCCAACTCTCTGCAACGCAGCTCCCCCCCTCTCCTACTGCAAGTACGCTTCCGCCGTCGCCCGCTCGACCCCCCCCCCCCCCGAACGTCGGTGAGCTCTCTCTCTCACTCTCTCTCTCTCTCTCTCTCCCCTAACCAGGGGTAATTTGGTCTTTTGATAATCTTGGGTCAAGTTAACCACATTTTGGTTAACTTCTGTTAAACGGAATGAATGACAGAGATTTTTTTGTATAACAACGATAATTGTAGGCGCTAATATGCACGCCTCAAGAACTTAGGGACTACTAAGCAATTAGCTTAGATTGTAGGGACTTCTTAGCAAAAATCCCTTCATTAAATTTAGTGACCAAAGCCCAACAGCATGAAGAATACTTCATGGCTCACCAACCTGTGGAGAAGTAGTTCAGAGCAGTAATAAAAATCGTCTTAATTTATCTTATTATTCTGATAACCAATTTTGAGCTAAAATAAGATAAGACGATGATCTTCAGTGCCAATCTGTTCTCTATCGAGGTTAAGAGATGTTAGGTAAAATATCACGATGATTCTTCACTATGATTTATCCAAATATGAAATACTACCAATGGAATTCACTACACACTCACCTCTACTTAAACACATTTGTAATGTGAAACATTAGTACACTATTGTATGACGCAAAAATGTTAGAAGACATCAAAATTGCTTCCGGATGTTGTTTGCTTTATTTCTCTCACTCAGACATTCCTTTGCCATTATCTCTGCCCAATCTATTTCCCAATAATTTACTCGCTATAATGATTAGGTCAATAGGATCCTAGTTGGTGCCAATATGTCCGTACACAATGGTGCTTGATCAGTTATCCACGAACCCCCTTCCACCTTCTACTTTTGTGGAGGTTTTTCTTGATTGTTACCCACAATATTTTCACTACTACCATAACGACAACAAAATGATGGACCCCTCTAGTGATCTAATTACTTCCCACATGATATATTTAAGTGCTAATGGCACAAAAAGTACAAGATGATGCACAAAAAAAAATCAATTAGAAAAAAAAGATAGTTTACACAGAAAAAAATAAAGTTGCAGCGAGCTGAGAAATGAGCAATCTATAGCAAACCCTAGAAATGCTGAGTAAGGTGCTGAAGTTGTCAACAATCTGTGCAACATCATTGTCAACCCTCTGCAGAAGAGCCTTTTGCTTCTGTGCAGCTGCTGCTATTGCCGCTGCAGTTGGTCCACTCCCACCTCCACCAACAGCAGCACTACCAACTCCTGGCTTGCTCATTCTGATTATCTATCTCTTAGTAGTTGTCTTCTTGTTCTGACAGCACTATCCTTCTCCTCCAAGAATGGGTATGCCCTTAGATGGACTGAAACACACATCCCAAAAAGAAGCAATTACAAAATGGGAAGCATGCCATATGATGAACAATGATAAAAATAACACACTAGTAGGTTATGTGCGCCTCTGATGATACAAGCTAAATTGATGCATCCACATGTGTGAAACTGTCCAGGTGGCACTCCATGCCATTCTCTACTAGAAGGTTGTCAGTTATGTGTCTACCGTGATCTACATATCATTGTGCCGCACTGTAGTTATCTTGTGTTATGTAACTGAAAGGGTTCACAAGTCATTCTGCTGCGCTTCAGTTATCTCGTGTTAGTTATCCCATTGATTGTGAATATGTGCAACTGTCCTCCACTCTGTATCTAAAAGGACAAGTGGGAAGGGAACAAAGGGGATATCTCATATTTCTTGAGAAGTTCTCTTTTTGCATTTAAGGAGGTTTGATTGCCCCCCCCCCCTCAAGTGGACCAGTACACATCTTTGGTGTCAAAGCGTGGTTCTGGAAACAGCAGAAGAAACTCTGTCCTCCAAATCAGAAAGGGGTATCTTACTAACATGTCCAGCAACTTTGTAAATTGAGGGAATGAAATGTGAATGATGTTCAAATATGCTCAAGCTCGTGAATTGTGATCATGTTTTATCAACCCTCAAGCATAATTTAGTTGCAACCCAAGATAGAATGAGACTGATGGCAGATCGTCACCGAACCGATGGCAAGTATCAACCCTGGGGCCTTACATACCCAGGATTACAATCTCACAGACAAGTGTCTGTAGCAATGCGCAAGAATCTTAACCTAGCAGCCTAGCACCACAAGTTTGTGGATTAATAGTGTTTGTGTTTGCTTACAGATTGGATCAGTGTGCATCTAAGCACATAAGCAAAGGTGTTCGCTAACAATACCCAATTTCGGGCCGAGAACGCGACCACTTGTATCGGCACGACAGTTTTACTTCGTGATTAATACGCATTCGCACAAAATTACTAGGCAAGCGGAGTTAAATTTGTGGACCATTGGAAAGAGAATACCTCAGAAACAAGTTTTGCTGCTTTCAGCTTCCGACTCCGAGATGGAACAGCGAATTCCCCACACAGGAAGCGGGATTCCTGACGTGGGGGGACCGGGATTCCCAACATCTGGGAACGCGGACCCCTTCACGTCCGGATCGCAGAAGAAGAAGAAGGGGAGCGGCAGGAGGGAGGGAGGAGGAAGGAGGAGAAGAAAGAAAGCGATGGAGAACGGGTTGGTGGGGTTGGGGAGCGGAGCGGGGTTTGAAGCCGGATCCCCGGCCAACGGCAAGCAGGAGGGTGGACCACGGCGACCAGGGCGCGGCGGACACCAGGTAGCAACCCGTTGGCAGCGGCGCGGGTTTGCTGAGCGGGCGGGGCCGGGCCGCAGGGTTTAGGCCGGGCCAACCATGGGCCGAAATCAGGCCGAGTGAAGAGACGGGGAGGGTTTCTTTCACGGAAGAATAATAATTGTTGAACACCGACTTGGGGGGGAGGGGGGATGCAGCACAAAAACAGTTCACCCCATCAAAATAATGTGAGCTCTCGTAGATATTTTATCAAACATATAACATGCTACAAATCTCGAACGAATCTCAGTTCTATGAATTTCTTCCTTTACAATTATTGTTGAACAACATCACAAACATCAAGCAAAAATAATCGTTGCACACCAGTACTCTCTTCCCATGGTTGGCAGTACAATTCTATGAAGACGCAGGACACATTGGATAAAGAAACAAACACCATGTCAATGCAGAGCCTTCTCGTGGCATTGATCTTTGCACCCAGTTATCGAGTATCGCAAAGGAACTTGAAGTTCCCAGCCACTTTAGTGTTCTAGAAGGTGTATACCGTGCTTTCTTCTCCAATTTATGAACTGGGCATATGGCTGTTCTCTGATACAAGGGAGTCTAATAATGAAGAACAAGCATCTTCAAGCAAATCCAATACCTTTTCAAATCCTTGTAACGTGTTTCTTGCAATAGGAGTACGTCAGCTTGACCTTCTTATGGGCGTTCCCTGGAAGCCGTTCCTTTTTCCACTTCTCATATGCAGCCAATATGTCATCAGCTTTCGACGGATGACGCTCCGGCGGTTACGTGGTGGACGCAATGGCCTCAGGCGGTGGACACGCGGGGGCGACGGCGCGGCTGGATGACTTCGAGGCCGCGGCCGGGGATGGCAGGGTGGCCGGATAGGGCTGCTGCCAGGGCTCCGATGCGGCGGTGCCGGTGCGGGTTGGGGCGACCGGGTGTGGCTGCCGCTCGGGTGCCGGTGGGTTGCCGCCGTGCAACAGAGCGGGGGGGGGGGGGGAAGGTGAACAGTGTCAGGGGGTGAAACTTAGGGGAATGGAAAAGAAATAAAAAAGAATAGTAGATGGGGTATGGGGAAGAAGAATACAAAACGATGAGAGGAAGAGGAGAGTACAGAAGAAAAACGTATAGAATAGATGAACAGGGAAGGGTAGGTTACGATGGCGAAGAAGTCAACAGGAGAGAGGAAGACAAATTAAACGGAAAAAAAAATCAATGAACAGTAAAAGGATGGTGTGAGTGATGGAGGAGAGATGGGGAGTTCGGGCTCACTTAGAAAGAAATTAGAGGAGGTTTGACATCTCACCAGAAGTAAGGACACTGAGGGGGTTGACATCTCGTCAGAAGGAGGAGTCACAGCTGTAAATTTTTTATTCTAATCATTGCTTAACCTTAATTAGGGTTAGTTTCTCTTATTTAACACAATTACAAATAGACCTAATATTTTTCTTACTTTAATATCAACATTATCCCTAACTTTAAAATAAAATAAAACATATAGTCTACTAAATAGACTCTAAACAAAAATAGTCACAACTACCTACGAAAATATAGAAAAAAATAAAAAATTGATTCTCAACATAGATATCTTTCACGATCTCCAATAAATCAAAATCATCCTCTACCGACCAAGTCGTTATGCATCAGAGGGTGTTGAGGCGATTATTTTACTCACATTTAATACTCGATATAGGTTAATAATTTGGTATTTATCTTACTCACCTTTAATGCACGAGAGAGAGACGTAGTCGGAGAGTGTACTCGAGATGTGCATGAGGAGTGTTTCCTGGGTTTGAAGTTATGTCTCTAACACTCCACTTAAACTCTAATATCACCATACTAGGTTCTCCATTATCAATAATTACATAATAATAATGCACACTATGGACCACGCAAGTGTGTAGCTATTAGTTACGTGCCTGATCTATATATATATAGATCTCAGGACAGTTGGGGGTGGATCGACGTGACCATTGGAAGATCTACATAATATTTAAGACATGATAAAAAAATAGACCTATTTTTTTATTAGGAACAAAACATACTTATTTAGAGCGAGAAATAGGGGTTAAGAATTAATGAATCATTGGAGCAATGTTCATTTATTTATCAAAATTTTAATTACCTTTTTCTGTACACGTACGACTAGCATAAACTTACACTTAAAGTCCAAACAAAATACATAATGCAGGATTAATGAAATAAATTACCCACCAGTGACTTATTTGAAGGACCCATTAAAATTAACCAAGCTAGAAACACTGGCAAATCAAAATTTTAACTTGTTCAACAATATATTAAAGCATTATAATTTTAAATGTAACTGTGCCATGGCCAATCCCAAGCCCGAATGAGAAAGGAGAAGGATTTATGTTAGGTTGACAGTCAGCTGTAAAATTTTGTCACATCTCTCACAGGAATTCTGATCTAAATATATTTAATGCTAATATTAGGGCATCCCCCAGAAGCGATGCATTACATCGAAACCCAGATAGAATGATAAGTGAGCAAGAGTTAGGTATGACGTTCCCTGTAAGCAACGCGTCGCAATGGCGCCCGATTGTGGTGTCAAATTGACAAGGGTTTCTGTGTGGGGTTGGACGTTCACGGGTAAAGCAGCTAGTCCAAAAACATAGGATCCGTCTAGCTACTTAGAATATAGGAACTTTAACGGATAGGAGTTTAGAATTGGTTAAGTTAATGAAGAACAAGAGGATTAGCATAATTTGCCTACAAGAAACTAAGGACATAAAGTTAAATATATTGATGGATATGAAATTTGTTTGTTGTATTAAAGGATATATTTAAACTTGCTAAATTAAGAGAAAGGAAAATTAGAGATTTAGATCATGTTCATTATATTAAAGCTGAAGATCAAAAGATTTTAACTAAGGATCTTGAGATTAAAGAAATGTGGTATAGTTATTTTCAGAAGTTACTTAATGAAGATTGTGCCAATGATTTCCCTTTAGAAGGTGCCCAAGAGTCAACAAGATTTGATAAATATTAGTATTTCAGGTGTATTAAGATGTCAGAAGTGGAGGATACTTTAAAGAAAATGAAAGTGGGCAAGACCTTAGGACCAGATGACATACCTATTGAAGTATGGAAAGGCCTAAGAGACATTAGTATTCAGTGGCGAACTAAACTTTTCAATAAAATTTTAACTGAACAGAGAATGCCAGAAGTTTGGAGAAAAGCGTCATATATAGTTCCTTTCTATAAAAACAAAGGAGATATTCAAAGCTACAATATTTATCGTGGAATTAAACTTATGAGACATATTATGAAACTTGGGGAAAGAGTAATCAAAAAACGCCTCCGATGTATGACTACTGTATCAAAAAATTAATTTGATTTTATGTAGAATAGATCTACCACAGAAACTATTTTCTTACTACGGCACCGAATGGAGAAGTATAGAGAGATGAGAAAAGATTTGTATATGGTTTTTCTTGATTTGGAGAAGGCGTATGATCGAGTATCGAGAGAATTGATTTAGTGGACATTAAGAAAGAAAGAAGTCTCTCAAGGATATGTTAATTTGGTTAATTATATGTATGAAAAGTGCTATTATTAATGTTCGAACTATTGCTAGAGAAATTGGTGACTTTCTGTTTCTATAGATTTGTATCAAGGTTCTGCATTAAGTCTGTATCTCTTTGCCTTAGTTATAGATGAAGTAACAAAACAATCAAATGTGGATATCCCTTGGTGTATGTTATTTGCAGATGATATTATCTTAATTGATGAGAGTATTGATATTTTAAATGCTAAGTTAAAGCGTTGGAGACATGCCTTGGAGTATAAAGGTTTTAAAATTAATAAGAGCAAGTCAGAGTTTATGCATTATAATTTTTGTAATGAGAGAGTGGTACGGGAAGACATGGTTCTAATTGATGGACATAACATTTCGAAGAGTAGTAACTTTTGGTACTTAGGGTCTATCATACAAGAGAATGGGGAGATTTACGATGATGTTACACATAAGACTAAGGTAGGTTGGTTAATATAGAGAAGCGCATCAGGAGTCCTCTGTGATCGTCGTATGTCTGTGAAACTCAAAGGGAAATTTTATAGAACGACTGTGAAACCTGCTTTGTTATATGGTACCTAGTGTTGGACAGTACGAAAGGAATACATTCACAAAATATGTGTAGCATAGATGAGGATGTTGAGATGGATGTGTGGCAATACTAAGAAAGACAATATTAGGAATAAGCACGTCCGTAAGAACTTAGGGATAGTCTCAATTGATAGTAAAATTAATTAGAGAAAATAAATTCGGATGATTTGAACATGTGCTTCGTCGCCTTAACTCATCATCAGTTAAAAGATGTGATCGAATTTTACTGGATATACTAGTAAAAGAGCTCAGGGAAAATCTAATATGAGATGGGACGATATTATTAGGAAAGATGTTAACTTTTTAGATTTAAATATGAATATATCACTTGATATAAATTTTTGGCAAAACAGAATTTACGTAACCGATCTCAAATAATTGAAATAATTTTAAGACTCTGATAATGACGATGATTATAATTTTAAATTTTAATGTTAACATGTTAAAGTTCAGTAGAAGTGCTATATTTATTGGACGAACAAAAGGGCAGAGAGATGAAGCTGAATTTGGGGAAGAAAAAAGTTGCAGATGGCCGGGAAAAAAGGATGGAAATGAAAGAGTGCAGATAAATTGCATGTACACTCACAGAATAAAAAAATTACATACAACATAGAAAGACTCTTGTGATTGTACCGAGGAAAGGGAGGGACAACTGAAAACAAAGCTCACTCCAAACACGCACGCCAACAATATATACCGGAAGACCTACAACTACAAGCCCATCTTGAAGGCGCGCAATTAATTGATCGATTTAGAAACTCAGCCCCAGGCTCAGAGCGTAGGAAGCCATAAAGAGTAGCATGAAGAATGGTAACATGGCCATCGTCGTCGAGCTCCCACCAGAGGCCTGTGTTGTCTTCGACCCATTCCCTGCATTGAAGGCCAAAGCCCTTATTAAGAACTTCAGGGCAAAGCAAGCAAACGCATCTAAACCAGGTAGAGGTAGGAAGAGAAATTAACGAGAACAAATGGGAAGCGAATTGTTAAAGCTCCAGATCCCATCTGGGCAACATGCGTGTATGGATCACACCTGAAGGAACCATGTTGGTGGCCGGAGTCGATGGCGTAGCAGGAGAGGAGCCGCTTGGCACCGACGGCGTCGATGAAGCGGCCGGTGACGTCGGACTGCTCGGCTCAGACGGGGCAGCCGGAGCCGACGGAACCGGTGGAGACGCGTCAGGGGAAGCTGCAGGCCCGCCTGCGACAGCTGAGAGAAGCCAAACAACACCCATGAGTCAATACTTCAAACACATTTTGAGCAAGAATCCTGACTGCAGCGCGCAGAGCTCACCATTATTGCACAGGCTAACCGGGGGAGTCTGCATGTTACAAGCAGTGGGGAGGGCGAGAGCCCGGGTCTGGTTGAGGGTTACCCCGAGCAGCGCCGCCCCCCCGTTGAGGATCATGCAGAGGCACTGCGGCTGGGACCTGACGACGCCGGCCAGCTGGGAGCAGCACGGCGACGCCGGGGCCGACGAGTTTCCCATGATGTAGGTCATGCAGGGGGCGAGCCCAACGACCACCGTCGTGCAGCCCGACTGCGCCAAGGCCCCGGCGCAGAGCATGGCTACGAGGGCAAAGGCTAGAGCCATGCCGGGCATTATTCGGCTCATCGATGCCGTCGCTGTCGCCGGCCGGAAGATGCTGCACTGGTGGTACCGGTGGTGGAGGATGGTGCGTTCTCGGTGGTTATATGAAGTATGAACTGGACGGAGTTGTTTGATTAATTGTGTTGGAGCCTCGGAGGTAAAGAGGGTGTACATGGATGGAGAAGGGTGGGTGGGTACTGGGGTGGCGTAGGTGTAGGTGTAGGTGTAGGTGGCCAGACCATTCCTACTTCTAACGATCGATAGTGTTTATTATCTAATTAATAAATTGGAGGGTGGTTTGGATGGTTGAGGAGGAAATATTAGTAGTAGAAGTACTTTGTTAGCAATGGGACTTGGGAAGTCTTCAGACAGCTACTAAGATCGTTTGGTGAGATTTTAACTGCCACAGGAATTTGGTGGATCGGACGGTGTAGAATCGTAGATGGATTTTGTGGGTGGCCAGCCGCCTGTTTTCTCCTTTGGAATGGAGGGGAAACTTGGGCCAGATTTGAGGATGTTTCCGAAGGTCCCATCCATGTGTATCATCACCGTATATTTGCTTAGTTTATATGTACCTTGTTATATATATATATGTTAAAATTGATTGACAAATTGGTACGGTGGTATGGTCTGTGCTGTTTATATCGTAGCGTAACAGTTGATGATCGGTACGATCAGAACGTGATACGTAATTGATACATTATATATATTATTTTAAATATTAGTTATTTTCTTTTGTAACAAATTTTCTTTTTAAGTTGATTAGTTAAGGATCTTATGTTTAAATATAAGATCATTTGAGTGACTTTTTTTATAACATATATATATATATATATAATGTGTTTTTTTATCTCGTTATATAACGGCATCGATCCGTATCAATAAAAGATCGATACGATCACCGGCCGACAAACCCTGCTATCCATCCAACATTCATATTTGCATGTATACCTTAATTTATGTGTCTGGCTTTTTTACCTATATATTTATGTTAACACATCATTGAAAAATGTTGGAAATGTGTCGCTTTCATGCCACTCTACGTCGTACCACGTCATGGTAATTGGATTATGAGACGTGGGTCTCACACCCTATTAATTAATTATTTCACGTGCAACTTTTTATTTCCCAACTCATGAATTAAATGAAGAGAATCAAAGATGAATATTTTAATTTTAAAATTCAGTACCTGACAATTAACGACGTACGTGTGAGGACAGTCAATCAAGCGTGGGATGAACACCTCATAGATCAATCACACAATGACGTGACAAAAAAGAGCGGCAAAGAAAGTAATGACGCATCCTAATTAATATTTCCGTACATCAATATTTGCAAAAACTTTCCATTTAACGTGCACACGTGACTCCTTCAGCTCAGGGGGCATTGCGGTATACTGGGGGATGGACATGAAAGCGGTAGTCCAATTAATGCTGATTTGAGTTTAAAACCAAATGAGTTTTTAGAGTTCCACGATCATTCACTTTTTGGCGGAGGAATCAAATTGTGCATGAGACGTATAACATCACCTTGGCCACACAAATTATTTCATGATCGGATACATCATAAATCATATCATCTTTTTACATATACATGTCATGACAACCAAGTTCCCACACCGAACTTCCTCAGCTTATTCATGACCATATGATGGTATGATATGGAATATTTAAACCGGTTAGTTAGAACTAAGCATGGCGGCATGGAGTTCATTGATCCAAGTGGACACGTACCGCATGCATGGTCCCAATATTTTGGATAAGGGAATGGAGGAGACTCTAGGCCCATCTCTCTCTCTCTCTCTCTCTCTCTCTCTCTCTCTCTCCGTACGTGTTTGTGTTTGTGTTTGTGTGGGCGCGTGTGTGTGTGTGAATTCTAATTCTCTTAGTCGAGATACCACGATAGAAGAGGTAACATATTTCACCCTTTGTGGTATCTTTAGCATCCATTCAGGTAGAGTTGTTCTCAATATTTAAAATGAGGAATCAGCTCAATTAAATCTCTTGGCAAACCCTCAGAAAAAAACTTTATAATGAGAATGGAGGCGGACATTCGAAAGAGAATGGGAATGACTTTAAAATCTCCTTCTTATATTTGAAAGGTCTTCCTTTAAAAAGGCCTTCTAATTAAGAGTAGTTGCCAAACAATATTCTCAATATGAAAAAAGGGAAAGAAAAAAAAATTCTTATTTCTTAAGACGAGGAATGTGAAAAAATCTCTAACATTTAACGTTTCTAAGGAGGTGGAGATTTTAAGAATTAGAATTATTAAGATTCTTTTTTAATATCCGTTCTAAACGTTACCTAAGAATGAACGTAAAGTGCGTAGCCTAGAATTTTCAAGGCCCAGCTATATCATGGTAGACTTTGATCCAACCTTCCTCATCCACTAAAAGCATATTTTCCTCTCCATTAATGTCTTTCACCGCCCCAACCCCCCTTCATTGTCATGTGAGGTCAAAGATTTTTGCAAATGTCACTCCAGTGTCTAATTAATTAACGTGAGCACATTAACTACAAACTGTAGGCTTATACCCCTGGGTAACTTCTCATTAGAAAAATCTACTCCTTCGGGTGTTTGTTTTTGTTGGAGAATACAATCTCATACGGGTAAAATAAGTAGTAGTTCAATCTTTATATGAGGAGACCTCTGTCCTCTCGACGCAACGATTTGGAGTGTGACAAGCACAGGGGGGGGAGGAAGAGGAGAGATCGCGACTTAATTAATCGGTCCTCTCTCCCTCTAATCATTTTATTATTAGAGAGAATTAAGGTAAGACTCCTCAACAAACACACAATTACATTAGTTTTCCTTTAATTCCTTTAGTTAATTTGCCCTCATCCCCAATAAAGTATAGAGTCATTATCAATTAAATCACTAGGAACACTTGTTTGCCGATTTAAAAAAAGTACGGCAGTTGATTAGTCTTAAAAATATATATGCATATTATAAAGTCCAAAAATAAAGAATAAATAAAACACCTTCATATATAACAACACCACCACTGGAAAATTAATTTGGGTTGAGACCGATCTCTCGCTATCACCGCATCAATGGCAGGACATCCCAGACGATGAAGCAATTGTGGGTCAACGCTCACCCTTCCTCTCCTATCAGGCGAGCAGGCGAGTGATCCACGTCTCGGTGGCCAGGACGACTCCAGCAATACCAAGTCACAAGGTAAAAGTCAATGGGACGAACGTGAAGAGAATCATATAAATAAGACCCTGGCGAGACAACCAGAGAGAGATGCAACTCTCACCCCTCAAGCTCTCTCCTCTCTCGAATCCCTTGGAGCCAAGCCTTTGTTCCCATTTCCTGCGGATTAATCTCCACTCCTTTCCTTCCTACCACGCTCACTCATAGCACTATCCCGCTCATCTAATTCTCGCTCCCTTTTCGTCCGAGTGCTCTGGTATCGCCTCCAGGCCCTACGTACGTGCCTCTCTCCGAGTGCTCCTCCCCTCCGCCGACGATTATCTAAATTAAGTATCAGAGGGTTATCTCCTTAGATATCTCCCAGGGGGTCCTTCTAATGCTTTCTCGTGCTTGTAGGTTCCCCATCTTGGGCTCCATGTTATTAAGAAGAAATGCCAAAACAACAGAGTTCTCCGTCTTCCATGCACTGAGCCACACCGAGTGCATCACAAGCAGGCTTCTTCAACACACCAGTTAAATATCTCTCCAAATCTTGTCTTTACACAAGCAGACAAGTACTCATTGCTCAAGTCAAATATGTCACCGGTCCATCAACCTTGACCGCCACCTACAGGGTATTAAGGGACGCAATCTTCCAAACTGAATTGCCTGCAATAGTGGCGGATTGAACACCAGATATTTGTGCTGAGATAAGGTCCCCAATCAAATCTTCAAGGTCCTGCAGAGTAACTGGGTCGGCTATTCCTACTCAACCCACAAGACATAGTCACAAAGGAGACAACACCACACAGCTATATTTCCAACATCAACAAATAAACACCACCAACAAACCACCCACATGCATCCACACACATTCACATCATCCACGAACATCCACATAAATCACCTCCATAACAGACGGCACAACGTCAGCAGCCCGGGCCACCCCTGGCACTGGCGTTGGCCATCGACTCCATGCCCACAGTCACCATCAAGGAATCCCACCTACTAGAGAGGTCGTAGGGCTATGTTTGGAAGGAGGACTTTGGCCTAAGGGAGGAGGCGCGGGAGATGCACCCTACACGCACGTCTACCACTCTGACGATGCCCGCGATCGCAGTGCCCCATCTACAAGGAGGACTTCATCCTGGGGGAGGAGGGGTGGTAGATGCCGTGCACGCACGTCCACCACTCCGACTGCATCAGCCTATGGATACAGTCGCACAACTCTTGCCCCATCTGAAGGCATGCACTATCGGCTGGTGACTTGTTCGACGTGGAGGACTACCAGAGGGACGCGGAGGACGATGGGCAACATGTTGTGCCGGTGTCGGTGGTTGTAACGACCCGAGAATCCGATTACCGGGAAGGCCCGATAACCCGAGACTCGAACCGCCGCCCACGAGCCGGGAGGGCTCGGAAGGGCTAAAAGGAGTGTGGAGGCACAAAAAAATAGGAAATAAAGCAGGACAACCAACAACAACTAGCTGAAAGAAAGAACAACTACAGTTACAACAGAGTCCAGTCCAACAGAAAGTACAGTCAAAAGCAGTAAAAACGTACTACATGCCGAGTGAACGCTCGGCCCGGCGAGCTGGCAACTGAGAACCTCCAAACAGCAACCTCGAACCTCGAGGAAGAACCGCCACACCTGAAAGGCAGGGAGTGAGTCTCCAAAATAGAGACTCAGCAGGGATCCCGCGGAACCCCACCAAGAACCTAACGACGGCACAGAAAGCTGTAACTACGAGAGCAACAGTAACAGCGGGAACAGTAAACCCGGTGGCCGGTCGAAACACGGCACTACAACTACTCCTACTGTACCAGAAGGCACACCTCGAGCTCGCAGTCGAGGTTACCGAACCACACCAGTACCACCTACCGAAGTAAAAGTCCACGGTAATCGCACCGCAGAGGCCTGTCTCCCAGGACACTGTCAACCTGGACACGCTGTCTAAGGTACAACCCCGACCACGTAGTCACTGGTATCGCACAGCCAGACGCAACCTCGGTAAAGCTACAAGCACTAGTCTTACGGCACGAGAACCGACACACGCGCCACCGCGAGACCACCGAAACTCAACGGTCAACACGACTAAACCAGAAGGTCGAAGTCACAACACTGACAGTCTGCCACTCCCGACTCGACAGGAGCACCTCCCACTAGAAGCAACGCCGGTTGCGTCCCCTGACGACTTACACCGCACCGCAGGTGAACTGCCTAGCGTGGTAGCGCCTACCAGAGGCACGGACACCGAACAAGAATCACAACGAGTGACTAGCTGGGATCACGTCCGTCGGCGTGGGTCCAACTGCCCCCAACCACGTGTGCACACACAGACCATGCGTCCTAGGTCTGGCCCTCTGACCAGTTTTCCCCCGTAGCCGGACTCTAGCTAACGACGAGGGGCCCGACGGAAATCAGTCCAAAACCGTCCTCAGGGTAGCCTCTCCACCACTCCCTGTTGGGACCACACGCGTGTAAGCAGGCTACGACTAGTGGAGGGTCACTGAAGGAGTAGACTCTCAAGTCAATGGAAAACAACGTCCGAATCCGACGACGTACAAGGACCATCCCACGTACCGGCACCGTCGCACGGCGACCACAGTCGGAGAAGGAACCGGACTCGCAGCCCACGGCTACGCACACACCCTGCGCGAGAGTCGAGAAAATCCAAGTGATGCTAAGCCACTGGACTCTGGGCAGTCCTCTAGATGCACCACAGCCAACGGTCTTTGAGTCAGAAGACTCGGGGTCAAGATCATCGCACGCAACAGCACAAGGCCATCAATCTAGTCCAATCTCTAGGTCTAAAATCACGGTAGCACGCGTACCGAGGTAGCTCACGATCCGCCAAGACCATTCCCTCGGGAAGGGAACTCACAGGACTAAGGCTACACACACGGCCCACGCGGAAAGCACAGAAGCATGATTCCCAAGGCAACTTGCACACCGTCAAGCTGTAGCCCAACTCAAGGAGAAGAGGGAAGCCTCCAGCCCTAGACTGGACAACTGAGCTCGCAGCCCAAGGCCTCCCACAAGACCCACTCGGGAATCACTTTCCGGAGAAACCGATGACGCACGCCAACACACGGTGACACGAGTCGAGAACGCTACACCCGGGACTATAACGTACCACGACACCTGGCCCCGACGACGTGCACAGCATCCGTTAGGCCACGAGTCGGTACGTGGTTCGAGAACCACACACCCGGGACTCGAATCAGTCAAAACGGAACCACCAGGTTAGACTGGCACATGTGCGGTTCACCCTGGGCCGCTCAAGGGATGTGCGGCTGGCGCACAGCCGCTCAAGAGACATGCAGTCAGGCATGAGCAGCACAAGGCCCTAATCGGACTAACCCAAAACGGAGGATGGACGGTTAGGGCTGGACTGCCCAAGGGGATGTGCGGCCAAGGATCGTCCGCACAACCCAACCGACCTACTCCCGTGCCGGTCAAAACGGTTTTGACCAAACCGCACAACCCAACCGACACTAAACTGTTGACCAAGGGTCAACTGGGATATGCGGTCAGCTCCTGGCCGCACAAGCCCACGGAATGACAGACGGCTGGGGACCAGCCGCCCATGGGGGAGACATGCGGTTCTCACCTGGCCGCACATCACATGTGTGGTCTATCATCCGACCGCACAACCCCAAAACCAAGAGAAGATGAACGGACCAAAGGCAGCCGCCCATACGATGGACGGGCCCTGGTTCGACCGCCCAACCATCACGGCGGGTAAACCCAGGGGGTCGCCCGATCGCGGCCTTTCCATGCCCCGTTCGTGCCGAAACGAAGGGGATACAACCACAACCACCCTGGCAATCACATGGACTCCGACCGGAGTCAAAACGACGGACGAATCGTGAGAAATGAGTGATTCTACCGAAGTTACCCAAAAAGGGTTACCGAGCTTCCCGGAGCTCTACCGGTCCAACGGGACCACCAATCGAGATGAAATCAGGGAGAAAAGAACGCTCTCGCCCCAAGGAATCCGTTGACAGTAACCGATCTGGAAACCGTCGCCATTTCCCGATCGACCCTACGAAACCTACAAAACCACGATTTCGCTAGAACGGACCCAAACACAGCCGTTTCCACGCCGAACGACGTGCAATGGCAGGGAAAATGAGCAGAACGCAGCAGTGTTCCGTCACCCTACCTCCACCAAAGAAACCGCGCGCCGAAGCGACTAACCCACGTCGAAAACCGCCCGGAACGCGAACGACGTCATCTCGGAATCCACCGAGGGATCGCGCCCGCAACCGCCTCGATCCTCGCCCATCCTCACCCGCATCCTCGCCCGCGCCGCCTCCACCTCGCCCCTGCCTCGCTCCGTCGGCCGCCGGAGAAGAGAGAGGGGAGAAAGAGAGCATGAGAGAAGAGAGAGTGGAGTGAGTGAGAAATGAGAGGCAAGAGAGAGAAAGGGGGGTTTATATAGGAAAATCTGAAAATTCTGGAAAATACCAAAAAATAGAAAATCACGTTTCCGCGATCTTCGGAACGCACCGATCGCAATGGTACCACTCGCGTTAGATTAACGACCCGGTTCACCCGCAACGAGATTCTGAAGGAATCACCGAAACACACACCGGGAATCAGAAAACACTTCCGGGCCTCCGAAACAACTCCGGATCGCGCCGATCCGAACACGAAAGATGTCCGAAATAAAATTTCAGACACAACGGAGCCAGATACACCGGAAACGCAGATCCGAGACCCGAGAAGAAGGATCCAAAAAATCCGTGGTATTACAGCCCTCCCCCCTTAAAGGAATTTCATCCTCGAAATTCAGGACAAGCACAGGAACAGGGGAAGAACGTTGTAACCCACTGACAACGCCGTCAGAACCCCAGTGCAGAAAACCACGATTCACACGAAAGCTCCAGACCTGAGGGACACAGCCAGACTATAAACACGAACAACACCTCGCTCTACGCGTCGAGCACACCGGCCATCAGAGCAGGCACTCACAAAGGACACAGTCTAGCGTCACCTCAGTCATAGCACAACGAACACGGCACCGCAGCCAATAGCACGCCCATCGGGGAAACACAGTCCCCAAAATAAGGAACAGCTGCCAATGCAACCCACGGTCGGCAGACGACCCAGACGCCAGTTTCGCAAACCCGCCGACTGGTCTCACGCCCGACACCAGGGAACAACTAAACCAAGCTCCCACCGACAGACGCGGTTACCAAGCAGACCGCAACCACCACAATGGCTCGGCGCTGAACAGGAGCCACAAACGACAACAGCAACGCCTGACTGTGGAAGACCACGTACAGGCCGCCATACACGCGTCAACGGGAAACCTCCACCGGCACAACAGGCACGATCCAATCGCGACAGGCCATCGGCTGACAGTACTCCACAGACCGACATTGCGGCTCGAGCCAGATCTCGCTCGAACACGGCAACCAATCTCTAACCTCCTGCCAATACTTCCCACTCCGGGGAGCACGGCAGAACCACGAGATAACGATCTCCCCACGGTCCCCATGGTACTCGACACAGACTTATCGGGAATCCTCCCTTGCTGGTCACAGACAAAGGACCGCCACACCAACGACAACATCTCAACGGAGACCCTCACACACAGGCACCGCCCTTCGAACCTAACTCCTCTCAAAACAACCTCGAAGGATGCCCGCGAACTCAGTTCTCACTCTTACCACAGAGCCACTGAGCACCACCGAAACCGCAGCAACCTGGTCGACGACGACACGACCAACGGACACGGGTTCCCAAGCAAAGCACAACTTACCACGGTCGGTCACTCGGCCAACCCGCACGCCTCTCTCGACAACCAACCGGTCCCACAATCCGTCAGAGATCACTTCTCCCAGCACGATCTCACCCAAGAACGTGATCTTTAACACAGAAACAGGGTACTCATGCTGCACACGAGCCAACATATTTCTCCCGGACGCCAACTACCAGTGCCACAAACTACAAACGCCACAAGCACCGGCACGGCAGCAACACGTTTCGCACAGAGGGACCAATCCTCCAATGCTCAACGCAAACTCAGGAATCCGCCCGTAGCAACCAATGCTACGATCCTGAACCAGCGGGTCACAAGCCCACCACGCTTCCGCTGCGCACTCTGATCCACGCGCGCACAGCCAAGAAAGCAAACACCGCTCAACCGGCACTCGCCCTTCCGGAACAGCGCTAGCACACCCTCACATGATAAGAGAATGGGCACAACTTCTCACAGGCAACCACCTTGCCAAGACAAGGAGCACGTCTCACACGGACTTCATGGCACACAAGGCCAACCAATCCGGGCACACCAAGCAAGACGACGAGCCTCAGCTAAACACAATCTCTCCAACCAAAGGAGAAACCAAAGGTACTTCCAACCAACGGAAGAACTCCACACTCGACCTGACCTCGAACCTAGCGCACGCTGGAAACAGCACCATCCAGCACCAAGGAAAAACCATCGCTCCCGTTAGGTTAGCGCCTCCGACACACTCGACGAGTGTCACGTCGGACCACGAACACAGCATCTCTCGATGCACCACCGCTGCAATTCCTCAAACTGCAGCGCACCGCGCCAAGAGCCGCTACACGAGCCATAACGATAACCGCCGACGCTCATCCTCGAGTCCGAATTCACCGTGGAGCCTTCACATCTCAAGCCAACTCCAGGGCGAACACAACCCATTCGCACACAAGAGCGCAGGAGCAAAGACTTACCGGGACATCTCTGCCAAATCCTGCCTCGAAATCTGCAGAACAATCTGGACCGACACGTCATTTCTGACGCCACAGAGCACGACAAGAACATCATGCTCGACGCAACAGCAGCTCACCGAGAAGATCCTCTGCTCACCCGAGCACACTTCTCTACCAGAACACCTCAGGAGCTGGACAAACCCCAAGCTGGAGTGGTCAAAACCGACAGCAGCTCCCTCGAAGCACGCTCACGGCCACTTAACCACGAACAATCCTCTCCAGCCACCTGACCACGCTGCAGGTTCCTCGAACGCAGCACCGTGAGCTCACGCCTGCCAACAACCTCTGCCCAACGCAGCGCAACCAGGGCCACCACCGATGAGGGAGAAGGATCTCGACCTCGATCCTTAGACCCCATGTTGGCATGAAAGCCGCGAACAACCACCACCCTCACAGCACCATGCAGCGCACTCAAGCTCTCGAGCGAGAAGCAGAGCGGAAAAACAAGCACAAAACCCTAAGCCAGCTGCCGACTGCACTGGACCTTATGGACTCTGATCACTGCAACATTTTGAACTTCTATGTACGTCCACAACCTCCGCTCTGATACCAGCTGTAACGACCCGAGAATCCGATTATCGGTGTAATGCCCCGGATTTTTCGGATCCTCGTTCGTGGGTCCCGGATCTGGTTTCTCGGAGTGTCCAGCTCCGTTGTGTCCGAAATTTCGTTTCGGACATCTTTCGTGTTCGGATCGGCGCGATCCGGAGTCGTTTCGGAGGCCCGGAGGCGTTCCGCGGCTTTTTCCGCGTGTGTTTTCCGATTCCCGGCGTGGGTTTCGGCTTTCCCTTCAGAACCTCGTTGCGGGTGAACCGGGCCGTTCACCTGGGCGCGAGTGGTACCGTTGCGATCGGTGCGCTCCGAGGATCGCGAGGGTGTGATTTTCTATTTTTCTGGATTTTTCCAATTTTTCGGATTTTTCTATAAATAGCTTTCTCTCTCTCTCCCCCTCTCATTTCTCTCTTCCCTCCCTCTCTCTTCTCTCACGCCCTCTTTCTCCCCTCTCTTCTCCGGCGGCCGACGGAGCGAGGCGGGGGCGAGGTGGAGGTGGCGCGGGCGAGGATGCGGGCGAGGATGGATGAGGATCGAGGCGGTGGAGGCGCGTGGAAGCTCGGCCGTGAGTTCGTGGAACGGCGAGGCTTCAACGGCGTTTTCTTCGTGGATCGGCGTCCACGGTGCGCGTAATCTTCGGTGGAGGTAGGGTGATGGACCCTCAGCTCGTGTACTTCCTTTCCCGCCAGTTTCGTAGGCCGTGGTGAGCCGAGCGGGCTAAACGGCGCGTTTTGGGCAAAATGCATGTTTTTGGGGTGTGAGCCGGATCTCCCGTTTTATGGTGTTTTTGGGCGATCCAGGGGTTTAGATGCATGCCTAGGAGCTTGGGGGAGGTTTCCCCTTTTGTTTCCCCTTCACCTGGGGGTGAACGGGGCGTGGCATGGCTTTTCCCGCGGTTTCTACCGTTTTCGGGCGCGGACTGAGAACGCGCTATACTCCAGTAGCGCGTTCTTGATAGTCGCGCTGCCCCGACCGAGCGCGTTCATCGGAGAAGATGAACAGTTTGGCGGTTCCTGTCGTGCTATAGGGCTATGGCGCGTTCTGGACTGTCGCGCTATGGGAACATAGCGCGACCTGGCTTGTCGCGCTATAGGTTCCTAGTGCGATCTGCGTTGTCGCGCTAGGGTTCCCTAGCGCGTTCTGGCTTGTCGCGCTAGGTGATCCTAGCGCGATCTCCGTGTTGTCTCGTGCTCCCCTTGGGCCGTGTGTGTCTCGGACACCCCGTGGACTTCCGTGACCGTGTCTTTGGGTGTCCAGAGGGTTGGTTTACCTCGATTAACGTGCCCATCGGTTTAAGGGTCCGTGAGACCTTCTGGTGTTCCGATTGTGTTGTGTTGGTCTCCGGTCGACCCGGTTGGGACCCAGTGGTCGACCTCCGGCCTTGTGAGTATCCAGGACACCCCATGGGTTCCGTGTCCTTGTTTTGGGGGTGTCAGGAGGGACCGTGTTACCTCAATTAGCGTGCCCGTAGGTGTGGTGGGTCCGGGTGACCCCACGTGTTCCGGGCTCTTGTGTTACGCTTGATCGAGTCACCGTGTGTCGGTGTGTGTGCGGTGGGATCTCCCCCGCATATCGTGGGTTCCTTTGGAAGGCGATTCCCGTGTGGGCCATGTGTTTGGCCTTGGACTGCGAGTCCAGTTGTCCGGCCTGGGGCTGGAGGTTTCCCGCTTATTTCAAGATGGGAAATCGTCGTGGCGGCTTGTGTGCTGCCTTGGGAATCGTGCTTCTGCGTTTTCCGTGTGGCCCGTGTGGGTGGCCTTAGTCCTTTGCGTTCCCTTCCCAAGGGAATGGTCTTGGCAACTCGGGTGTTGTCTCGTTATTCCTGATATCGTGGTTTTGGACCTAGAGATTGGGCTAGATCGACGGCCTTGTGCTGTTGCGTGCAACGGTCTTGACCCCGAGTCTTGTGACTCAAGGACCGTTGGCTGTAGTGTGTCTAGAGGACTGTCCAGAGTCCAGTGGCTTAGCGCCACTTGGGTTTTCTCGACTCTAGTGCACGGTGCGTGCGTGGCCGTGGACTGTGAGTCCCGTTTCTTCTCCGACTGTGGTCACCGTGAGACGGGGCCGGTACGTGGGGTGGTCCCCGTACGTCGTCGGATTCGGACGTTGTTTTCCGTTGAGAGTCTACTCCTTCAGTGACCCTCCACTAGTCGTAGCCCACCAGTACGAGGTGCTGGTCTCACCTGGGAGTGGTGTACGGGCACCTACCTTTCGAGACGGTTTGTGGACCGGTTACCGTAGGCCCCTCGTCGGTAGCCAGAGTCCGGCTACGGGGGAAAACCGGTCAGAGGACCAGACCTAGTGACGCAAGGTCTGTGTGTGCACACGTGGTTGGGGGCGGTTGGACCCACGTCGACGGGCGTGACCCCAGCTAGTTACTTGTTTGTGGTTACTTGTACGGTGTTCGCGCCTCGGGTAGGACCTACCACGTCAGGCGGTTCACCTGCGGTGCGGTGTAAGACATCTGGGGACGCTACCGGCTGTGCTTCTAGTGGGTGGTACTCCTGTCGAGTACGGAGTGACAGACTGTCAGTCTCTGTGTCTTTGACCTTCGGGTTTTTGGTCGTGTTGACTGGTGAGTTCGGTTGTTTCACCTTGACGCGTGTGTCGGTTCTTGCGCCGTGAGATTAGTACTAGTGGCTTTACCGAGGTTGGGTCTTGTTGTGTGGTGCCCGCGATCGGGTGGTCGGGGTTGCACCTTGGACAGCGTGTCCAGGTCGGCTGTGTCCGAGGGACAGGCCTCTACGGCGCGGTTGCCGTGTGTTCTTACTTCAGTAGGTGGTACTAGCGTGGTTCGGTAGCTTCGACTGCGTGGTCGAGGTCTGCCTTCTGGCAGTAGGAGTAGCTGTAGTGCCGAGTTTTGACCGGCCACCGGTTCGCTGTTCCTGCTGTAGTTGTAGCTCTCCTTTCCGCTACCGCCGTTGTTTCCGGTTGGGGTTCCGCGGGATCCCTGCTGAGTCTCTGTTTTGGAGACTCATTCCCTGCTTTTCAGGTGTAGCTGTTCTTCCTCGAGGTTCGAGGGTGCGGAGCGGAGGTCCTCAGTTGCCAGCTTGCCGGGCCGAGTGTTCACTTGGCATGTGGTACGCTTTACTGTTTTAGACTGTACTTTCGGTTGGACTGGACTCTGTTGTAGTTGTTTATTTATTTCTGTTAATTGTTGTATTGTCCTGCTTTATTTCCTATTTCTTTGTGCCTCCACACTCCTTTTAGCCCTTCCGAGCCCTCCCGGCTCGTGGGCGGCGGTGCGAGTCTCGGGTTATCGGGCCTTCCTTGTAATCAGATTCTCGGGTCGTCACAGCTGGTATCAGAGCGGTGGTTGTGGGCGTACATAGGAATTCGAGATATTGCAGTGATCAGAGTCCGTAAGGTCCAGTACAGTTGGCAGCTGGCTTAAGGTTTTGTGTTCGTTTTCCGCCTTGTTTCTCGCCTGAGAGCTTGAGTGCGCTGTGCGGCGCTGTGAAGGTGGTTGCTGTCCGCGACTTTCGTACCAGCATGGGGTCTAAGGATTGAGGTTGAGAGCCTTCTCCCTCATCGGTGGTGGCCCTGGTTGTGCTGCGTTGGGCAGAGGTTGCTGGCAGGCGCGAGTTCGCGGTGCTGCGTTCGAGGAACCTGCAGCGTGGTCGGGTGGCTGGTGCGGACTGTTCGTGGTTAAGTGGCCGTGAGCGTGCTTCGAGGGAGCTGCTGTCGATTTTGGCCACTCCAGCTTGAGGTTTGTCCAGCTCCTGAGTCGTTCTGATCGAGAAGTGTGCTCGGGTGAGCAGAGGATCTTCTCGGTGGGCTGCTGTTTCGTCGAGCCTGATGTTCTTGTCGCGCTCTGTGGCGTCAGAAATGACGTGTCGGTCCTGATCGTTCTGCTGATTTCGAGGCAGGATTTGGCAGAGATGTCCCGTTAAGTCTTTGCTCCTGCGCTTATGTCAGTGGATGGGTTGTGTTCGCTCTGGAGTTGGCTTGAGATGTGAAGGCTCCATGGCGAGTTCGGGACTCGAGGATGAGCGTCGGCGGTTGTCGTTATGGCTCGTGATGCGGCTCTTGGCACGCCGTGTTACAGTTTGAGGAATTGCAGCGCTGGTGCATCGAGAGGTGATGTGATTGTGGTCCGACGTGACACTCGTCGAGTGTGTCGAAGGCGCTGACCTGATGGAAGCGATGGTTTTCCTTGGTGCTGGATGGTGCTGTTTCCAGCGTGCGCGAGGTTTGAGGTCAGGTCGAGCGTGGAGTCCTTCCGTTGGTCGAAAGTGCGTTTGGTCTCCCCTTTGGTTGGAGAGACTGTGTTGGGTTAAGGTTCGTCGTCTTGCATTGCGTGCCCGGATTGGTTGGCCTTGCGTGCCATGAAGTCCGTGCGAGACGTGCTCCTTGTCTTGGCAGGGTGGTTGCCTGTGAGAAGTTGTGCCCATTCCCTTATCGTGTGAGGGTGCTGGCGCTGTTCCGAAAGGATGAGTGCTGGTTGGGCGGTGTTTGCTTTCTCGGCTGTGCGCGCGGATCTGAGTGCGCAGCGGAAGCGTGGTGGGCTTGTGACCCACTAGTTCAGGATCGTAGCGTTGGTTGCTACGGGCGGATTCCTGAGTTTGCGTTGAGCATCGGAGGATTGGTTCCTCGGTGTGAAACGTGTTGTTGCCGTGCCGTTGCCCGAGAAGTCATAGTTGTTGGCACTGGCAGGATGGAGTGTTGGGACATGTGCTGGCTAGTGCGCCGCATGAGTACCATGTTCCTGTGATGGAAGCCGTGTCAGGCGTCGGTGTTGGACCTGGATGGGGTTGCTGAGAATGTCGCCTGACGGTGGTCGAGGACGTGTTGGTCAGAGTCGGTGGCTTGGTGCCCGACTTGTGTTCCCAATCGTGTCCTCGGTTGAGATCGTGCTTTGAGGATGTGGTCTCTGGCAGACTATGGGTCTCGGTTGGCGGCTGTGAGTGGCTGGTGAGCCTAACCGGGTGACCGACCACAGCAACGTCTGTTGGTTCTACGGTCTTATCGGATTGTGACGGTGAGATGGTTATTGCTTAGGGACCCGTGAGCACTGTTCAGGTGGTGTCCCGTGGCTCTGTGGTAAGGGCGAAATCGGGATTGGCGGGTGTCCACTTGGATTGATCGAAGGATTTGATGAGACCAGATGGATGAGTGACGCCTGTGGGCGGAGGCCTTTTGTGAGGTGGGCGTCGGAGGATGGTCCTTGATAGGACGTTGGTGTCGCAAAGGTTATCCCTGGTTGGGTGACTAGCATGGGGTGGTTCCCTATAAGTCTGAATCCCGTGAGGTGATGACTGAAGACGCCATGTTCTGTCATTTGGTTTCGTCGTGCTCCCCGAGAGGGTCGAGTTGGCGAGCAGTTGGTGACCAGTGGATGGTCTTTTCAGAGACAGAAGATGCTGGTTGTTGGGGCTCGAGCGTGGCGAGAGCTGTTGTAATGCCCCGGATTCTTCGGATCCTTTTCGTGGGCTCCGGATCTGGTTTCTCGGATTGTCCAACTCTGTTTTGTCTGAAATTTCGTTTCGGACATCTTTCGTGTTCGGATCGGTGCGATCCGGAGTCGTTTCGGAGGCCCGGAGGCGTTCCGCGGCTTTTTCCGCGTGTGTTTTTCCGATTCCCGGCGTGGGTTTCGGCTTTCCCTTCGGAACCTCGTTGCGGGTGAACCGGGCCGTTCACCAGGGCGCGAGTGGTACCGTTGCGATCGGTGCGTTCCGAGGATCGCGAGGGTGTGATTTTCTATTTTTCTGGATTTTTCCGATTTTCCGGATTTCCCTATAAATAGCTTTTCTCTCTCTCTCCCCTCTCATTTCTCATTTCTCTCCCTCTCTCTTCTCACGCTCTCTCCTCTCTCCCTCTCTCTCCGGCGGCCGACGGGGCGGAGTACGGGCGAGGCGGGGACGGCGCGGGCGAGGCGCGGGCGAGGATGGATGAGGATCGAGGCGGAGGCGGGCGCGATCCCTCGGTGGATTCCGAGATGGCGTCGTTCGCGTTCCGGGCGGTTTTCGGCGTGGATTAGTCGCTTCGGCGCACGGTTTCTTCGGTGGAGGTAGGGTGACGGAACACCACTGCGTTCTGCTCGTTTCCCCTGCCATTGCACGTCGTTCGGCGCGGAAACAGCTGTGTTTGGGTCCGTTCTAGCGAAACCGTGGTTTTGTGGGTTTCGTAGGGTCGGTCGGGAAACGGCGACGGTTTCCAGATCGGTTACTGTCAACGGATTCCTTGGGGCGAGAGCGTTCTTTTCCCCCTGATTTCGTCTCGATTGGTGGTCCCGTTGGACCGGTAGAGCTCCGAGAAGCTCGGTAACCCTTTTTGGGTAACTTCGGTAGAATCGCTCGTTTCTCGCGATTCGTGCGTCGTTTTGACTCCGGTCGGAGTCCATGTGATTGCCAGGGTGGTTGTGGTTGTATCCCCTTCGTTTCGGCACGAACGGGGCGTGGAAAGGCTACGATCGGGAGACCCCCTGGGTTTACCCGCCGTGATGGTTGGGCGGTCGAACCGGGCCCGTCCATCGCGAGGGCGGTTGCCTTTGGCCCGTTCATTTTCTCTTGGTTTTGGGGTTGTGCGGTCGCACGATAGACCGCACAATTGATGTGCGGCGAGGTGGGAACCGCATGTCTCCCCCATGGACGGTTGGTACCCAGCCGTCTGTCCTTCCGTGGGCTTGTGCGGCCAGGAGCTGACCGCATATCCCAGTTGACCCTTGGTCAACAGTTTAGTGTCGGTTGGGTTGTGCGGTTTGGTCAAAACCGTTTTGACCGGCACTGGAGTAGGTCGGTTAGGTTGTGCGGACGATCCTTGGCCGCACATCCCATTGGGCGGTCCAGCCCTAACCGTCCATCCTCCATTTGGGGTTAGTCCGATTAGAGCCTTGTGCGGCTCCTGCCTGACCGCATGTATTTTTGAGCGGCTGTGCCCTAGCCGCACATCCCTTGAGCGGCCCAGGGTGAACCGCACATGTGCCAGTCTAACCCGGTGTTTCCGTTTTGACTGATTCGAGTCCCGGGTGTGTGGTTCTCGAACCACGTGCCGACCTGTGGCCTGACGGATGTTGTGCACGTCGTCGGGGCCAGGTGTCATGGTACGTTGGAGTCCCGGTTGTAGAGTTCCCGACTCGTGTCACCGTGTGTTGACGTGTGTCGTCGGTTTCTCCGAAAAGCGATCCCCGAGTGGGTCCTGTGTGAGGCCCTGGGCTGCGAGCCCAGTTATCCAGTCTGGAGCTGGAGGCTTCCCTCTTTTCCTTGAGTTGGGCCACAGCTTGGTGGTGTGCAAGTTGCCTTGGGAATCGTGCTTCTGTGCTTTCCGCGTGGGCCGTGTGTGTGGCCTTAGTCCTGTGAGTTCCCTTCCCAAGGGAATGGTTTCGGCGGCTCGTGAGCTGCCTCGGTATTCGTGCTACAGTGGTTTTAGACCTAGAGCTTGGACTAGATTGACGGCCTTGTGCTGTTGCGTGCAACGGTCTTGACCCCGAGTCTTGTGACTCAAGGACCGTTGGGTGTAGGGCGTCTAGAGGACTGTCCAGAGCCCAGTGACTTAGCGTCACTTGGGTTTTCTCGACTCTCGCGCAGGGTGTGTGCGCGGCTGTGGACTGTGAGTCCCGTTTCTTCTCCGACTGTGGTCATCGTGCGACGGTGCTAGTACGTGGGATGGTCCCCGTACTTTGTCGGATGCGGACGTTGTTTTCCGTTGACTTGAGAGTCTACTCCTTCAGTGACCCTCCACTAGTCGTAGCCTACTAGTACGCGTGTGCTAGTCGCACCAGGGAGTGGTGTACGGGCTTACCCTTAGAGGCGGTTTGTGGACCGGTTGCCGTCGGGCCCCACGTCTTGCAGCCAGAGTCCGGCTGAGGGGAAAACCGGTCAGAGGACCAGACCAGGGACGCGTGGTCTGTGTGTGCACACGTGGTTGGGGGCGGTTGGACCCACGTCGACGGGCGTGACCCCAGCTAGTCACTTGTTGTAGTTACTTGTACGGTGTTCGTGCCTCGGGTAGGACCTACCACGTCAGGCGGTTCACCTGCGGTGCGGTGTAAGACGTCAGGGGACGCTACCGGCTGTGCTTCTAGTGGGTGGTACTCCTGTCGAGTACGGAGTGACAGACTATCAGTTTCCGTGATTTCGACCTTCGGGTTTTCGGTCGTGTTGACCGTTGAGTTCGGTTGTTTCGCCGTGGCGCGTGTGTTGGTTTTCGCGCCAAGGGTCTAATGCTAGTGGCTTTACCGAGGTTGGGTCTTGTTGTGCGGTACCCGCGATCGGATGGTCGGGGTTGCACCTTGGACAGCGTGTCCAGGTCGGCTGTGTCCGAGGGACAGGCCTCTACGGCGTGGTTGCCGTGTGTTCTTGCTTCGGTAGGTGGTACTAGTGTGGTTCGGTAGCTTCGTCTGCGTGACCGAGGTGTACCTTCCGGTGCAGTAGGAGTAGCTGTAGTGCCGAGTTTTTGACCGGCCACCGGTTTGCTGTTCCTGCTGTAGTTGTAGCTCTCCTTTCCGCTACCGCCGTTGTGTCCGGTTGGGGTTCCGCGGGATCCCTGCTGGGTCTCTGTTTTGGAGACTCATTCCCTGCTTTTCAGGTGTGGCGGTTCTTCCTCGTGGTTCGAGGGTGCGGAGCGGAGGTTCTCTGTTGCCAGCTTGCCGGGCCGAGTGTTCACTTGGCACGTGGTACGTTTTACTGCTTTAGACTGTACTTTCGGTTGGACTGGACTCTGTTGTAGCTGTTGCTGTTCTTTCTTTCAGCTGTTAGTTGTTGGTTGTCCTGCTTTATTTCCTATTTCTTTGTGCCTCCACACTCCTTTTAGCCCTTCCGAGCCCTCCTGGCTCGTGGGCGGCGGTGCGAGTCTCGGGTTATCGGGCCTTCCCGGTAATCGGATTCTCGGGTCGCTACAGCTGGTATCAGAGCGGTGGTTGTGGACGTACATAGGAATTCGAGATATTGCAGTGATCAGAGTCCATAAGGTCCAGTACAGTCGGCAGCTGGCTTAGGGTTTTGTGTTCGCTTCCCGCCTTGTTTCTCGCTTGGGTGCGCTGTGCGGCGCTGTGAAGGTGGTTGCTGCCCGCGGCTTTCGTGCCAACATGGGGTCTAAGGATCGAGGTCGAGAGCCTTCTCCCTCATCGGTGGTGGCCCTGGTTGTGCTGCGTTGGGCAGAGGTTGCTGGCAGGCGTGAGTTCGCGGTGCTGCGTTCGAGGAACCTGCAGCGTGGTCAGGTGGCTGGTGCGGACTGTTCTTGGTTAAGTGGCCGTGAGCGTGCTCTGAGGGAGCTGCTGTCGGTTTTTGGTCACTCCAGCTTGAGGTTTGTCCAGCTCCTGAGGTGTTTTGATCGAGAAGTGTGCTCCGGTGAGCGGAATGTCTTCTCGGTGGGTTGCTGTTTCGTCGAGCCTGATGTTTTGTCGTGCTCTGTTGCGTCAGAAATGACGTGTCGGTCCTGATCGTTCTGCTGATTTCGAGGCAGGATTTGGCAGAGATGTCCCGTTAAGTCTTTGCTCCTGTGCTTCTGTCAGTGGATGGGTTGTGTTCGCCCTGGAGTTGGCTTGGGATGTGAAGGCTCCACGGCGAGTTTCGGGACTCGAGGGTGAGCATCGGCGGTTGTCGGTTATGGCTCGTGTGGCGGCTCTTGGCATGCCGTGTTGCAGTTCGAGGAATTGCAGCGGTGGTGCATCGAGAGATGCTGTGATTGTGGTCCGACGTGACACTCGTCGAGTGTGTCGGAGGCGCTGACCTGATGGAAGCGATGGTTTTCCTTGGTGCTGGATGGTGCTGTTTCCAGCGTGCGCGAGGTTCGAGGTCAGGTCGAGCGTGGAGTTCTTCCGTTGGTCGAAGTGCGCTGGTTTCTCCTTTGGTTGGAGAGATTGTGTTGGGTTAAGGTTTGCCGTCTTGCATTGTGTGCCCGGATTGGTTGGCCTTGTGTGCCATGAAGTCCGTGCGAGACGTGCTCCTTGTCTTGGCAAGGTGGTTGTCTGTGAGAAGTTGTGCCCATTCCCTTGTCGTGTGAGGGTGTGCTGGCGCTGTTCCGGAAGGACGAGTGCTGGTTGGGCGGTGTTTGCTTTCTCGGCTGTGCGCGCGTGGATCAGAGTGCGCAGCGGAAGCGTGGTGGGCTCGTAACCCATTGGTTCAGGATCGTAGCGTTGGTTGCTACGGGCGGATTCCTGAGTTTGCGTTGAGCATCGGAGGATGGGTTCCTCGGTGTGAAACGTGTTGTTGCCGTGCCGTTGCCCGAGAAGTCGTGGTTCTTGGCACTGGCAGGTGGAGTGTTGGGGAATGTGCTGGCTAGTGCGCCGCATGAGTACCCTGTTCCTGTGTTGGAAGCCGTGTCAGGCGTCGGTATTGGACCTGGATGGGGTTGTTGAGGATGTCGCCTGACGATGGTCGAGGATGTGTTGGTCAGAGTCGGTGGCTTGGTGTCCGACTTGTGTTCCCAGTCGTGCCCTCGGATGAGATCGTTTTTGGAGAAGTGGTCTCTGGCAGGCTGTGGGCTTCCGTTGGTTCTACGGTCTTGTCGGATTGTGACGGTGAGATGGTTATTGCTTAGGGACCCGTGAGCGCTATTCAGGTGGTGTCCCGTGGCTCTGTGGTAAGGGCGGAATCGGGATTGGCAGGTGTCCACTTGGATTGATCGAAGGATTTGATGAGACCAGACGTAAGAGTGACGCTTGTGGGCGGAGGCCTTCTGTGAGATTAGCGTCGGTTGGTGGTCCTTGATAGGACGTTGGTGTCGCAAGGTTATCCCTGGTTTGGTGATTAGCATGGGGTGGTTCCCTATAAGTCTGAGTCCCGTGAGGTGATGACTGAAGACGCCATGTTCTGTCATTTGGTTTCGTCGTGCTTCCCGAGAGGGTCGAGTTGGCGAGCAGTTGGTGACCAGTGGATGGTCTTTTCAGAGACAGAAGATGCTGGTTGTTGGGGCTCGAGCGTGGCGAGAGCTGAGTGCCAGCGAGACCTTTGGTGGTCGTTTCTGCGATGTGCCTTTCCGGATGGGATCTGGACTTTGTCGAAGTTGTCTTCTGACGAGAATTGGCACGGTGTTGTGTCCGGCTTTCGGCTTGCCATGTGTGGGGTGTTTCTTGGTGTTGAGCCGATGTGCTGGTTGCGGTCTGTTGAGCTGGCTGCTTGAGCTGGTGGAGGCTCTGTGTTGGTTGCTCCCTTGAGGAGGGTGTGCGACCTGTCAGCTGGTTGTGAAGCTGATGTGTGTTTTGTCTGCTGACCCTGGGGTGGATCAGTAGCTGTTGCTCGTGTCGAGGGTTGTGTTTCCTCGGTGAGCGAGATCGTGGCTGCGGCGCCACGGTGGATTCTCGCGTTGTCTGAGGTGATGCCGGACTGTGTCCTTTGGTATATGCCTGCTCTGTTGGCCTGTGTGCTCGGCGCGAGGAGCGAGGTGTTGCTTGTGATCGTAAGTCTGGCTGTGTCCCTCAGGATCGGTGTTTTCGTGAGAATCGAGGTTTTCTGTGCTGGGGCTCTGACAGCGTGTCAGTGATTCTGTGTTCTTCCCCTGGGACTTCGTGCTTGGTCCTGAATTTCGAGGACGAAATTCCTTTAAGGGGGGAGGGCTGTAATGCCCCGGATTCTTCGGATCCTTTTCGTGGGCTCCGGATCTGGTTTCTCGGATTGTCCAACTCTGTTTTGTCTGAAATTTCGTTTCGGACATCTTTCGTGTTCGGATCGGTGCGATCCGGAGTCGTTTCGGAGGCCCGGAGGCGTTCCGCGGCTTTTTCCGCGTGTGTTTTTCCGATTCCCGGCGTGGGTTTCGGCTTTCCCTTCGGAACCTCGTTGCGGGTGAACCGGGCCGTTCACCAGGGCGCGAGTGGTACCGTTGCGATCGGTGCGTTCCGAGGATCGCGAGGGTGTGATTTTCTATTTTTCTGGATTTTTCCGATTTTCCGGATTTCCCTATAAATAGCTTTTCTCTCTCTCTCCCCTCTCATTTCTCATTTCTCTCCCTCTCTCTTCTCACGCTCTCTCCTCTCTCCCTCTCTCTCCGGCGGCCGACGGGGCGGAGTACGGGCGAGGCGGGGACGGCGCGGGCGAGGCGCGGGCGAGGATGGATGAGGATCGAGGCGGAGGCGGGCGCGATCCCTCGGTGGATTCCGAGATGGCGTCGTTCGCGTTCCGGGCGGTTTTCGGCGTGGATTAGTCGCTTCGGCGCACGGTTTCTTCGGTGGAGGTAGGGTGACGGAACACCACTGCGTTCTGCTCGTTTCCCCTGCCATTGCACGTCGTTCGGCGCGGAAACAGCTGTGTTTGGGTCCGTTCTAGCGAAACCGTGGTTTTGTGGGTTTCGTAGGGTCGGTCGGGAAACGGCGACGGTTTCCAGATCGGTTACTGTCAACGGATTCCTTGGGGCGAGAGCGTTCTTTTCCCCCTGATTTCGTCTCGATTGGTGGTCCCGTTGGACCGGTAGAGCTCCGAGAAGCTCGGTAACCCTTTTTGGGTAACTTCGGTAGAATCGCTCGTTTCTCGCGATTCGTGCGTCGTTTTGACTCCGGTCGGAGTCCATGTGATTGCCAGGGTGGTTGTGGTTGTATCCCCTTCGTTTCGGCACGAACGGGGCGTGGAAAGGCTACGATCGGGAGACCCCCTGGGTTTACCCGCCGTGATGGTTGGGCGGTCGAACCGGGCCCGTCCATCGCGAGGGCGGTTGCCTTTGGCCCGTTCATTTTCTCTTGGTTTTGGGGTTGTGCGGTCGCACGATAGACCGCACAATTGATGTGCGGCGAGGTGGGAACCGCATGTCTCCCCCATGGACGGTTGGTACCCAGCCGTCTGTCCTTCCGTGGGCTTGTGCGGCCAGGAGCTGACCGCATATCCCAGTTGACCCTTGGTCAACAGTTTAGTGTCGGTTGGGTTGTGCGGTTTGGTCAAAACCGTTTTGACCGGCACTGGAGTAGGTCGGTTAGGTTGTGCGGACGATCCTTGGCCGCACATCCCATTGGGCGGTCCAGCCCTAACCGTCCATCCTCCATTTGGGGTTAGTCCGATTAGAGCCTTGTGCGGCTCCTGCCTGACCGCATGTATTTTTGAGCGGCTGTGCCCTAGCCGCACATCCCTTGAGCGGCCCAGGGTGAACCGCACATGTGCCAGTCTAACCCGGTGTTTCCGTTTTGACTGATTCGAGTCCCGGGTGTGTGGTTCTCGAACCACGTGCCGACCTGTGGCCTGACGGATGTTGTGCACGTCGTCGGGGCCAGGTGTCATGGTACGTTGGAGTCCCGGTTGTAGAGTTCCCGACTCGTGTCACCGTGTGTTGACGTGTGTCGTCGGTTTCTCCGAAAAGCGATCCCCGAGTGGGTCCTGTGTGAGGCCCTGGGCTGCGAGCCCAGTTATCCAGTCTGGAGCTGGAGGCTTCCCTCTTTTCCTTGAGTTGGGCCACAGCTTGGTGGTGTGCAAGTTGCCTTGGGAATCGTGCTTCTGTGCTTTCCGCGTGGGCCGTGTGTGTGGCCTTAGTCCTGTGAGTTCCCTTCCCAAGGGAATGGTTTCGGCGGCTCGTGAGCTGCCTCGGTATTCGTGCTACAGTGGTTTTAGACCTAGAGCTTGGACTAGATTGACGGCCTTGTGCTGTTGCGTGCAACGGTCTTGACCCCGAGTCTTGTGACTCAAGGACCGTTGGGTGTAGGGCGTCTAGAGGACTGTCCAGAGCCCAGTGACTTAGCGTCACTTGGGTTTTCTCGACTCTCGCGCAGGGTGTGTGCGCGGCTGTGGACTGTGAGTCCCGTTTCTTCTCCGACTGTGGTCATCGTGCGACGGTGCTAGTACGTGGGATGGTCCCCGTACTTTGTCGGATGCGGACGTTGTTTTCCGTTGACTTGAGAGTCTACTCCTTCAGTGACCCTCCACTAGTCGTAGCCTACTAGTACGCGTGTGCTAGTCGCACCAGGGAGTGGTGTACGGGCTTACCCTTAGAGGCGGTTTGTGGACCGGTTGCCGTCGGGCCCCACGTCTTGCAGCCAGAGTCCGGCTGAGGGGAAAACCGGTCAGAGGACCAGACCAGGGACGCGTGGTCTGTGTGTGCACACGTGGTTGGGGGCGGTTGGACCCACGTCGACGGGCGTGACCCCAGCTAGTCACTTGTTGTAGTTACTTGTACGGTGTTCGTGCCTCGGGTAGGACCTACCACGTCAGGCGGTTCACCTGCGGTGCGGTGTAAGACGTCAGGGGACGCTACCGGCTGTGCTTCTAGTGGGTGGTACTCCTGTCGAGTACGGAGTGACAGACTATCAGTTTCCGTGATTTCGACCTTCGGGTTTTCGGTCGTGTTGACCGTTGAGTTCGGTTGTTTCGCCGTGGCGCGTGTGTTGGTTTTCGCGCCAAGGGTCTAATGCTAGTGGCTTTACCGAGGTTGGGTCTTGTTGTGCGGTACCCGCGATCGGATGGTCGGGGTTGCACCTTGGACAGCGTGTCCAGGTCGGCTGTGTCCGAGGGACAGGCCTCTACGGCGTGGTTGCCGTGTGTTCTTGCTTCGGTAGGTGGTACTAGTGTGGTTCGGTAGCTTCGTCTGCGTGACCGAGGTGTACCTTCCGGTGCAGTAGGAGTAGCTGTAGTGCCGAGTTTTTGACCGGCCACCGGTTTGCTGTTCCTGCTGTAGTTGTAGCTCTCCTTTCCGCTACCGCCGTTGTGTCCGGTTGGGGTTCCGCGGGATCCCTGCTGGGTCTCTGTTTTGGAGACTCATTCCCTGCTTTTCAGGTGTGGCGGTTCTTCCTCGTGGTTCGAGGGTGCGGAGCGGAGGTTCTCTGTTGCCAGCTTGCCGGGCCGAGTGTTCACTTGGCACGTGGTACGTTTTACTGCTTTAGACTGTACTTTCGGTTGGACTGGACTCTGTTGTAGCTGTTGCTGTTCTTTCTTTCAGCTGTTAGTTGTTGGTTGTCCTGCTTTATTTCCTATTTCTTTGTGCCTCCACACTCCTTTTAGCCCTTCCGAGCCCTCCTGGCTCGTGGGCGGCGGTGCGAGTCTCGGGTTATCGGGCCTTCCCGGTAATCGGATTCTCGGGTCGCTACAGCTGTGTGCCAGCGAGACCTGTGGTGGTCGTTTCTGTGTTATGTCCGGCTTTCGGCTTGCCATGTGTGGGGTGTTTCGTGGTGTTGAGCCGATGTGCTGGTTGCGGTCTGCTGAGATGGCTGCTTGAGCTGGTGGAGGCTCTGTTTTGGTTGCTCCCTTGAGGAGGGTATGCGATCTGTCAGCTGGTTGCGAAGCTGTTGTGCGATTTGTCTGCTGATCATTGGGTGGATCAGTAGCTGTTGCTCGTGTCGAGGGTTGTGTTTCCTCGGTGAGCGAGACTGTGGCTGCGGCGCCTTGGTGGATTCTCGCGTTGTCTGAGGTGATGTCGGACGGTGTCCTTTGGTATATGCCTGCTCTGCTGGCCTGTGTGCTCGGCGCGAGGAGCGAGGTGTTGTTTGTGATTGTAAGTCTGGCGGTGTCCCTCAGAATCGGTTTTTTTCGTGAGAATCGAGGTTTTCTGTGCTGGGGCTCTGACAGCGTGTCAGTTGGTTCAGTGTTCTTCCCCTGTGACCTTGTGCTAGGTCCTGAATTTCGAGGATGAAATTCCTTTAAGGGGGGAGGGCTGTAATGCCCCGGATTTTTTGGATCCTCGTTCGTGAGTCCCGAATCTGGTTTCTCGGAGTGTCCAGCTCCGTTGTGTCCGAAATTTCGTTTCGGACATCTTTCGTGTTCGGATCGGCGCGATCCGGAGTCGTTTCGGAGGCCCGGAGGCGTTCCGCGGCTTTTTCCGCGTAGTTTTCCGATTCCCAGCGTGGGTTTCGGCTTTCCCTTCGGAACCTCGTTGCGGGTGAACCGGGCCGTTCACCTGGGCGCGAGTGGTACCGTTGCGATCGGTGCGCTCCGAGGATCGCGAGGGTGTGATTTTCTATTTTTCTGGATTTTTTCGATTTTTTGGATTTTCCTATAAATAGCTTTTTCTCTCTCTCCCCCTCTCATTTCTCTCTTCCCTCCCTCTCTCTTCTCTCACGCCCTCTTTCTCCCCTCTCTTCTCCGGCGGCCGACGGAGCGAGGCGGGGGCGAGGTGGAGGTGGCGCGGGTGAGGATGCGGGCGAGGATGGATGAGGATCGAGGCGGTGGAGGCGCGTGGAAGCTCGGCCGTGAGTTCGTGGAACGGCGAGGCTTCAACGGCGTTTTCTTCGTGGATCGGCGTCCACGGTGCGCGTAATCTTCGGTGGAGGTAGGGTGATGGACCCTCAGCTCGTGTACTTCCTTTCCCGCGAGTTTCGTAGGCCGTGGTGAGCCGAGCGGGCTAAACGGGGCGTTTTGGGCAAAATGCATATTTTTGGGGTGTGAGCCGGATCTCCCGTTTTATGGTGTTTTTGGGCGATCCAGGGGTTTAGATGCATGCCTAGGAGCTTGGGGGAGGTTTCCCCTTTTGTTTCCCCTTCACCTGGGGGTGAACGGGGCGTGGCATGGCTTTTCCCGCGGTTTCTACCGTTTTCGGGCGCGGACTGAGAACGCGCTATACTCTAGTAGCGCGTTCTTGATAGTCGCGCTGCCCCGACCGAGCGCGTTCATCGGAGAAGATGAACAGTTTGGCGGTTCCTGTCGCGCTATAGGGCTATGGCATGTTCTGGACTGTCGCGCTATGGGAACATAGCGCGACCTGGCTTGTCGCGCTATAGGTTCCTAGCGCGATCTGCGTTGTCGCGCTAGGGTTCCCTAGCGCGTTCTGGCTTGTCGCGCTAGGTGATCCTAGCGCGATCTCCGTGTTGTCTCGTGCTCCCCTTGGGCCGTGTGTGTCTCGGACACCCCGTGGACTTCCGTGACCGTGTCTTTGGGTGTCCAGAGGGTTGGTTTACCTCGATTAACGTGCCCATCGGTTTAAGGGTCCGTGAGACCTTCTGGTGTTCCGATTGTGTTGTGTTGGTCTCCGGTCGACCCGGTTGGGACCCAGTGGTCGACCTCCGGCCTTGTGAGTATCCTGGACACCCCATGGGTTCCGTGTCCTTGTTTTGGGGGTGTCAGGAGGGACCGTGTTACCTCGATTAGCGTGCCCGAAGGTGTGGTGGGTCCGGGTGACCCCACGTGTTCCGGGCTCTTGTGTTACGCTTGATCGAGTCACCGTGTGTCGGTGTGTGTGCGGTGGGGTCTCCCCCGCATATCGTGGGTTCCTTTGGAAGGCGATTCCCGTGTGGGCCATGTGTTTGGCCTTGGACTGCGAGTCCAGTTGTCCGGCCTGGGGCTGGAGGTTTTCCGCTTATTTCAAGATGGGAAATCGTCGTGGCGGCTTGTGTGCTGCCTTGGGAATCGTGCTTCTGCGTTTTCCGTGTGGCCCGTGTGGGTGGCCTTAGTCCTTTGCGTTCCCTTCCCAAGGGAATGGTCTTGGCAACTAGGGTGTTGTCTCGTTATTCCTGATATCGTGGTTTTGGACCTAGAGATTGGGCTAGATCGACGGCCTTGTGCTGTTGCGTGCAACGGTCTTGACCCCGAGTCTTGTGACTCAAAGACCGTTGGCTGTAGTGTGTCTAGAGGACTGTCCAGAGTCCAGTGGCTTAGCGCCACTTGGGTTTTCTCGACTCTAGTGCACGGTGCGTGCGTGGCCGTGGACTGTGAGTCCCGTTTCTTCTCCGACTGTGGTCACCGTGAGACGGGGCCGGTACGTGGGGTGGTCCCCGTACGTCGTCGGATTCGGACGTTGTTTTCCGTTGAGAGTCTACTCCTTCAGTGACCCTCCACTAGTCGTAGCCCACCAGTACGAGGTGCTGGTCTCACTTGGGAGTGGTGTACGGGCATCTACCTTTCGAGACGGTTTGTGGACCGGTTACCGTAGGCCCCTAGTCGGTAGCCAGAGTCCGGCTACGGGGGAAAACCGATCAGAGGACCAGACCTAGTGACACAAGGTCTGTGTGTGCACACGTGGTTGGGGGCGGTTGGACCCACGTCGACGGGCGTGACCCCAGCTAGTTACTTGTTTGTGGTTACTTGTACGGTGTTCGCGCCTCGGGTAGGACCTACCACGTCAGGCGGTTCACCTGCGGTGCGGTGTAAGACGTCAGGGGACGCTACCGGCTGTGCTTCTAGTGGGTGTGACGTGAGTGTGACGGCCCCTCTCTGGTGCGTCACAGCTTCTGGGTAGCTGGGTTGAGAGTCCACCTAACGGACCTAGATAGGGCCGTTAGGGCGTTGTAACGCACCAGCCTAGGTGCGTTACATTTCCCTGATACCTGTGGGTAGTTTATCCCTCGGGTGGGTGTAACGGCCTCGGATGGTGCGTTACATCAGTGTAACGCCCCTACCCTGGACCGCCACACCCTGTGTATCTGTGTTTCGGTGGAATAGCCTCTCGTGCCTCTAACGCACCTAGGGGGGTGCGTTACAGTCATGTAACGCATTGCCCCTGGTGCGTTACGCACTTTTATCCCCTACGTGTGGGGAAGTTGCCTCGGGTGAGCGTGACGGCCCCCGGTAGGCGTGTTACAGTGGTGTAACGCACCTACCCTAGACCGTCACACTCTGTAACAGTCTAGGCTAGACCGTCACACCCTCTGGCATTTATAAAGGTGGTCGGGTCATCTTCTAATGCATTTCATGTTGCATAACAGCTATGTTTAAGTTATTTTATAAACAATGGCGCACTTTTAGATCCCGATAGAATACTTCCACTTTCCTTGTGATGGAACCACTATACTTAGCCCTGAGACTTTCAGTGTCGCTCCGCCTGGCAAAGGTGGAAGGGCGTACCCGTTGAGCGGTTTGTAAGCTAGTCACCGTGGGCCCCCGGCTCTTTACCGTAGCGTCCTACGGGGGGGAAACTAGCTAGAGACATGGCTCTAGGCAGTAGTCAGTGTGTGCACACGTGGTCAGAGGCCTGGACTGACACTGACGAGTGTTACTCTGACTAGTTCTTGGTTCGGTACTGTTACGCCTCTCGCTTGTTGTCAGCCTGACTTGCGAGTTCCTTGAGACGCAGTGTAAGTCGTTAGTGGACGCTTTTGGTCTTTATTTTCTAGTGGGTACCTTCTGCGGTCTCTTGTCACTTGGAGTAGTTGGGATTCTTTCTACTGGTAGATTTAGCTTCAGACGCTAATGTATACATTTGTATTGGCATATAGTTAGCTGTTTTGACTGTTAGTTAGCCTTTACAGCTTTGCTACACTTGTGTTATTTATGCCAATGCATGTTTACTGCATTAAATACATGCTCTAATTGCTTTATATTTGCATGCCTGCTTGTTAGTGTGAGGTAGGGATCCATGTGACCCCTACTGAGTCTGACTGTGACTCACTCCTTCTTCTTTCAGGTGAGCAGCCGCAGCCTCCCGTTGCCGGTGGTTCCCACGTTTTTGGGGATCTTTTGTAGAGTGCCATCGTTAGTTCGACAGTCCTTTTTGGGTACTTTTGACCGGGGTATGTTTCGTGTAGTTGTACTTTAGAGGACTTCCTTTGCGTTGTGGACTTGTTCGTTTGAGACTCTGGACTAGTGTATATACTGTTTATCACTCTGATATTTTGAAATTTGCTTCCACACAAATCTTTAACTTCCCATATAATTAACATGCACTTGCGTGTGATTTCAATTCATTGTGCGCCTCCTCAGCGAACGTACTAACCCTTCAGGGGCCTCATCAGCCTCTTGGGTGGCTTCCCCAGTTCTTGGTATTGGTACATCGGTAACCGGATCTCCGGGTCGTCACAACCAACAACAACTAGCTGAAAGAAAGAACAACTACAGCTACAACAGAGTCCAGTCCAACAGAAAGTACAGTCAAAAGTAGTATAAATGTACCACATGCCGAGTGAACGCTCGGCCCGGCGAGCTGGCAACTGAGAACCTTCGAACAGCAACTGAGAACCTCGAGGATGAACCGCCACACCTGAAAGGCAGGGAGTGAGTCTCCAAAACAGAGACTCAGTAGGGATCCCGCGGAATCCCACCAAGAACCTAACGGCGGCACAGAAAGCTGTAACTACGAGAGCAACAGTAACAGCAGGAACAGTAAACCCGATGGCCGGTCGAAACACGGCACTACAACTACTTCTACTGTACCAGAAGGCACACCTCGAGCTCGCAGTCGAGGTTACTGAACCACACCAGTACCACCTACCGAAGCAAAAGCCCACGGTAATCCCACCGTAGAGGCCTGTCTCCCAGGACACGGCCAACCTGGACACGCTGTCCAAGGTACAACCCCGACCACGTAGTCACAGGTATCGCACAGTCAGACGCAACCTCGGTAAAGCTACGAGCACTAGTCTTACGGCACAAGAACCGACACACGCGCCACCGCGAGACCACCAAAACTCAACGGTCAACACGACTAAACCAGAAGGTCGAAGTCACAAGACTGACAATCTGCCACTCCCGACTCGATAGGTGCACCTCCCACTAGAAGTAAGGCCGGTTGCGTCCCCTGACGACTTACACCACACTGCAGGTGAACTGCCTAGCGTGGTAGTGCCTACCAGAGGCACGGACACCGAACAAGAATCACAACGAGTGACTAGCTGGGGTCACGCCCGTCGGCGTGGGTCCAACCGCCCCCAACCACGTGTGCACACACAGACCATGGGTCCTAGGTCTGGCCCTCTGACCGGTTTTCCCCCGTAGCTGGACTCTGGCTAACGACGAGGGGCCCGACGGAAACCAGTCCAAAACCGTCCTCAGGGTAGCCTCTCCACCACACCCTGGTGGGACCACACGCGTGTAAGCAGGCTACGACTAGTGGAGGGTCACTGAAGGAGTAGACTCTCAAGTCAACGAAAAACAACGTCCGAATCCGACGACGTACGGGGACCATCCCACGTACCAGCACCGTCTAGACGAAATCAGGGGGAAAAGAACGCTCTCGCCCCAAGGAATTCGTTGACAGTAACCGATCTGGAAACCGTCGCCGTTTTCCGACCGACCCTACGAAACTTATAAAACCACGGTTTTGCTAGAACGGACCCAAACATAGCCGTTTTCACGCCGAACGACGTGCAATGGCAGGGAAAATGAGCAGAACGTAGTAGTGTTCCGTCACCCTATCTCCACCGAAGAAACCGCGCGCCGAAGCGACTAATCCACGTCGAAAATCGCCCGGAGCGCGAACGACGCCATCTCGGAATCCACCGAGGGATCGCGCCCGCAACCGCCTCGATCCTCGCCCATCCTCGCCCGCATCCTCCCCCGCCCCACCTCTACCTCGCCCCCGCCTTGCTCCGTCGGCCGTCGGAGAAGAGAGGGGAGAAAGAGAGCGTGAGAGAAGAGAGAGGGGAGTGAGTGAGAAATGAGAGGGAAGAGAGAGAAAGGGGGGTTTATATAGGAAAATTCAGAAATTCCGGAAAATACCGAAAATAGACAATCACGTTTCCGCGATCCTTGGAACGCACCGATCGTAACGGTACCACTCGCGCCCAGGTGAACGGCCCGGTTCACCTGCAACGAGGTTCCAAAGGAATCACCGAAACACACACCGGGAATCGGAAAACACACGCGAAAAAGTCGCGGAACGCTTCCGGACCTCCGAAACAACTCCGGATCGCGCCGATCCGAACACGAAAGATGTCCGAAACGAAATTTCGGACACAACGGAGCCAGATACACCGGAAACGCAGATCCGAGACCCGAGAAGAAGGATCCGAAAAATCCGAGACATTACAGTGGTGGCAGGGGTTGCTGCAGCCGACAACCTGTGCACTGACGGTGGTCTCGACGAAGACATGCTTGGTGACGACGATTTGGCTACGGCATGCTTTGATACCAAGTTGGAGAACAAGAAGTGGGGGAAGGAAGAGGAGAAATCGTGACCAAACCAATCCTCTCTCCCTCTAATAATTTTATTAATTGGAAAAATTAAGGGAAGACCCCTCAATAAACACACAATTACATTAGTTTTCCTTTAATTCCTTTTATTTTTGGGGGGCGTGGGGTGGGGTGGAGGCACCGTTAATTGTGGAGGGTTACAAGAGTTAAGGTATATACGAGTATTTGTTAGTATAATATTTTTCACATCGGAATTGCATCAACCACGTGATCATCTTATAGTGGATCTCTTTCTCTGATTTTGTCTGTGACTTTTTCACCTCGCACTAAATGGGTTTAATTTTCACGTAAATCTTAGTGTTCGGTGTGATTATATAATTTATCTTCCACTAAATTTTTCTAATGCAGAATATGACTTACTAGTATTTGTTCGTATACAAGTTATTTTTCCCATCAGAATACATAAACCACATGCATAATCACCTTATTACGTATATAAGCAAAGTATGGCAAGCTCCCACCAAGTGTAGTTGATGAAGAGAGCTCCTCCACTTATTCATGATATATATGTGTGTATGATATGAAGTAACATTGAAGAAAGTTCATGAGCGATGCACTTCCTCAGCAAGTGGGGAAGGGGACTTTGCAGATCCTGAAGAGCTCGCGGCCATTGGGCGAGTGCACGATCTTCGACACTTCCGGGTCCTTTATATACTGGCAGAGGCACGGTTCGTGCTCCTTCAACTTAGCGCAGCACGCAGCGTCTGGATCCGCTGTTATTTCGCCATGCTCGCACGCTGCATGCAGCTCCGGCCTGTTGCAGATCACGGCCGACACCTCCATGGCTGCTTGCAGCAGCAGGACGAGGGCAATGGCGCAGTGTAGGAGGTATGAACACCTCATTTCCGATCGAAGTAGGCTGCAGGGACAAGGGGGGAAGAATAAGTGAGGAGGGGGGATCGATCAACGATCAGAGTGATATATATGGGGACACTGGTGCAGAGGAAGGGAGGAGACTCCTGGCCTATTTATAATATATTCTCTCTCTCTCTCTCTCTCTCTCTCTGAGCTAGGCGTTTCTATCCTACTGGCATGTCGTGTGCAACTGTTATTAATTAGACCTTGTGGCCATATTTGTTCTATCCGTGAGCGAGGTGGGGACGAGTGGGAAACCGGGGGTTTTGGGGCATTGCATGCACGCCGAGTGGGAAATATATCCATGGGTGAGGATATACATATATCTCTCTCTCTATATATATAGATGTACATATATATCTATATCTATATATATATATAGATAAACATATATATCTATTATGGTTGCAAGCTGCTGCACAATTAATTAATGATTGGGATAACTTCTGAGAAAGCCACAAAATGACTGCATGTGATGGCCATGTGCTTCTTGGTGTAGTAATAAACTTTAGTTGAGGGTCAATTAACCATGATTTATTTATACCGTACGTACTTAAAAACTACGTTGAGATTAAAAGGCACATATGGCTAATTAATTTTGTGTGTTTCCGAAAAAGATATATCACAAATTTATGTTACGTTGGTTGTAACAAAGCAATTATATTGCCATATATATATATATGAAGTCTAGAGTCATTATTAATTAAATCACTAGGAACACTTGTTGTGTGCAGAGGACCCCGAGTGATTCGGTGGGAAAGGTCCTCCTTTTCATAGGAGGGACTTGAGATCGAATCCCGGGAGATTTACTCAGCTCACATTTAATCCTCGAGAGATGTGAGCCTGAGGTTTTATGGCGATGGTATAAAAAAAGAGGTGGCAAGAATCAAACTTGGGTGACCCAATAAAATCGCGGTGGCAAGAATCAAACTTGGGTGACCCAATAAAATCGCTTAGCTCTCCGTACCAATCTGCTAGATTTCTCATTATCAAAAAAACACTTGTGTGCCAATTTAATAAAAGTTCGGCGGCTGATTAGTCTTAATTAAAAATATATATGTAGATCAAGTCCAACAATAAATGATTAAAGAATAAATAAAACACCTTCGTACATAACAACACCACAACTGGAAAAATTAATTTGGGTTGTCCGATCGATCTCTCTTGCGCGCGACTAATTATCTCCGTATAATTAGAAGTGCTTTCTTTAATTATAAATTGTGCAGGTACTCATCTGTAACATTAATAGATGTTTGTAAAGCGCAATTATATATAAGCTCCCCCTAGCTAGTTAAATAGTCACATATTGTGTACATAACTCTGTAATCAAATCCCCCTATATATCGATCTACTGCATGAAGGGGAAAAAAAATTTGTGCACTAGTTTAGATCTTTCAGTAGCATTCTTGTCGTCGGCATATATATCTCAAGAATTATAACTATCGTCTTTAGAGATATATTGTAGCCTGAAAGTAATTAAATAACGTAACATGATGCAGTCAATTTTTAGCCAATCTAATAATATCTGCATATTCATGTACAAAAAATATATATATATATATACATCCCTAATGAGCATTCTCAACAATTACGTACGGCCCTCAATAGGAAATAATTAACCATTTATTAATTCGATCTATGTCGCTGATACTTTTTGGATTGGGGAATGGGGATGACTCTGCAACCGTGTTCTTTACTGGCCAGTAACATGAGGGAGTAAAACCGGCCCCCGGTTAATTGTGTTCCTTAATATCTTGATCCAAGCTCACTCAACTAAACACGATTTTGCTTGAGTGCATGCAAACATGGTCAATAATTACATAATCAATCATCCTCAAGAAACTTATCTGTATCTTGTTTATTTCCATATTTCAGGTTAAATATCTAGTATAGACTTTTAAACGTCTTAAGCTATCCAGTAATTAATACACATTTTAGTTGAACCCGAGACGTGTCCCGGGCGGTTCACCACCTCCCCCAATGATGGGAAGGCCGTGGATTTGATTCCGCTCCCCATGTAGCGTGCGGAGCAAGATCACGAACACCTGAATTATTCGCAAACGTCGATCAAGCTATTAGCTAGTTAGCGGGATCGATCACCTACCCTTGATATATGAAAAATTACAGAGCGCCCTTTTCAAACTCCAGTTCTCCCATTCCCCTTCTCACATTCTCCCACCCCCCTCGATCTCAAATCACTAGGTCACGTAACCAAGAAAAAAAACCACATTTTAATTTGGTTATTCAAGTATAATAATACTGATTAATATGCGCATAGACTCTTGCTTATTCCTTGACTCATTGCTCGCTATCTCAAGCTTCTTAAATTCTTTTTGTCTCTGCTTTGAAAAGGCACAAGATTCAGGGAGGGCAAGAGATTTTCAAATCTTAATTAACAGTTGCCACTACAATAAAAGGCATTATTAGCAACATATTATTTCATCGTAAAATAGCGACGAATTAACCGTAGAAGAAAAATCAGTCGCAACATTATGGAGTGCATATTTTTGAGATGTATTAGCGACGAAATATTTCCGTCGCAAATTCACTATATATAGTGACGGTATGTTTTCTGTCATAATAATTCTTATACCTTAAAAATGAAAATGAGTCCATCGTAAAAAATGTTATACGGTGACGACGGATTAGAGACGAAATGTTATCCATCGCAAATAATTAAGTATGACCTATCATATCAATTTTGATCAGATTTTGATATGAACGCTTCAATATGATGGATTATTACCGAGGAATTTGTGTCTAGGCCATAGGAATAACTGAAATATATTGAATGGAACATCTTAATTAAGTACATGACTCGTATTAATGCATGGTTACCAACAAGAACATTTTCATAAAGTACTGCACGTCCAGTTCAGGTCACGGGGCCATTTGCAAGAAGGGGGCAGAAAACAAGCCTGGAATGTGCCATAACTACAAATGATCCGAATGACTTAGAGACTTCAACGGTGATTCCCTTTCAAGCCGAGCATGTAATCGAACTGCATGCGAGACGTACCTCGACAAAACCAAGTACGTCATATATATATGTATGTATATTGGATCGGATACACAAACCATACGATCATGCCATTAATTTCATATATATTAAAGCAGGGGTGGAAGAAGAGCTGCTCCACTTATTTATGATAATACATAGGATAGGAAGCAACATATCAGATCACAAAGTTCGGCATGCAAATTAATCAGCAACTAGGTAGCTAGCTAGGGAGTGGGGGCGAGCTGGGGGCAACTAGGGAGGGGTTCCTTGCAGACTGCATAGATATGGCGGCCTTTGGGCGTTTTCACGAAGGCCCTCACTACGGGGTCCTTCATATACTGGCAGAGGCATGGTTCATGCTTCTTCAACATAGCACAACACCCGGCATCTGGGTCTCCCGTCTTTTTGGCCTCTTCGCATGCTGAGGAGAGCTCCTTCATGTCGCAGATCATGTTATCACTTGCAGCCGGCACCTCCATGGCTGCTTCCAGTAGCAGGACGAGGACAATGGCGGAGGGTAGGACGTATGACCGCCCCATATATTTTGGTAGGAGGCGGGACAGGGGAGGCAGATAGAACTGAAGGAGATCGATCAGGATGGTACGTAGAGACTAGCTAGAGATCGTGATGAATGGAGAGGGAAGGGAGAGGAGACTCCAGGTCTATATATTAATTTGTAGGCCAACTCTCTGGTCTCTCTCTCTATCCATCTGTCTATCTATCTATCTATCTATCCATCCATCCATCTATCTATCTATCCATCTCCGTGTGTCCGTGTCAGTGTGAATATAGATCGATATTGCAGGTTGAGGTCTCTATCCTGTTGGCTTGTCCTGCATGCATGCGGGCAGAGCCATTAAGTAGGCCTTGTGGCCATTGTTCTATCTCGAGCATGACGAGTGGGGGAGGCCTAGGGAGACGTACGTACGGTTATTAATTATATATTGCTGCTGCATGCACAAGTGTGATGGTTGTGATATATATATATGATCTTCTCTGAAAAATTAACCATGGGACGTCAGTTAACATATGGCTGCAGCAATGCATCTGATGGCCTTGCGTTTGCTAATGTTGTTGTCTCCAACTGCATGTCATGGTGTGCATATATGGTCGGGATCCGGGGTTAATTTCCAAGTCAACGAGACGTATATATAATTATTCCCTACGCTTTCATAAAAACTATGAGAAACTTAATTTAAGCCCCTTTTTTTCATACGTCTTTATATATATATTAATCATTATGGTATTGAAGTACGAAGCAGAGAGCGCAGCCAAATTAACTTTCCTGTAGTGTTATTAATTACAGGAGTAAATAAGATTAGTCGTAACAAATTAAGGAACCCCCTGCGCGTTTGTGCCTGGGCAGGGCCTTGATATATATATATATATACTAGTCAAATGAACGCGCTTCGCGCGTGCTTACTTTGATTTTTTTGTTAAGATTATAATATTATTTTCAATTTTATTTGAAGCAGGCACATCAAAAATATGCACAAGCAATGGCACAACAGACTGGTTGATTGCACAGTGTTCATTTTGAGATAATGTTAAATTTGATCCAGATAATAAACACATAATACATTAAAATTCAAAAGTTTCAATGATCTTCAGAAGAAGGATCTTCAGCCTAGGTTCATGTCTAATGACTTCAGCTTATAATCCAGGCATATGACTGCTTCGTATGTAAGGAGGATTACTAGCTAACCAACCCTGCAAGCTTGCCTTTAACATCATATAAAGGTTGAAACCAAGAGCCTTGCCTTATCTCAACCTTATCCTATATACAGTGTAAAAAGGAGAGCCTGGAGTTAAATTCATAACCGAACAAGATGAAACATAGGATAAATGAGTATAAGATAAGTGTAAATCCTTTCTTTCTCAATTAATATCTACAAACTTGGGCAAAATGTTCAAAGACATGGAAAAAAATCACGTAGTACACAACATATTCTTACGTCCGTTGAATTACATTTAATACTACATCACGCATGAAGAAGGGAACCGACATTAAACATGTAATTGCATATATTTTCAAGAAAGCAACAAACAGATCTGTTTGACCTGAGAAACCTGAGAAAGAAAAGGATTACAATTAACAACAAATAAAAGAATGCAGCATCTTTGAACTGGGATGATCTAGACCAGTGTGGGGGAGCTGTTGATAGCATGATAAACATTTATTAGTAATTTTTCTAGAATGTGGCGAAAGATAACTCGTTAACGTAAAAATATTTAGAAGTATAACTTCCGATCAATAAGTTTGACCTGCCAAGAGATCAATTGAAACAGGCTACCCAATAATCGCATACATTCAGCAAAAACCAAGGTAAATCATGTACTGTATAAAATATAAGAGAGAGGGCTAAATAGAACAAGAAAGAAAATAGTAAACTTTTCATGTAGTATTCCAAACTATTTATCAAAGCGGCCCTTGGGAAATTCTTTCCCGAAGCAAGTTGGTGACTTGCAAGTGTTCCCATCATTACGGAAACAACTAACCAGCATCTTCAAATTCCTAGATGATCACCCCCCATTGGGCATAAGAGTTCTTAAGTTATATCTTTCTGTGGATGCCCTTCGGAGTAAAGCCTACTTTACACATTTTTTCCATAAGAAAATAGATAAATATCTGGGGATGCATAAATCCTACCATGGGATGTCTGGCATTGGCCCTTTGACTCAGACATTGCAGTTATAGCCCCTAAGCCTACGACAAGTTTTAACCCAAAAAGGAGGGAAAAAAATGAAAAAAAAATAGAATCTATTAGCTACATGAGCAACTTATTTTCTACATCTGATACATACTGTTGGACCAGCAATGAAGGATGTTCCAGAATCAGCTATTGCAGCACAGCTACCAGAGCAGATACCTGAAATCACAAAGTTCCCACATAATCAAGTCATTGCAAAACAAAGTAATTTGAACTTAAAGCCATAAAAATAAGATTAAAATATAAAGTAGAAAATTTTCACAGATTACCAGTTGAATGTCCACCAATGAGAACATCTCCCATGTCAAACTGCAACAAGTTACACAGGCCAAATGGACAATGAAAAGAAATACCATATGTCTAGCCATATGTGGAATAGGGTAAGTCCCTGGAGTTTCACCTGCCAATAACCCTTTCGAGTTACAGGTACATATGTGTGATCTCCCTTGTGATGTTTAGGGTCTATCCCACCAAAAACAATTTCACCACCTTCCTCGTCCTCAGCATTTCGGTTAAACCAAAAAGAAAAAACGGGATCTTTGATAAGTCCTTGATCGACCATGTTGTACCTGCAGCATTACGGATGCCAAGTCCAAATTAAATACATCTCCAAGAAAAATCAGATAGGAACTCATAACTGAGATTGAAATAAGCACAATGGTCAGTAAGGTCCAACGATGAAAACATTGAACTATCTGCATGGACTGACGCCATTGACATTTTTTTAGGGTCAATGAACTAAAAGAAGGAAAAAGATTTGTATGTCATAATGAAGTCCAGAATTCCTGAATTTTAGGCTTCGACCAAAGAAATTTAGTAGATCAATATTATAGGAAACCCTATTAAACCAGAGATATGCTTCCAAAAAGCCTCCAATAAAAATCCCCCCTCCTTCCGTCTAAAAGATACAGTAAAAGATTCAAGATTTGTCAAAGTTTGTAACCAGTTGGTTGTCTGGTGCCAAACCTGTACACCATGCTATGAGTACCTAATCATGGTCCCTTTCTACTCTCATTAGGAGCATCTAGAGAAAAACCTAAAAGATGATTCAGCAAGCAAAATGTTCTCCTTGGTTGCAAAATATAAGCTTATGAAACCTGGTAGAAAGCCTCCATTTCTAGTAACTCTTGGAGGGGGTTCAAACAGAAGGAACAGAAGGTAAAGTTTGTACAAGGATACACAATCATTGTAGGGCAGCCACTGGCACCACTGCTCCATAGCCAGAAACTTTAACCATGGTGTACAAGGCCAGCAGAGCTATGTTACAGACATCTTGAACACATCTATCCTAATTCCCAACTGACTACTCCAAAAGTTTGCCAACGAAACATCCAAAATTCCCAATCATCTTTCCAGGCTATAACAACAATGTTAAAACAGCCTAGCAAAGCAGATACTGTAGGTAACATGTCAAGTAACAGAATAAAATGGAAATCAAGTGAAAAGAAGAATACCATAGAGGGACCACATTGCCAACAGAAATCTCTTGAAATCCAAGTCCACATATGACATCAAATTTACCCACCAAAAATGTTACACTTGGTTCCCTGGTGGCCTCAATGAAAACCTGACAGAGCACAGGATAATATTAAACATTCCAAAAGTTTACAAGAAAAGCATGTCAAATGATCCAAGGCATCCATATGGAGCTCCACCCGATTCTTAACAACAAGATCACCAACTTTAACATGGTCTTGGCTAAAGAATCCTGATATTGCACCAGTCCCATAGTGGATTTCAGAAATTCAGAAATTCAACATTTAACACTTTGTGAACAGTATTTCTTTTTATTTGAAAGCATTGTGAATGATATCTCTATGTGAAATTATTTTTTGATCATCAAGAATCCCAAGTTGCATGCGGTGAACCCCAGGAAGGGCAAGATGATGCAATCCATCCCTCACAATTTCGACACCCAGAGCTGCTTCAAATCCACAACCTCCTTTCCCAAAGCAGGCGAGCCTTGAGGCTGCATCTCACCATATGACATGTTATACCAAAGTTACCTCAAGGGACAAAGACCTCCAAGGATACAAGTATATAACCTTTTCCCATAATCATCATAGCAAAAATACTATGTTATCAAAGGCGCATGAGGCACTTACCTACGCGATGAGGCAACGCACCCCTAACTCTCCTCACTTCGGCCCAGCTTGCCTAGGCGAGCTTGCAATGGCCAAAGGCACCTTTGGACCAAGCTCAATTGGGCTGCTCAGCACATTCCTATAAGAAATTTCGGCTAAGGGGGCTCGGTTCTGCTTCAACCCACCAACAAGGGGGGGTGGCCCCCCTTTGATTCCGTCACGACCTGACTACGCAGGTTGATCCGCGATGCAAGATCAGGTCAATGTGAGTTTGATAGGTTCTTAATTTATTTCTCACATCTAAATGGATGAATTTCCTAATTTATTGATTTTATATATGTATTGTGACATATTAAATGATATATATTATATATCTGATTTATTTAATATATTTGGAAAATGTTGCCTCAAAATGCCTAGGCCATCGCCTAGGTGTTTGAGGCTAAGGCAACCCCTTGATCGCCTGGGGCACCTCTCGCCACTGACTACATAGCCAAAATATGGAATAAAAAACAACAATGAACCATGTGCACTCCTCTTCAACACTTAAGCCCCTTCCCCAAACCTGTAGAAACAATATCCAAGGCATTTCAAAGGCCCAGAGATTTCTGATTACCAGCATCCTCGTGATTCATATTCAACACAATTTTCTTGTTGACCTAGCAAGATTGCCAGTCACACTACAGAAAGTCGCATGATAAACCTATGCCTTCCAGAGGATATGTATAAGTTTATTTGAACATGCTCCTTACACAGGATATGCACGCTGTTCACTTTTCACAGTAGCTAAGAAAGAGACAGGTTAGAAGCAAGTAGTCCACTAATATGAAATAAAACTTGATCTGAGAATTAGGAGAAAGAAAGAGCATGACTAAGAGGCAGAATCAAACCATTCTTTTGGTAAGTACTTGACTGGCTTGACTTGTATTTGGAATGGAAGTGGCATGCAACCTGCACCAAGGAGGGAAGAGCACAAGGTAATGTTCAACCAAAGGCCGAAAAAAATGATAAAAAATGAATCCAAGGCACTCTCTCTCATACAGCGACAAGGGCAACAGGCATTCTTTAGATAAATCATAGCACGCTACAGTAGGCACAGATGAGCAGCTTCTCACATCAACCTAAAATACAACGTGCAGATGGTGGAATCTCCTCCATATGCACGCAAGCAAATTCTACAAACCACAAGTACATTGCCACAGGGGAGGGAGGCTGCGCTCACCGAGAAATAGCACTTGGAAGAGGGCACCCAGAGGTTGGAACTGCCAGTATCAAAGATGACGGTGAACTTCTGAGGCGGGGTGCCGATGCCGATCTCCCCATAGTATTGGGCATCCATGTAGTTCTTCAGGGCGATGATGTCGCCGTCCGACCCATCTGCGAGCCCGCTCTGCCCGCCACGGAATCCAAACTTGCGGAGGGAGTCCCTGGTGAGGTCGCGGTCCTTGGCAGCCACCCGGGCCGCGATCCGGCTATTCTCGTCCACCGGCCTCCGCTTCAGGTTAATACTGAAGATGCCATCGGCGGCAGCGGAGGCCGGGAGGACCAGAGGGAGCAGCAGGACGAGCGAAAGCAACCGAAAAGCCGCCGGGGCTCTGAAGCGGGTCCCCATGGCGGGCGACACTGGACGTAGCAGAATCAAAACACTTAGAAATCGAAACCAACGATTCAGCGAGAACGAATTAGAGACTTCCAAATCTCCCCCTTTTTTTTCAACAAAAAAGGAAGAGAGATCAGGAGACCTGGGCGCAGTGCTGCACACCAAAACGAAGGCCAGTCCAGCCAAAATCCCTAGAAATAACAAGTTTTAACGCGACAAAAGCAGGAGGAATGCAAAAGAGAGATCAGAAGACCTAGGTGCAGTGCTGCACACCAAAACGAAGGCCAGTTCAGCCAAAATCCATAGAAACCACACGTTTTAATTCGACTAAAGCGGGAGGAATACAAAAACCAAGAACAAACGATCGATGAGGGCGTGGCGAAAGAGAGCTTATATAAACATGCAGAGATGGGATCAAACAGGGTCCTTCCCAGGAACCAGAACTATCATCATGCAGAAGCGGAGACGGAAGAGAAGAAGCCCCGGGTAAAAGAGGGAAGAACGAGAAGGACCGCGTAAAAGAGAACCGGTGGAAAAAAACTGCGAACCGACGGGAAAAAACCAAACATCGAACCGGCGGAAAAAAACCGCCCTTCTCTCTTATAGTATATATATAGATATCTGGGCCATACATGCATACATGTTTCCCCATAAAAACTATACAGTTAATTAAATTGTGGCTAGCCTCTAAATTTATAAATATTTTAAAATTCTGCCAAATTATGACCGAATCATGATTTTTAAAAAGACAAAAGAACGGCATAATGTTTATGTTACAGGAGATCGAAAGGCTACAAAAAGAGAAGCAAACAGAGCCTTGCAAATCCTCTATAACTGCTGCGATGGTCCCCATCGAACTTACTCAACATCTAATTAATTTCGACTTCTTCATACATTGATTATTTTTGCCAAAAAAATCAACACCAAATTGGCAAGTGATCCGAATATAAAATTGAATGAATTTTAATTAATTAGACATCCCTAACAATTAATTCATTAGGTTTTTAAAATAATATTATGATCAGTAAATAATTAACCAAAATTAATACACGGCCTCTCTGTTTTCACCAATATATATATATATATATATATATATATTATATGGTTCCATCGATCCGTAATAAATATTTTTCTCCTCAAAATACACTGTTCTAATTCAGAATGTACGTACTACGTACACTCGGCAACTTAATATATATATTTTTTAAACTGTAATTATATTCTTTTAGAATACAACTCTTTAATCTGGAATATTAATTATTACACCCCGCCAGGTCACGCACCTTACAAAAAGTAATTACACACCACTCCTAATTAAACTGGAGGGTATATAATTTTTGACAGAATATATCTGCATATATATTGTTATATATTAATTCCATGAATAATTAAGTCGTCGGGACAAGAATTAAGCACCCATGCATGCAATATTAAAAGAGCACCTGACAAAGTAATGTTTAAAGAGCTGTTTCCAGTACTTATTCAGGATATATATATATATAGGACAAATAATATTATTTTAATTCCAGGACCAACAACAACATCATGCGCAAGTAGGGAAGGGGACACCGCAGACCGCCAAGATGTGACGGCCTTTGGGCGAGCTGATAAAGGCCTTCTCGGCGGGGTCCTCGGCCATGTACCTGCAGAGACATAGTCGCTGCTGCCTCAGCGTGACGCAACACCCATCATCTGGGTCCCCCGTCTGTTTGGCCTTCTTGCATGCTGCGATCAGATCAAACTTGTCGCAGATGACCGGGCCCCCCTCCGCAGCCGTCACCTCCATGGCTGCGGCTTGCAGTAGGAAGAGGAGGGCAATGGCGCACGGCAGTAAGGATGAAGGCCTCATCTCCGAAGTATATACGAAGAGAGTGCATGCAATAATTAGTACTGGAGGGACACAGAGGAGAGTAGATCCTTCTCTATTTATCTCTCTCTCTCTCTCTCTCTCTCTCTCTCTCTCTCTCTCTCTCTCTGTGTGTGTGTGTGTGTGTACGTGTTTACGTGTGAATTTATTTGCAGATGGAGGCCTCTCTAGTCTCTACCCTGTTGGGTCGTCCCGTGGTGGTGGTATCAGGCCTTGTGGCCATTGTTCTATCCTTGAGCACTCGGCCTCTCTCTATGTGCACAAGTTTACGTGTGAATTTGTTTGCAGGTGGTGGTGGTCTCTCTATCCTGTTGGCTCGTCCCGTGGTGGTGTTATCAGACCTTGTGGCCATTAATTGTTCTATCCTTGAGCACGCCGAGTGAGCAGCTGGGAATGGCTGCTGCATGCTGCACATGTACTGGGTTACTTGGGATAACATGAGTGCAATCTGTTATAAATTGGTGCCTTGTGATCGATTGTTGGATTACCAACCAATCTTTAATATATGGAAGGTTTTCCTTTAATTCCTTTTGTTTTGAAATTTAGTGTGTGGTCATCATTAAATTACCGATCACAGTGATAGCTAGCCCGGCTAATTAATTAAGAAAGTACGCACGGCTGTTTGATTATTCATATCTGATTAAAAACTATATATCCGCGAGTCTAAAATATTACATTCCGTTCGAGGTCACCATCTATACGAGCACGTACGTACTTTTATGATAAAGATAACATATCAGGTGTTAATTAAGAAAAATATTTTGGAACATCTACCAAAAAACTAACGTAGTTAATAAAAATCTTAAGATCGAGTACGATGCATGGCTAGAGATCGATCTAAGGAACGTCAAAAGAAAATTATAAAACATGCAAGAAACGTACGCTAGCTTGTCTGCTCTCCGTGTGGGATGCTATATATGGGACATGAAATGCGCATATGGGAACATGCAGTATATATATACCACAGAGGCACAACGGCATGCAGTCCGATCAGAAGGCCACCTCTGGAAGTCACACGCAAATGGCCATACGATTAAATTAATTGGATGTCGCCGGCCCTTATCGATCAACTAGCTAGCATCATGGGAATTTTTTCCCCTAAAGTACTTCAGTATGCATGAGATTGTTAATTAAATGTGCTGAAGTACTTGGATCAACCAGAATTTGAAGAAATGTATACCATTATTGTATTTTAATTTGAACAAATTCTATCGAAATCCATTGCAGTTCTCTCTCTCTCTCTCTCTCTCTCTCTCTCCCCTCATTGACTTTATATATGTTCAACACATGCAGTAACTTTCGAGAGTGGATCTCGCTTTGTCTTGTGAAACGGGACGAGTCTAATTAATCCTATTTATTTTAAGATTTTTTTGCATAGAATCATTGTTATACGTGAAATTACAAAAAAATCACTCTTAGAAACGTATTATCATATATATCACTATATAAATTCTAACTGTGCAAAACTATCATCCGAGTTAACTTCCGTTGACGGATAGTCAAATATTCGACGGAGATTCTAATATTCCTGTTAAAGCGTAGTAAAATGACCCAAATGTCCCTCATTCAAACTGGCTGTCATCGTTTAGGGTTCATGAGAGAGGGGTTTTCTCTCATCCCCTCCCCCACAGAGGCAGTTGGCAGGTGAAGGTCGTCCGTGATAAACGTGGAAGCGGCCAGTGAGTTCTTCATCACCAGCCAGCAGGATCTTCATCTCCGATGGGCAAGGTCGTTGGATCTGTCATCGTCTAAACGTTCGGTAGAAGGAGGTCCTCTCTTCCCCTCCCCACAGCCAAGTCGCTCCGGTTGGTAGGTGAATCTCGGGCGATAAAGGAGGACGTGGCCAGTAGGTTCTTCATCGTTCAACTCCGACGAGGATGGTTTCTTTTTCCTTGTACCAGATTCGCAACTCTGCCACCCTCTAATCTTCTCTTTACCCACACTAGTTTTCTCTGCTCTAAACGCGAACATGTGCCAGAGTTCATCTATTGGCACTTCTTTCCGACCACCCCATGTACAAGTTGAACCTTCCATGTGTTTCTGCCATCGGCCATGTCGGACCTTCAACTCTACCCGGGAAAGAAGTTGATGCGGGACGACTACGAGACTCGACGCGGACGAGTTTTGACCTTGGATTCTATAGGATGACGCGACTGGTTGGACGACACGACCAGCAACAATATTACAATGCGGCACCTAAAGAGCTCCAGAAGAGGCGATATGCCCCAAACAAGAAGTGCTAACTCACGGTCGTCCCCACCGAGGGAAGCGCGACGATCTGCACGGTTGAGTAACCGGCTTTGAGTCTCGGGTGATCGGCTTACTCTCGCACTCGGAATGAGTCGCGGGACGGGTCTCGCTCTCTATCTCGCAGCGGTGATTTAAATGATACGAGCTAGGATCCTAAGATGCTCTCTAGCAGCGATATAAGAACGTATACTAGGAAAGCAAAGTACGTCTACGAGGGGGTGGCGAGTGTACCTTCACGCTCGGGGCGTGGGGAAGACGTCTCGGCCAAGACTGTGACTCCCTGTACAACGGTAATATTTAATTACAGCAAAAAAAATAATGGCTCACTCGACACAGGGAGGTAACAGGCTACACGACAACTCCGGGAGGCACCGAACTTGGGTTGGCGGGCAGCATTTTGGCGGGTCCCGTGCGGCGGTTCAGGCTCGGATATTTGCTGGTCGGCAGGATAGCAACCACGGACCTCCAAAGGAGCGGCGTCCTCCGGAAGGCTTCTGGAGGCAGCGACTGACGGGGGCGCTCCTAGAGCGTCCCGGGTCGGTCCCCGGGAGCGGCGGTCACCGGAGTGGAGGCGGGCGATTTCTTGGGATTTATTTCCTCAGGCTGTCCCACAGCTTAGCTTCTGGCCAGAATTGTGCGCTCCGACGAGATCGGATGGTACGCCTAGCTCTGACATCGGATCGTAACACAAAAGATACCGTTGGAAAGAGGACTCGAAATCCTACGACATACTGGAAATACAGACTCATCCAACGGCTGGAATGAAAATGGTGTTGACTGCAAACTGGCTGTGCACACTGTCGTGAAATACCGAACATGCAGGATAGAACCTGAGCTCCCTGATCTAGGGCTTTGACCAAGAACCTAATGAACGAATTTGGACCTGTGATTTTTATGGTGGGTAGAGAGGAGAGAGACGAACACGCACATAGGTCTTTTGCATCAATCTGACATCGTTTAGGGGTTTATAGAATTCGCCTCCTAAGATCTATCCCACTAGTCTACTTGCAGGCAGATTTTGAGAAGGAGTAACAGATGGTTGGGAACTGACCTAAACGATCTCTGATTGATCTCAAATTTAAACTGAGAATGACCTATGATGGGGAAACCTACCCTCAAAGTTTCGTCGCGATCCAACGGTCGGATCTCTCGTAATATCTTGAATACCGAGCTGCTGTCCAGGAACTCCGAATTTGGGGGTAGCAAGGTGAAGGTCGGCTTGTGGTCGCTCAACGGCGGAACGAACGGCGGTGGCGGTGGCGGTGAACGATCATAGATGATAGAGGAAGAAGAGAAGTAGAAGAAATTTGAGGGAGATAGAAGATTTAGGATGAGATCTAGAGAGAGTTGGAGGTGGGAGGAGGAAGAACACTCAAGAACTCAAGAGGAGAGGGGGTGTGCACCAACAATATTCTCTTCAAATTTTCTCATTAGTTCCACACAAAATACAACAAGAGACTATAAATATGAAAACCCTAGATCTAGATCCAAGGATATCCACTAACACCAAAGGACATCCACTAACATCAAATGGCATCCACTAACTCAAAAGGACATCCACTAACATTGGTCAAGGGTAAGTGGGAGACAAGCATGGGGGACAAGGAGGGGGCATCCTCTACCTTTGTCTCCTTGGTATAATGGTCCAAGTCTTCTAGAAGCCCATCTTGGGCCTTGGACCAACCTTTTGGGCCCACATGTGTAGAAGCCCACAAGGGAGAGAGAGGCCCCATTGGGCTCCTAAAAGTTTGGAGACCCAATTTGAAAATTGGGCTCCTTACATGAAGTGCAACCCATTTTACAACATTGACCCATTACACTCATAAATACTAAAATAAATATACACCAATACACTCATAATAAACATAAAGAAAGTATCAACACTCAGGTAGGGACTCCATACTGATGGGTTCGGTGCGGTGGATTCAGAGGGGGGTGAATGAATCCCACCCTTAAAATTTTCGCTCAATACCACAATCAAACACACAGTGTGCAATCAAACCATATCGTCCCTATGCATTCATCTAGCGGAAGCAAAAGATCAAACCACGAAGACAATAGATTTTTAGGTGGTTCGGTCCACAGACCTACGTCCACCCCTCACTCCAAACCGGAGTGAGGCTTCCACTAGCAACAGCTAGAACCGCAGACTCAGTCTGCAAACAAATGCTGCCTAACATCTTGACTAGGGGAACAACCTCCCGAGCATAAGTACATGTCAGTCAGTCGAAGAGAATTATCAGTTTAAGACTGTAAAACTGTGTACAGACTTCATTCATACAAGCAAGACAGTGCATGGCTGTACAGACTTGGTCGAGTGAACCAATGAAGGTTGTATAGACTTTGTGTATGCTTGAAGCACAGAATGCACTAGCTAAGGTTATGAGTGTATAGATTCTGCATGCGTGCTACATCAATGTACAGACTTGCTGACAATGAGTGTGCAGACTCTCCGTGCAATGTATAAACAATGTGCAGACTTAATTAGACGTTTACGTGCGTGAGAAAATAATATACAGACTTGTGTTCATGCAGCAATGTATAGACTTGTGTTCGTGCCACACAAAGGCTATACTGACTTCACCTGAGCATTGGCAAGAGATGCATTGGTTGTACAGACTTGCTGTGCCTAAAGCAGGACAATGTACAGACTTTGAAAGTGTGTGCGAGACAATGTATAGACTTGATCTGAAGGATTGCACAGCCATTGGAATGTACAGACTTTGAACGTGTGTGCGAGACAATGTATAGACTTGATCTGACGAACACAGACTGTACAGACTTTGAATGATGCATGCACAAAGACGCTAAGTGAGACGCTAAGTGAGACGGATCATACTAAAACAAGCACTGACTTGAGGATGCACGATGTATAGACTTAATGGTTGTGTGAGCATGCAGCAGCCAATGTATAGACTTGCGAGTGCAGCAGCCAATGTATAGACCTGCGAGTGTGTGAGCATGCGATGCAATGTACAGAATTTGCCACGCCTACACCAATACGATGTACATACTTGCTGTTGAAGAATGTACAGACTTGTCTGATGCAATCTAGGTAAAAACTCTATACAGACTTTATAGCGTGCAGACATTGAATATGCATAAACCAACCGTAGAGTGTACAGACTTTGCTGAGGGATGCACACATGCGAAATGAACATGGATGAACAGACTAAGCCACGAGCTGAGCTCTAACGAATGTATAGAGTCTATGTGCAAGCAACCTAACGATGTATAGACTCTGTTAATGCACTGATGCATAGTATGCATATGACAGAAATTGAACCGATGCAGTGAGAGAAAGAAAACAAGAATGCAATCTATATACCAGAACATTCAAACAGAATAATACATTCAAAACATCATTTCATCATCATTCTTATGTGGAGACTCATTGAGTTGCTATCATCATAATAACCAAACAACAACACCCTATCATCAAATCACAAGGGGCACAACAAAAGTCTCACGCCTCAACATAATGTAGACCTACCTAAGATGGTCTAAGTGATCCTCCCTAGTGCGGCTATAGATAAGAATGTCGTCAAAGTAGACGACCAAGAAGACCCCTATCATAGGGCGTAAGACTTGGGTCATCAACTGCATGAAGGTGCTAGGGGCGTTGGAAAGCCCAAAGGGCATAACCAACCACTTATAAAGACCATCCTTGGTCTTGAATGCGGTCTTCCATTCATCTCCAGGCCTGATCCGCACCTGGTGATAGCCACTACGAAGGTCTATCTTTGAGAAGATAGTGGCTCCCGACATCATATCAAGCAGATCATCCAGTCGGGGAATGGGAAAATGATACTTCACCGTGATCTTGTTGATTGCACGGCTATCAACGCACATCCTCCATGTGCCATCCTTCTTCGGGGCCAATAATGCGGGAACAGCGCAAGGTCTCTTGCTGTCCCGAAGAGATCCCCGACTCATCAACTCCTCGACCTGCCGCTGTACCTCTGCATGGTCCGTGAGACTCATCCTATAGTGGGGAAGGTTGGGCAAGGATGAGCCCGAGACGAGGTCGATGTCATGCTGGATATCCCTCATGGGTGGAAGGCCTCCCGGGAGGTTTTCGGGAAATACATCGGAGAATTCCCGCAATATTGCAGCTATCTCCGGGGGATGCTCATCTTCGGACCTAGGGGCAACATCCTCAACGCCCATGACGACGACAACTAGAATGGGGTTACCCCCGGTCACCTCTTGCTCCATCTCTCTCGGACTGATCATCATCAACTTCTTGGGTGGAGGGTCCACTCTGCTAGGAGTAGTCGAAGAGGTAGATGCATGTGCCGAGGACAAAGTGGGTGGACCGGCCTTCCCCTGACTAGAAGCGGTCGTAGTGCTGGGGCCAGTTGGTCCGCGGATAGATGGGTCCTTCGGCTGGACTGGGCGGAGGGTAATCCTATGGCCATCATGGTCGAAGGTGCAAGTGTTCAACCTACCATGAAGGGTGGCATCTCGGTCAAAGAGCCAAGGCCTACCAAGGATGATACTACCCACCTCCATAGGTAGTACATCACACCATATCGCATCATGGTACGCCTGGAACTGTAGTGGCACCAGACACCGCAGTCAGACCAGGATGGAAGTGGAATCCACCCAAGAAACTCTGTAAGGTGCAGGGTGATCCACGGGCGTCAAACCAAGGCGCTTGACGGTGCCTGTGGAGATAGCGTTGATGCAACTCCCGCTATCTATAATCACCTTGCAAGCTTTCCCTTCCAGCCTACAAAATGTGTGGAATATGGTGGTGCGATGCTAGTCGTCGCTCACCTGAGACTGGGTAAGGATGCACCTGACTACACCCAAATGTACGTCATCCTGATACGAGGTATCATGGACGTCAACCTGCTCACCCTCCAATAACTCGTCAAAGAATTCTTCGGCCAATTCTTCGTCCGGCTCGTAGCTGACTGGCACCAACTCAGGCGTGGGGTCACGGGCTAGTGTGTCAGCAATAACAAGTGCTCCCCGGGTGGGACACTTACTGGCAAAGTGGCCAACACCACCACAAGTGTAGCAACGGTCTCGTGTCCCATTGCCCTGAGATGTTCCACCAATCATTGGCCCCTTACCCTTGTCCTCTCGATGGACTGAGGGTGTAGGAAGAAGAGGCCGAGCTGGTACGGCGGGCTGATAAGGCCGAGGGGCAGGGGTGGGTGCCTACGGGCGAGGGGGAGAGTCCCTTGGAGGGAAAGTGCGGAGCCTAGGAGCAGTGGGGTCCTTCCGAGGGGGTTCCGGGGGACGGGCCACCGGAAACAGGCTATAGGAGGTAGGCGTGGTACGAGGGTCGATCCCACGCTGATAAGTGAACCCCAGGCGCTGGACAGGAGCGAACTCCGCCTCGAACTGCTCCAACTCTAGAGCAACCTGGTATGCATCTTCCAAGGTGGTAACATTGCGGCGAAATAATTCATATTGGTAGTGGGGCCGTAAACCACGACGGAAGCGCGATACAGGCATGGTGCTCTCCTCTGTAACGCCACATCGCAAAAAGTACTCGTCAAACTCCGTGATGTAGTCTGACACAGATCGGTCCCCTTGGGTGAGACTCTGCCACCTATCAATAAGTCGCTGACGGTACGTGGCAGGAAGGTACTTACGCATAAGCTTGTCCTTCATCTCATCCCAAGAACCTACGTGAGGCTCATTACGCTGAAAGAGCAAACTCTCTACATTGCTCCAGTAAGTCTGTGCGTGCCCTAACAACTTCATCTTGGCATACCTGACCCTCCGGTGGTCCGTCATCTCGAATCACTCAAAGTACCGGTCCATGCTGGCCTCCCAATCAAGATAGATCTTGGGTTCCAAAGATTTGGACCCATCAAACGTGGGAGGGTCTGCACGGATGGTCCTGAGGATCCGTTCGTCCTCATCATCCCTTTGTGGTCGGTGACCATGCCGGCGCCGGCCATTTCCCTCGTAATCGTTGTCGGACTCATAGTCCTCAAAATGGGGGGCACGTTGCCGTTGCTCCTCAGCCCGAGGTGGTGCGAGCTGGGCAGTAGGCGCGGGCTAGGCAACATGTGCCTGAGGGGCCGGGAGAATGCCGGGTAGGTCTCGGCGAGGGGTTCTCTCCACACTCTATAACCTTCCAACCAGTCCTTGGACAGATCGGTCAGAAGCCTCGGCGCGGTCTTCCATGGCTTTGAATCGGCTCTCCATACGCTTGGTATGCTCCCTAAGAGTTTGCTCGGACCTATCCATGCGCTCCATGAGTAGAGCTATCATGTCCTCCAGGGAACGGCCTCCCGGGTTGGCACCTCGGTGTTCACCCATAGTGTCAGGGCGATGGTACTGGGCACCTCCACGGGTGGGCATGCAATGAGATGTAAAGAGAGTTAAGGGTGACTCACTAGACCTATATGGATGGACCGATGCAAGTTGAGGAACCTAGACTTAAACCGATATCCGGTACTTGGCGGAGTCTGGGGATCCGAAGATCCTCTCACGTGAGTGAATCGCCTCCCCGATAGGCGTAACCTAACGGTCCGACAACATCTTTTTATATACCGAATATTGGGATGCAACGCAAGACCTTGGACCAGAATACCCTAGACTCAAACCGGATCTGATACCAATTTGATGAGGGACGACTACGAGACTCGACGCGAACGAGTTGCGACCTTGGACTCTATAGGACGACGCGACTGGTTGGACGACACGACCAGCAACAATGTTACAATGCGGCACCTAAAGAGCTCCAGAAGAGGCGATATGTCCCAAACAAGAAGTGCTAACTCACGGTCGTCCCCATCGAGGGAAGCGCGACGATCTGCACGGTTGAGTAACCGGCTTTGAGTCTCGGGTGATCGGCTTACTCTCGCACTCGGAATGAGTCGCGGGACAAGTCTCACTCTCTATCTCACAGCGGTGATTTAAATGATACGAGATAGGATCCTAAGATGCTCTCTAGCAGCGGCATAAGAACGTATATTAGGAAAGTAAAGTACATCTACGAGGGGATGGCGAGTGTACCTCCACGCCCGGGGCATGGGGAAGACGTCCCGGCCAAGACTGTGACTCCCGGTACAATGGTAATATTTAATTACAGCAAAAAAATAATGGCCCACTCCATGCAGGGAGGTAACAGGCTACACGACAACTCCGGGAGGCACCGAACTTTGGTTGGTGGGCAGCATTTTGGCGGGTCCCGTGCGGCGGTTCCGGCTCGGCGATTTGCTGGACGGCAGGATAGCAACCACGGACCTCCAAAGGGGCGGCGCCCTCCGGAAGGCTTCTGGAGACAGCGACTGACGGGGGCGCTCCTGGAGCATCCCGGGTCGGTCCCCGGGAGCGGCGGTCACCGGAGTGGAGGCGGGCGATTTCTTGGGATTTATTTCCCCAGGCTGTCCCGCAGCTAGCTTTTGGCCAGAATTGCGTGCTCCGACGAGATCGGATGGTACGCCTAGCTCCGACGTCGGATTGTAACACAAAAGATACCGTTGGAAAGAGGACTCGAAATCCTACGACATATTAGAATTTACAGACTCATCCAACGGCTGGAATGAAAATGGTCTCGACTGTAAACTGACTATGCACACTGTCATGAAATACCGAACATGCAGGACAGAACCCGAGCTCCCTGATCTAGGGCTTTGACCAAGGACCTAATAAACGAATTTGGACCTGTGATTTTTATGGTGGGTAGAGGGGAGAGAGACTAACACGCATATAGGTCTTTTGCATCAATCTGACATCGTTTAGGGTTGATAAAATTCGCCTACTAAGATCTATCTCACTGGTTTGCTCGCAGGCAGATTTTGAGAAGGAGTAATAGATGGTTGGGAACTGACCTAAATGATCTCTGATCGACCTCAAATTTAAACTGAGGATGACCTATGATGGGGGAAACCTACCCTCAAAGTTTCGTCGCGATCCAACGGTCGGATCTCTCGTAATATCCTGAACACCGAGCTGCTATCCAGGAACTCAGAGTTTGAGGGCAGCAGGGTGAAGATCGGCTTGTGGTCGCTCAACGATGGCACGAACGGTGGCGGCGGTGGCGGTGAACGATCATAGATGATAGAGGAAGAAGAGAAGTAGAAGAAATTTGAGGGAGATAGAAGATTTGGGATGAGATCTAGAGAGAGTTGGAGGTGGGAGGAGGAAGAACACTCAAGAACTCAAGAGGAGAGGGGGTGTGCACCAACAATATTCTCTTCAAATTTTCTCATTAGTTCCACACAAAATACAACAAAAGACTATAAATATGAAAACCCTAGATTTAGATCCAAGGACATCCACTAATACCAAAGGACATCCACTATCATCAAATGACATCCACTAACATTGGTCAAGGGTAAGTGGGAGACAAGCATGTGGGAAAAGGAGGGGGCATCATCTACCTTTGTCTCCTTGGTCTAATGGTCCAAGTCTTCTAGAAGCCCATCTTGGGCCTTGGACCAACCTTTTAGGCCCACATGTGTAGAAGCCCACAAGGGAGAGAGAGGCTCCATTGGGCTCCTAAAAGTTTGGAGGCCCAATTTGGAAATTGGGCTCCTTACATGAAGTGTAACCCATTTTACAACCTTGACCTATTACACTCATAAATATTAAAATAAATACACACCAATACACTCATAATAAACATAAAGAAAGTATCAACACTCAGGTAGGGACTCCATACTATCGCCCAGCCACAAGGATGTTGGTGTCGCTCGAGTCATGCTGCGTGTATGGTATCGGCGACTGGCTTTGGTGTCCTCACCAGAAGTAAAGGGCGGCGATTTTATGGATGCACTAGATGGGATGTAACATAGACACTGATTTTTATATTTATTTTCTTAATTTTAGGGTGCCAATTTGATACATTTTTAATAATTGATCACTAATTTTCTGATTTTTGGATAGACTGCAAATGCTTGCGATTATTTCAACTGGGTTGATGATTTTCAGCATTCCACTGTGGATGTGAAGTATCAAGTTCAAGCTCTGCAAGAACTTATTGAAAAGCAAAATGAATATTTAGAGAAGAAGATAGAATCTATAAGAGATTTAATGAAGTGATGTATCATTATAGTAGTCTTCATATTTTTTATGTATCTTTTCATGAGGGTTTAATGTTTTGTACCGAGGCATTGATCCTCTTGGTTAATGACATGTATTTGTCTCTTCCAAATGTATTGCCTATTCGTTAATGATAGATATTTTTCAATGACTTTTGCCTAATTATTGGATACCCAAATGCAATGAATTGAGTACAGGCTAATTGAGTTACTAACCAAATTTGGACAGAAGAAACAAAAAAAAGAAGAAGATATGAAGAATTGAGAAGTCCTGCAACTTCTTCCTAAGGAAGAGTTTAATTCCACTCTTCCTCATTTGCAACTTGAACTCCTTAAGGTCAAAGGAGAATCATACTCAAAGAGTGTTTGCATCAATGACATGAATACAACACTACAAAAAAATGAGTCTGTAGCGACCAAATCATTAGCGACTAATTACAATTGGTTGCAGAAAATCTACATTTGAGACCAAAATAGTTCACATATCGCTAAAGAGTTGGCTTACAGCCACCAACACAACATTGGTCGCTAAAGAGTTGTAATAGCGACCATTTTATGATTGGTCGCTATGTGTGGTCGCTAATGTGCGTCTGGAGCCACCATATATGTCAACAATGATGAAAAATTGGTCGCTATAAAATTTACATTAGCGACAATATGTTAATAGGTCGCTAAACCTTAAAAATATCTAGCGGCCAAGGCGTCAACGGTCGCTAAATGTGTCAACATAAATAGCGACCAACATGTAGTCGTTGAATATTTACTGTAGTGACAAACTTTTTACTTTGGTTGCTATTAATAAGTTGTAACTTAATAGCGACTAATATTTAAGTGGGTTCTAATATTAGATTATAGATTACAGTGCAATTTTTATCTTTAAAAATTATAATTAAGTAAATAATCAATATAAAATTAAGTCTAAATTTTAATTGCTTATTTATTAAAAATAATAATATTAGTTGATAGCTATCAATATTTACTAAGAGTAGTTTCAACATTAGTGATTAGTATACATCTAGTGACTAAGTTAATTATCATATTATATATAGGGATAACGTGAGAGTAGGAAGAACATTTCATTTAACCCAAGGAGATCGGTTAAGGTTTGTCGTGTCAGTCATACCGGCCAAGCTGGTTGTGGTTAGGTACGACGTATGGAAATATTATAGAAGAAAAAAATATTTGTATGAAAAAAATTATATTTTGATATTTAGTTCTCCATTGATCGCTACTAATTTTATTTAGGAATTGATAAATATATTTAGTTAAAATAGGTCATTAATGTTAATAATAAATATTCTAAAATTTGAGATATATTTACGTTACGAATTCATTGCGTTACATTGCAAATGAATAGTAACATATATACTTATTTTAAAGGAATTAGATTTTATTATTAACTTTAATGATATCTTTTTAAAAGATTTTTTAGATAAATATGATATAATTAATTAGTAATTTTTAGTAAAAAATTAAAAAAATATAAATAATGTATGCGATATATGTCAATTTATCATTGGCTCGGTCTATGAACCTTATAACTCTTTGAAAATAAAAATAAATAATTTATCAAGATTAATTATTTTTATCTTGTGTTAATAAATGTTATCAAATTAAGAGATTTTAACAAAAATATTAAAAATATGTTTAAAATATAATCTTTCTCTCTCTCTCTCTTGTTCTTCTCCCTCTAAGGTGAGTTGGGGGTGGGGGTGGTTGGATGACCTAGTGCGAGCGATTGACATTTTGTGAAATGAAAATTTTTTAATATCTTTGGATGAGAGAGAGACTGTCATATCGTGGCCGCAAAGAAAGGTTAACAGATGGCGACATATCTATATATATATATATATATATATATATATATATAAGTTTAATACATGTCACTGCATCGGTCGGAGCATACCATCATTTTAGAGGCAAAATTTTCTCCTAATCTTGACAAAAACTATTTATATATAGTTTTTATCACGATTTTTTCATAAAAATTTATATTTTTTAAATTTCTTAACAGTCAGATCATGTTCTTATACTCAAAATGTTACGTACAACTATTAGTCAAAAAAATATTAAAGACATTCATAAATAAACTTAATCTCAATATTTTTATTAAAATATAATAGTAAATTTTATGATATGTATTATAGTTGGCGGGCAAAAGAGAGAAAATTTAAAAAACCCTTGGGCGGCTAACCTTTCACCTCCCCGCCGTCTTTTCCTCTGCTCCCCGCCATTCTCCTCTGCAAGCCGACATTTGAGTTTCCCCTCCCTGCTGCTGGTGCCTCCACACCGCCGATGTTCACCTGGGTTCCTTCGTCGTGCCCTTGCCGCTGGTGCATCTCCTCGCCGGTGTTCACCTGGGTTCCTCCGCCGTGCCCTTGCCACTGGTGCCTCCTCCCCACCGATGTTCGCCTGGGTTCCTCCGGTAAGTCTCTTTCCTCTGTGTTTGCCTGTGTATGCGTCCCCTTTCCCTCGGCACGGAGCTCTCCTTCGTCGGAGCTCTCCCTAGGCACTGAGGGCAGCCCACCGCGGGCCACTCCTTCACCCTGCTCGACGTTCGACGCCACCGACTCATGCGCCAACTGCGGTAGCAGGTCGATGGGCCCCTCCCTACCCCGAGATCACCCACCGGCAGCGACAATGCCATGCTGTGGACCATAGTGTCATAGGTCCACCGGCTCCCTTTGATACTGAGTACTTAACAGAATTTGACCTGCCATGCTCCAGCTGATATCTTGAAGACGGCCGTCATGCTAGTTGAAGACTAGTCCATCAACTTGATCTTGCACGAAGATAACTTTCAAATGTTCCAGAAGCTGCTTCCTTGGTCTCATTTTCTCTCGTAGGGGTCATCTTTCAGCTTTTTAAGGATTGTTCTGGGTCTGTGGGGATGGGGGCTGTAACTTCCTTTTCTGTTTCTAGTGTGAGGTGCATCTATCATTTTGATAGATTGCTGGGGGCTGTTGAGCTGCTTTGATAGTTGTTTTTATTTTCTGTATTTCATTTTGTTCATTTCAATGAAACGTGGTGTTTAGCCACCTTTTAAAAAAATAATCTTGGATAGCATGCACACTAGAAGTTTGAAGTCTGTGGATGAAGGGCTTATGCCTAGGTGCCGCCTAAATAGGAAGGCGCCTTAATCTGTATTATCACATTGTGTGTGATAGAAAATAATATTGCACGGGTAGAGATATTCTACTAGATCGAAGCACAGAAATCAACGGGAATTAAGATCAAGAGGATCAAACACAGGTCGAAGCGCGTATTCGCTTTCTTTAGAGTCGTTCCGCCCCTACTCCGGTGCAGATAGGCTTCGCGACGGAACTTCCCCCAAGATACGACGACCCAGAACCAGTGGCGATGCGAAGGTGCACTCCAACTCCCGTTGCCGGAGGCGAACACCACAGAGACCGACGGCTCTTGCAAGAGGAAGAAGACGATGAGAGAGAGGAGTTCGTGAGAGATAGCTTTCGGGTTAGAGAGAACCGAAAACCGTGCCTCTCACAGAAAACGACTCTCTTCAAATACCTCCTTGGGAAGCGACCCTAGACCGAGTCACACACAACCGCCCAAGGAGAGGAATCCGAAGAGACGCGGAGAGAATCCAAGAGACGCGTAGTCAAACGGTCAAAAAATAAAAGAATAGAAAAATAAAATAATCAATTGAGAAACACACGCACGCACGACACGGCCACGGCAAGGCAAGGCAATTCGCTCGTGTGTGAAATAGAGGATACGGGTCAAGGAGCCCACTAGTCCAAACGGGCCAACCTCCATAGTCTCCTCAAAGGTATACACAATAAAGACACAAGTCCCAACTTAAAAATAAATGGAAACTATTTCCATTTTCCAATGTGGGACTAAACAATATAAAGAGAGACTCAAACCTTTTAAAATTTAAACAAAAATTCCAACAGTGTGTGCTGACAACAGCAAGGACTGTACTTTGTTTTTGGATGCTGCCTCTGAGGTTGTAACTTCTGAATTAGCTGGTATGCACATGCCGACAGATTGAATGAATAATCCAATTTTGCACAAAATCTGCAGTTGATGTGTTCCCTTGCTCGTCCAATTGTTGAGATTTTTATACCCTGATGCTTTTACACTGCAGAATCATCCTGTTATAGGGTAATAATCCAAAATTGAGGATAAGAAACTCATGGAGAGAAAACAGCTTTGCAAACTTAAAAAAGCCCCCCTCTACCCGACCTCTTTAAGGCATATATGAGTGAAAATGCTCCATAGAGGACATGATTGTATAACAAGCCAGGGAAATTGTTGCACGGTCACTTCATATGCTGCAGAGTTTTTAAGGCCCCTCCCCCAACCCAATCCCCCACCCCACCCAAAGCAAAAAAAGAGAAATAGAAGAGGTTCGTAAGGCCCAAATCCCATCACTCAATGGACCTCAAAAATCATTTTTTAGGTTGATTTTGAGGTGATGAGAGAGGAAATGCCTCTGCTTATAGAATTTTGTATAATATATTATGTTTTGCAAATTCTCTGTGACGTCATAAATACCATGAAGCTAAACATGCTCAATGCCTTGATGCAATGAACCATTATGCTTGACAAAATGAATTAGAAGAAAAAATGGTCAATGCTTGATGCTTCTCCATAGTTAAACAATGAGGTAAATGTGTGTGATCTCAGAGACATGTATGTGCAGACTTCTTTGGGTTTTTCTGCGCCTTTGATAGTCTCAGAATGAACGTTTAATTCTGACAATTTGATTTTTGACATTGTTCTTCCCAGGGCTGCTATGTATGCATAATCATAGGGTATTGTGAAGGAGGCGACATGTAAACATATTTTTACATTAAAACATGTTAAAATAGGTCGTGGACCATTTCACATAAGTTTAACATAGACAAATTCTTCTGATGTGCAGGACAGAGGCAATAAAGAAGGCCAATGGACTCCTTTTCCCTGAGGAGGTTGTTTCATATTGGGAACTAAAGCTATCTTACTTTTCTATCTTACAAGTAGATATTCCTGACCAATTGATATTTTTTATCTTCTGATCCTTTTACCCTGCATTGCATACAGAAGCTATGCAAGTGGCTTGTTCAGCTTTTGATGGCACTGGATTGCTTACACACAAATCACATTCATCATGATGTAAAGGTCAGTGACCTTTAAGTTATTTTACATGTCGAAATTCCCCACTGAAGTATTTCTATCTGTTTGCTTATAGTGTCATATTTTATTCAGTGTTCAAATATATTATTGACAAAGGAACGAGACATACGTCTAGGTCAGTTGCGTCTGCTTACATGAAAATGCAAATATTTTGGATTTGATTGCTGCTTCTAGTTTATTTGTGTCTTGTTGGTGGGTGTTTCAGGTGACTTTGGACTTGCTAAACTGCTGACATTAGATGATCTTGCCTCTTCTGTAAGTCATGTTGTCGATCTGATGCAGTTCCAATGAATTATTTTACTTTATTAACTGACAGTTAGTTGTGCAGGTAGTAGGCACTCCCAGTTACATGTGTCCTGAACTTCTTGCTGACATGCCTTATGGATCTAAATCTGATATTTGGTCTTTAGGTGAGTTTTATCCTTTGTGAATAGGAATCCAGCTAATTTGCCAGTAAAGTTAAATATTCACCACCTAGAGTGAATATCTTTTCAGGATGTTGTGTATATGAAATGACTGCCCTCAAGCCTGCATTTAAAGCATTTGTAAGTGGTGAACGACAAACTGCACTCATAATGGTTAAATTTTTTGGTCATTCCTCTAACTGAAGTAAGGAAATAATCTTTATTACTCTTCTATTTTGTTTTGATTTCTTTTCCATGGGTTTTCTCTTCAATTAGTAGGCTTCTCCAATTCTTAATGCTAAGAGAAAGTGCTAGTGTTGTGGAGACTGTCCCTTGTTAGTCACGGTGGAGGTGGATGATATATATCTTGTATTCTTGTAATAAAGCATCTGCTTCTTGCAAACTTAGAGACTCATCAACTGCAATCCTGCAACTTTAAGTCTTTGATTTTTACTTGCCTTTTGCATTTGACTTGTCTGCAGCAGCAGATAATACTCCCTCTTTACTCAAAATGTGGGTTACCAAAATGCATAAGAAAGGAGAAAGAGTTGTTGTAGGCATCAAAATAGAAAGAACCACAATTCTCCTTAGACCATATTCCTCCCATACATCCAAAAAACCCTTCTCCTTAGATCATGTGAAGAATGTGTGCCAATACAAGAAAGCTCCCTTGATCTCCATTCAACTTTGAATGGAATAGCTGAATTACAACCTAGAGACCTGTCAAACCTTGAAGCTGTGATCCCCTTCAGCTGACTTTGCTTGCTTGACTTTCTCTGCCAACAAGTTAACTCGGAAGTATTCTCCTTTCTGCAGAGAACTATTTCTCTATGGAAGCACGTTGATTCCCACCATCACTAATTCATCTGATGGGAGTGTAGTAACATCAGTTGGAAAAAGGAACTGCTAATGCGGGCTTTTGTGTTGAACTGATAAACAGTAATCCATATTATAACTTTTTGTCCTTTGCCAGTATATGCAAGCACTTATTAACAAGATCAACAAGTCAATAATATCCCCGCTGCCGTGCTCATATTCTGGAGCCTTGTAAGCACAATTCTTTCTTCTCTTCTGAATACTGAACTTTATTCAGTCCAGTCTCTCCAGCAGTTAAACAGATTTAACAAATTACTTTTTATGCTTTTCTTGTCTCATTTCTCAGTAGGGGACTCATTAAGAGCATGCTGCGGAAAAATCCAGAACTTAGACCGAGATTATATAGGTATTATAATCAAAAGTGGAGGAGAGATTCCTCACAAAAAGAAAAACAGAACCTCCTGCTATAGAGATGTCCAAATAAGGTTACAAAATTAATTGCTCCGTGTTGTCAATTCTATTAACTAAATAATTTAATTGACTGATTTTGCATGGAGAGATGTTAGTCAATCTTAACGGTGATATCCGATGACCGTTGTATTCAATCAACTAATCTACGAAAATTTTTAGTGTTTAATTTAACTAGTTAGCTGATCATTCACTCAAGTTATCTTGAGTGATATGGTGGAGACATGGAAGTATGCGTGAGGCATAAATGTTTCCCCAGAAGAATACTTGAGTAGTCTTAATCCACCTAATTGTGAACGGTGCTAACTTTCATTTGGTCACTCTACCTCTAGTTGTGGGAATGAATTCAATTTCTAGTATAGAGGCCTTGTTATTGTGTGGAGAACTTGTGTGCCAACAACATCGTTTGAGCTTTACTTCCAACACTTTATTCTTTGAGTCCTTATGTCATTGGAGGACTGGACAACTACTACCATTGAGATCAGTTGTTCTTTTGGTTTGGCTAGATCAACCGTTTAGCATGTTGCTTTTCCATTTGTTTCTTTTTTTCAGATGAATAAATTTCTCACAGCATCAGTCTTATTTTGGGGTCACTTTGGTTAAATTAATGGCTTAATTGGTATATGATCGATCTAGCAGCATGCTATATATGGTTTTGAGAGTTGGGAATGCTACATGAACCTAGAAACTACCAAACTCCACTTTTATCTTGTAATTCTGATTATCTATCATGCCACACATCAAAATATGGATATTTTTTGCCAAGACAATTTTTGAACTACCTTTATCTCATAATTTCATGATTGTCTTGGATTTTATCAGTAAATGATTTTCCTTCAAAGATGGTGGCACGGGGCTAATCTTTTGCGGTTTCCCTTTTTTGTTTTTTTCTTAGGATCTTGCAACTGAAATGGGCCCAGACACGTGTTAATTGCATTGCCCCTGGATTTTTTCCTACTCATTATGCTGATTATATTGTGAAAAATGAAGCCATTGTAAGTTTTTGTCTCTAGCCAATAGATAACATCTTTGAACTATTTGTTTTGAAGCTTCTCTCTGTCCTTCAAATCTTTGAAGTTTAAATTTCCAATCCCACTAGCGGACAGCGGTGAGTAGATAGCTATCTATAATTGAAACTCATTCAATGTATCTATAGGGACTTCAAGTGAAGAGTCATTAGACTCGATAAGAATTGAGGATTACAACATGGCGGATGACATGTACATCTGGATGCAGCACGTCAATCTGCTTATTGTATCAGAAATTAGTTTCTGACTCATGAACCAATTTTATTAGTCCAAAGTTTTCATAGTACACAATTATTGCACATTTTGGTCTTGTAATGAATTGCAATGAGTTTGGAGGGCATTTTGTCATTAGATATGAATTTTATAAATTTGAGATTTTTTGTATGATTTTTTAGAAGAGTTTAAGTATTTGTGGGTCTTTTAGTAATTTTGGACATCTTTTAAGATTTCATGGGTATTTAGGGCATTTGGTGTCAGAATTTAAGTAAGTTATGACTAAAAAATTGTTTTGCTTCTTGTTTTCTGTTAATGTGTGACAAAAAAGTTTATCAATTAACCTTTGTATTTGAATGCGTTTATGAATTTCTTGTTGCATTTCAACCTTATTTTTGGTACGTCTATTTGGCCATCCTTGTCTTGAAATCTCAACACTTTCTCATTTAAGGCCCTACCATCCTTGTCTTCAAATCCTTCTACTCCATGCTGCCTGAACACACATTTCTTGTCTGCAGGAACGAGAAGAAAACTAGGAAAGAGAGCAAGAAAAGAGTGCAAGGCTGCTGGAGCTACTAAAGTCCAAACAAAGGCAAGAAAAATAATTCTAGTAGTGTCATTTATGTGTTGGTATATCCATATATGTTCTGTATTCTTGATCATTTAGAATGAACATCTAATTCTTCTGTATTCTTGAACATTGTACTTAGTTCAAGTTTAATTTTTTTTATAATTTTTAACTTGCAATCCTTTTTCTCTTGCAAAGGACCATGGTGCGAAGTATTTGTGTATGCCAGCGGTTTATAGATGTTGCAGGTTTGGAAGACAAGTTATATTAATCATAAGTAACATCTAAATATAGACAACCTGTCAAGCAATCAAAATTTAAAAAGAAAACAATTCTTGTTTTTACTTCCGATTTGTCAAAAACCGTGAGTGTACGTCTACCCATGGTCACCAATAAATTGTGAGTATAACATTTACCTACGATTTTATAAAATAATAAAATAATATAGCTATAAAAATAGTATGATTTATTATTATAACAATATCAATTAAAAATATTTGGTTGTGACCAAATATGATGGTCGCTAATATTATAATAATAGTGACCAAAAATATTTATTTGTGGCCAAATGTGACTATTGCTAATATTATAGAAATAGTGATCAAAAATTATTTAGTTGCGACTAAACATGATCATCGCTAATATTATAATAATAGTGATTAAAAATATTTATTTGTGGTCAAATGTGATCGTCGCTAATATTATAACAATAGCGACCAAAGTGTTCGTCGCTAATATTGTCTAAACAGCGACTAAAAGTTATCTGCAACTAAGCTCATGTTCGTCGCTATACATAGTGTTTTAGCGACCAATATTTGTTGCTAATTACGACTAATATTTTAGTCGCTATAGGGACACTAAATAGTGACCAAATTAATTTTTATTGCTAATGATATGGGTTTTAGCGACCAAGGATAAAAATTGGTCGCTACGAGCATCAGCGATGATGATATTGCGACCACTAGACAGCAACCAATTTGTGGTCGTAAATTATTTTAGCGACCAACATTTATTTTTTTTTGACCAATTATTTTGGTCTATAGACCAATTTTTCTATAGTGAGGAATGAGCTTGTTACATGTAGAAAGAGATGGTATTGATGGGAAGTCTCATGTCCTTTAGAAAGAATACAATGATCTGAAGTCAAATTTCGTGCACGCAGCAGCCTCTAACCCCCCTTGTTTCAAATTGTGATCCCTGTACAATGGTATCTTGCACTTACATACTTTCTCCTCCTTAAGCATTTGATGCTCTAAAAAAACATTACTTGTTCTACTGAAGTAGCACAAGGGTCGACCCTAAGAGTCGACCCCTCCTAAACGGATAATTGGGTTACTAACCAAATCTGGACAATGTGTCTTCTTGCCATGCTGTACACAATATCATTACATCATAAGACATCATAACATTAACTTTAAAAGCCATTACATCGTAAGAGCTCATTTCTGATAGCATGTACATTCCTTTGAGATGATTTTGGATATAATTCATTACATCAAAATACACATTGTGCTTAATATTCATTATATCAAAAAACACATTATCTTTGAAGGTCATTACATCAACAACATCTTCAAAACCTTGGACTGGGTAGATTTGCATTGCTCGTAGAAGTGTTTCCATGTGTGTTCTTAACAGGAACATTCAAATTGGCAGAAGACAGTTGGGATCCCACAGCAGAGAAAGTAGTGACAGAAGATGACACAGCAGGCAACCTGGCCACAGAAGAGGAACCTTGGGCAAAAACACTCATGCTTGGCAAATCTAATCTTCTATTTGGAATAGTTGCTGATCTGTGACAATGTAACGAAAAAAGTTAGATTGCTATTGGTAGTATAAGTTGATAGTAAAAATTCAGAATGAACCTGGTTGAAGGTCGTCCAGTTTGAGTCACTCTGTTACTGACAGTAGAGGAAGAGCCACCATCTTTCCTTGGTCTTCCCAGTGGCCTATGATGAATGACAGTAGGAGGTTGATTCGATTGAGGAGCGGTATTTGAAGAGCTACCATCCTTCCTTGGACGGTCGGGGGGCCCATGGTCAATGACAATATGAAGGGAAGAAGCATCATGAAATGGCTAAATGATACAAATCGAGTAGGCTATTTAAGGCAAACATAAATTAATTTTGAAGCAAACAAACTAAATAGGCATTAGCTGAGTAGGCATGTGCTAAGCATGTCTCACTGAAGTATATCATTTACCTGGCAGTAGGAGGTTGCATGGATTGAGGAGCAGTATTTGAAGAGCTACCATCCTTCCTTGGATGGCCGGGGGGCTTATGGTCAATGACAATATGAAGGGAAGAAGCATCATGAAATTGCTAAATGATACAAATTGAGTAGGCTATTTAAGGCAAACATAAATTGATTTTGAAGTAAACAAACTAAATAGGCATTAACTGAGTAGGCATGTGCTAAGTAAACTAAATAGGCATTAGTCGAGTCAGAATATGCTAAGCATGTCTCAATAGAGTATATCATTTACCTAGCACTAGGAGGTTCACTGGATTGAGGAGCAGTATTTGAAGAGCTACCATCCTTCCTTGGACGGCCGGGGGCCTATGGTCAATGACAATATGAAGGGCAATATAGTTTAACATTCAGGAATTAATGAATAACAAGTTTAAATGAAGTAGGAATATATCAAATACCTAGCAGGTAGTGGTTTCATAGTTTGAGGAGGGGTTGCATTGAATGGGTTCTTGCATTTCTTGGCATAGTGACCAAACTGCCACACCTCTTGCATTTGTGATGTCTTTGTGTCCTCTTCACTTGAGCTTCGTCTGCATCTCTGATTCTTTTTTTTCTTGATCTTCCAGATGGTCGTTTTGCTTTCGGATGCAATATGGTATGTTCTAGTCTGAGTCTTGGCCACATGCTTCTATCCGGAATGGGAGCAATATGAAGGGAATAAGATGTTCTATACTTGTCAGTCCTATAGCATGTATCTACATATTCATCCCAATCCACTCCCCTGCACGTGGTAAAGAAAGAGGCCACATGCACACATGGTAGACCAGTCAGTTGCCACCTCCGGCAAGAACAAATTCTGTCTTTAATGTTCACTATTGCCCTTTCATTTGGACTGCTCACGGTACCTCCCCAAAGAAAGGTGTGGACTTCTGCACTACAAACCCCCCTAAACCCCTGCTTATTTCCACAATATGAGTCCTGGCTTTTGGCACTAGGACATCCTTCCATTTTCCTGATTTCCTCCTCTTAGCCTCTATTGTCTTCATTATTTGTTGCCGGATGGAGTCAATGCAATCCAAAATCACCTTATATCTAGCCTGCCCAATGAATGCATTAAAAGACTCAGGAAGATTGTTAGTGAGATAATGGCACTTAGCTGGCCTTCCAAACATACATCTGCTCCATTTCTCCCCCTTAGTAGTAGCTGAGTTTAAGTAGTTATAAGTATCAACACTTGCTTCCTTGATTTGTCGCATGTACTCCACAAAGCCTTGCTCTGTAAAGCATCTAGCTGCATTCCAGACTAACCCTTCTAGAAATTTTCCTGGAAATTTTTTTTGAAATTTTTGTATAAATGTCTTACACAAGTTTTGTGCTCACAATTTGGATAATTCAACTTGTGATAGCCTCTTCAAGACCTTTCTGTCTGTCTGAAATTAGAACAAGGCCCTGCATATCATCTCCAAGGGATTCCCTTAAGTTATTCAGAAACCAACTCCAACTAGGCTCACTCTCAGATTCTACAATAGCAAAAGTAATTGGGAAGAGACCATCATTCCCATCTAAAGCAGTTGCATTCAAAATAGCTCCAAGAAATTTGTTCTTAATATGGCACCCATCTAACCCAATTAATGGTCTACAACTATTGACAAATCCAAATGTGCAAGCCTTGAAGGCAACAAAAAACCTGAGAAACCTATGTTCATCATCAGTGACAAATTGGACTCTACTTCTGGGGTTCTTAGTAAGAAGCTCATCTGCTAAATCTTGGACCCAGCCATATAGTTCTTCCCATGAACCATGAATCTGTCTGTAATGCCAGCTCTTTTCCTCTCCAAAGCCTGTGGTATGGCAGGTTAATATGGTACTTGTCATTCAATTTTCTGTGCAGCTCTCCAGAGGCAATGTCCCCTTCAACCCTTAACCATGCCTTCACCTTGGCTGCCACCCAGTTTTGTGTGGCCATCTTGTTCCCGGCCATGTTATTCTCGAGACATGTATGCTCCCCCCTTATTATTTTGATTTCAAAAGTTACCCCATCGGGCAACTTAGATGCGTGCAATCTCTATTGACACTTGTTATGGCCACATTCTAGTATAAGCCTTGTTTGATCACTCATGTAAGTCCTCAAATAGCATTCAATATTCACACAATATTGTTGAATTGCTAACTTAAGTGCTTCTCTATTCTGAAATCTGGCACCCACCTCTATGTTAGGGCACTCATCATTAGTTTCTAATATCTCAATACCATATTCCCTTTCTTCATGTACATAGAAAGAATTATCATCTTCATCACTTGATGGGAGACTATGGTAGCTATTCTCAGATTCTACTTCACAATCAGAGTCAGAATCATCATCCTCACCATCTTCCCGTCTGTTGCTTTCATCTTGACTCTCAGCCTCTTCCTACCTGCATGTTTGTTGATTGGGGACACTAGTTTTCTGCCCCACATCACCCATGTCACTCTGTTCTATAGGCTTCTCAACAATTACAGACTATGCAACTTGTGTGCTTAATTCATCCCCAACTGACAGGTACTCTCTGATATCATAGGGAGAATCAGCAGCATCTAAGTGATGCGGGACGGACACGGGGACCGACTCTAAGTGATGCGGACATGGGACTCTAAATGTGGACGTGACTAGCAACACACAACAACGGAGACACTTTGGCCCGACATGAGGAGTTCCTATGGGCTATACGTCGCTAACAGAAATGCAAGCTCACTCGTCATCCCACGCGAGGGAAATGCGGATCGTGCGCGGTTGAAGAACCGACAGAGTTCAGGATAGTTCGACTCAACTTCCGTGCTCGGATCGAGCCACGAGACGGGTCACTCTCCCACTCACAGCGGTGACATGGACTCACGGGCTAGTTCCTATCGCACTCGCAGCGGCATACGACCATATACTAGCTAAGCAAGTAAATGCTAAGGCGTTACGATCATTACCTCCACGATCTCGGCCTGGGGAAGACAACCCCGGCCAATCTCGGACTCCCGGTTAAACACTTTTACAGTAGTACAATAATTTTGATCCACTCCACGCAGGGAGGTAATAGGTCACATGTGGGGCCCGGGAATTGCGACAATTGGGTTGACGGGCAGCATCTTGATGTCGCCCCGGCGGTGCCGAAACCCGCGTTTCGTGCTGTCCGGACGGCGCGATCTATGGGTCCGTGGGGCCCACGGACGGCTCTGTCCTCCGGGTCTGCTGGGGTGGGTCCCGCTGTGATGGAGAACCCTGGTGGCGCGCCTCCCTGGATGGCGGTCGGGCGGGAATGCCGGTTGGAGGCCGATCGACTCCGATCTCCAAGCTTTGGACTTGCTGCCCACGGACTGGTTGCTTCTGTTTTCAGGCACGCGATCCGGCGAGATCGGCTACTGCGATCAATCCTGATGTCTGATCGAAGCACAGAATGTATCGTTGAAAAGCCCTTTCGAAGTACTCCGACCTAGGGCCAGAGCAACAAACTGGATCTGCACAGATCTGGCCTTAATCTATTTTTGAAGTTGCTGTTGGACAGTGCCCGAAATCTCAGGGTAGCAGGGAAGTTTCCTGAGAACTGCCTTTGACCGTGAGGTAGACCTCAGATTCAGATCTCAAGCTCTTCATGAAGATTGTAGAGGGGAAAGAGAGGAAAACGGCAATATTTTTTATGAAGGGATTGGTGGAGATTTGGATGGGGAAAGCTATTTTATACTGGTGGGTGGTCGGATCTGGACAGAAGCAGACAATACTGTGGGGGGATCTGAGAGTGATTTTTAGAAAATATGTGAACGCCTGTGAAAATTCCACAAAAATTCGTGAGTGGTGGGGATGGTGGACAGAACCTCCAATAAAATTGGGGGTTCAAGAAAAATCAAAAAGTGGGTCGAAGAGAGGAAGCTCGGGGTTGCTGTCACAGTGGACAGAAACCTGACAGATCTGGAAGGAAATGAAGATTGAAAATGGAAAATTACAAAATGGAAGTTAGAAGTCTAACCAAATTTTCTAGGACGTGGTGAAGACCCTTGAAACTCACCCTGAAAGTTTGAGATCAAGAAGAGCCCGTGGCTGAGAGTAAAAATTCCGGGAATGGCTTGCTGTCACCTGATTGGCAGAATACCGACGGTGGTGGTGGCGGTGCAACGGCGGCGAACTTCAAGAACGGATACCGGAGGCGTCTCACCTCAGAATACAGCCATCTCTGTTGTAGAAGGGGGGAGAGAGGAGGAGGAGGTCGCACAAGGCTGGGGCTCCAAGAAATTTCTCATAAAATGTATGCATTAATTCCACTCAAAATGAAAATACAAGTCTCTTATAGAAAATACAAAAAGACTAGTTCTATCCCTAGATCTAGGATTGGTGGGGGGTAAAAGAGGGAGTTTACAATTTATTTCTCCCATGTGATTTGGAACAAATAAAATAAGATTTCAATCCTAATAAACTATATTATACATGGGGCACCCCCTTGACTTATGTGTTACAAATTTTGAATTTTGTTACCCTTTGTCCCCCCCTGGTCCAACTCTTCTAGAAGCCCACCTTGGAGGGTTGACTGACTCCACATGGGCCCAAGAGATGAGGTGGATCAATGGGAGAAGGGATGGGGGGCCCAGCGGGATCCAGGTGGTCCCAAATTACAAATAAACCCCTATTACAATCCGAATTACATCCGAATAAAATCAAATAAACACACATTACACACAAATAAAATCCCCATAAATACTATAAATATGAGGACTCAGAGCGGAGATTCCAGACTGTCTCCGAGCCAGATGGAAGCTGATGTAGCTTGAGTGGTGCTCCGCATACGGTACCGACGGCTCGTCGGTTCGTGCCTCTTGATCGCTCTGGTGTCCGCACCAATTCTCCCCGGGTGGGAGAAACTCGACCCTGTCGAGTAAGGGTCTGCATCGCTCTGGTAGCGCTCCAGTAGATCCGAATCTAGCCTCTGCAACTCTCCATGGGTGATCCAAGTATCCTCGGTGGCGAGTCTCCCTCTCCATCGCACTAGGAAGCGCGGGTAGGATCCACTCCTGGTAACAGTCACCTGCTCATCCAGTATATGATCTATATGCTCTCGCTGCGGTGGAAATGGGGCTGGTGGTGGACACTCAGGTGTGGGATCACTCTCAATGGGAGGAGATGGCTCGAAAGGCTCACTAGGGATCACCGTTGGGTTCCTATATGCAACTAGATTCGACACATTGAAAGTTGAGCTTATACCATATTCCTCGGGCAGGTCCACAACATACGCATTGGATCCAAAGCGTTTCAACACTCTAAATGGATCGGCTCCGCGAGCTTGCAATTTCTTTACGGTTCCAGAGGGAAACCGTTCAGGTCTTACCCTGATCATGACATATTCACCCTCTTGGAGCTCACAGTGGTGTCTATGGGCATCGGCTAGCTCCTTATACCGTGCATTACTGGCCTCAATGTGACGACGGACATTGTCATGCAGACTCCTAACATGCTTAGCAAAAAGAAAAACACACAGATGCACACACGACCCTAAACAACCCTACAGTTAGTCTGACCCAATCATATGCAAGGTGGTTCAGGACATCCGAATGTGTTCCATGCATACCCTAGGTGTGACCGAGTGTCGATACAATCATAAGACGTTCCTTTGGATTTGGGAGGTTTGGGTGGGCCAGGAGGGTTGGGTGTCTCTCGCCCGTGAACGGACTCGGTGGGTGTCGATGGCCCAGCCCGTGGGGAAGGGGTATAATGGTGGTCTCCCCTCAAGAGGTGGAATGGAGATTGTGGACCAAGAGGCCTACTAAGAAAGGGATCGAAGGGATCAAAGAATGTGTGACCCCTCGATATGGATTCTCTCATCTCAAGGTCCCATGTGTGGAAGTCTAGAAGGTGTTGTTGATCTCCTTCATCCATGAAGGGAGATGGGACGGTGTATAGGATATAGGATTCCTCCCTTGCGACAAATGGACTAAAGTGAGGCTCAGGCGGTAGGGGAAGGAACAAAAGAACCTCCGTGGTGATATGGCCCACGGTGTACACGGAGGTAATGGACCCCAAAGCGAAATGGGTGAAGCTACGACCTGTGGGTCGGTCGAAGCCTGGGGCCAACATATGCGTCAACTTCCATTGGCAGTCTAATCCCTGGAGAAGGTCTTCCAAGGTATCTATGTGGTGACTAGTCCGAAACGTTGTGTGGAAGGAGTTGACGGGCACTACTTGTAGTGTGGGGTCCATGGATGGGTAGTAAGATGGTGCAGGGACCAAACCTGTCCTAAGCCAACTAATGAGTGGCTCGGCTATGAGTAGCTTTCCCGTTAGAAACACAGGTAGCTCTGGCTGAGATGACTCCGAATGAAGATCGGTAGGTGAAGCTTCTCCAACCCTTTTGTCCCCTAGGGCTAGAGATGTCCAAGTGGGACACTGTCCGGGAAAGTGACCGAACCCCTGGCAGCGATAACACTGTTGTCGTGATCCACTACTCTCCTTGATAAGTGTGTCCTTACCCTTATCCTCCTGACGGACAGGGGGTGTAGGCAATGGGGCTCTCGTGGGTGGGGGAAGAGGATCCACTATGATGGGGAGAGGACCTTGGAATGGAACCATAGATGGCACCGGGTTGGGACTACTGGCTGCTACCTCCTTAGGCTCGTGCTTGGTTCCATCCCGACTAGGAGGTAGGCAAGGGGGAACCAGGGACTCGATATAAGCACACTTCCTATCCACTCTATCCGAAATGATTTGGAAGAGTTCGACAATGGTGGGGTTTGGAGTAGGAGTAATGTGATGGACTCGCCCGTAATCAACTGGCCTAGCCTTGGGTCTAGGCTCCACTATGGGTGGGGCTCCTTGCCTCCGACTATGACCCGCTTGGTTGGAGGTGATTGGATGGGGTCGGTTGGAGGTGATTGGACCGGGTAGGTAGACCTTCCTAAACTCTCTCTTCATGTCCCACCATGATTCGATGGGCCATTGCCTCCTAACCTCTCTCAAGCGCTCAATGTGGTCCCACTTTTCGACAGCCTCATGTAGAAGCTTCTCCTTGGCAAAATAGAATTGCCCGACTTCGGACATGGTATAACAATCAAAGTATATGTCCATGGCGGCCTCCCACTTGAGGTAGTCGCCCGGGTCATTGGAGCCATAAAAATTCGAGGCTTCGGGCCTACGGAAGTGGAGAGGATGGTTGCCAAGCCTATGGGTGTGCTAACGGTCATATCGCCTGGGCGATCGAGATTCCATTAGAAATGGGGAACTACAAGACGAACATGCTGACACTTGGACAAGACACTAGACACGACTATGCAAGGTTGGAATGCACTAACTAATGCACACTAACGACCCTAGACTTAAACCAAGATCCGGTACGTTGGCGGAGTTACGGGATCCGAAGATCCTCTCGCGCAAGTGTGCGGTCTTCCCAATAGGCATAGCCTAACATTCGGACAACACCTTTTAATATACCGAATAAGGGTATGCGATACAACCTTGGGCCGACTTAAACTTAGACTCGACTTAAATGGCTCTATTTTGTATTTTTGTTAAGAAATGATGAATGACTACCCTAGACTCAACTCACTCTGATACCAAACTGATGCGGGACGGACACGGGGACCGACTCTAAGTGATGCGGACCTGGGACTCTAAATGCGGACGTGACCAGCAACACACAACAACGGAAACACTTTGGCCCGACACGAGGAGTTCCTATGGGCTATACGTCGCTAACAGAAACGCAAGCTCACTCGTCATCCCACGCGAGGGAAACGCGGATCGTGCGTGGTTGAAGAACCGGCAGAGTTCAGGGTAGTCCGACTCAACTTCCATGCTCGGATCGAGCCACGGGACGGGTCACTCTCCCACTCACAGCGGTGACATGGACTCACGGGCTAGTTCCTATCGCACTCGCAGCGGCATACGACCATATACTAGCTAAGCAAGTAAATGCCAAGGAGTTACGATCATTACCTCCACGCTCCCGGCGTGGGGAAGACAACCCCGGCCAATCTCAGACACCCGGTTAAACACTTTTACAGCAATACAATAATTTTGACCCACTCCACCCAGGGAGGTAATAGGTCACATGTGGGGCTCGGGAATCGTGACAATTGGGTTGACGGGCAGCATCTTGATGTCGTCCCAGCGGTGCCGAAACCCGCGTTTCGTGCTGTTCGAACGGCGCGATCTACGGGTCCGTGGGGCCCACGGACGGCTCTGTCCTCCGGGTCTGCTGGGGTGGGTCCCTCTATTATGGAGACCCCTGGTGACGCTCCTCCCTGGATGGCGGTCGGGCGGGAATGCCGGTTGGAGGCCGATCGACTCTGATCTCCAAGCTTTGGAGTTGCTGCCCACGGACTGGTTGCTTCTGTTTTCAGGCGCGCGATCCGGTGAGATCGGCTGCTGCGATCAATCCTGATGTCAGATCGAAGCACAGAAGGTATCGTTGGAAAGCCCTTTCGAAGTACTCCGACCTAGGGCTAGAGCAACAAACTGGATCTGCACGGATTTGGCCTTAATCTATTTTTGAAGTTGTTGGATAGGAAATCTCAGGGCAGCAGGGAAGTTTCCTGAGAACTGCCTTTGACCGTGAGGTAGACCTCAGATTCAGACCTCAAGCTCTTCATGAAGGTTGTAGAGGGGAAAGAGAGGAAAACGGTAATAATTTTTATGAAGGGATTGGTGGAGATTTGGATGGGGAAAGCTATTTTATACTGGTGAGTGGTCGGATCTGGACGGAAGCAGACAATACTGTGGGGGGATTTGAGAGTGATTTTTAGAAAATATGTGAAGGCCTGTGGAAATTCCACGAAAATTCGTGAGTGGTGGGGATGGTGGAAAGAACCTCCAATAAAATTGAGGGTTCAAGAAAAAATCAAAAAGTGGGTCGAAGAGAGGAAGCTCAGGGTTGCTGTCACAGTGGACAGAAACCTGACAGATCTGGAAGGAAATGAAGATCGAAAATGGAAAATTATAAAATGGAAGCTAAAAGCCTAACCAAAATTTCTAGGACGTGGTGAAGACCCCTGAAACTCACCCTGAAAGTTTGAGATCAAGAAGAGCTCGTGGCTGGGAGCAAAAATTTCAGGAATGGCCTGTTGTCACCCGATTGGCAGAATACCGACGGAGGTGGTGGCGGTGTAACGGTGGCGGCGGCGGCGAGCTTCAAGAACGGATACCGGAGGCGTCTCTTCTCAGAATACAGCCATCTCAGCTGCAGAAGGGGGGAGAGAGGAGGGGGAGGTCGCACAAGGCTGGGGCTCCAAGAAATTTCTCATAAAATGTATGCATTAATTCCACTCAAAATGAAAATACAAGTCTCTTATAGAAAATACAAAAAGACTAGTTCTATCCCTAGATCTAGGATTGGTGGGGGGTAAAAGAGGGAGTTTACAATTTATTTCTCCCATGTGATTTGGAACAAATAAAATAAGATTATAATCCTAATAAATTATATTATACATGGGGCACCCCCTTGACTTATGTGTTCCAAATTTTAAATTTTGTTACCCTTTGTCCCCCCTTGGTCCAACCCTTCTAAAAGCCCACCTCGGAGGGTTGATTGACCTCACATGGGCCCAAGAGATGAGGTGGATCAATGGGAGAAGGGATGGGGGGTCAGCGGGACCTAGGTGGTCCCAAATTACAAATAAACCCCTATTACAATTCGAATTACATCCGAATAAAACTAAATAAACACACATTACACACAAATAAAATCCCCATAAATACTATAAATATGAGGACTCAGAGCGGAGACTCCAGACTGTCTCCGAGCCAGATGGAAGCCGATGTAGCTTGAGTGGTGCTCCGCATATGGTACCGACGGCTCGCCGGTTCGTGCCTCTCGATCGCTCTGGTGTCCGCACCACTAAGTCTACAAAGTCAGCTTCTTTTTCAACCTCAGGTTGCTTCTCCTTTGTTTTTCTTCTAATAGGTAGCTTCCTTGCATTCTTTCCAGGGTCACCTTGTGATTGTGTATGAATGGACAGAGACTCTATTGTGATGACAATCTCTATAGTCCCTTTCGGCTCACAATGATCAAACATCATAAGAACATCTGCATTAGTCACAATGTTCTTTTACTTCTTAGGTCTACATTTGGGGACCCTCCACATGATATTCACTATATCATCTTTCTCTCGCTTTATCAATGTGCAGACAAGTTCTAACAAATCATTAAGATTAGCATAATCCCTATATATCGTAAATATTTTTTGCTTCATCAGACGGTGACATAGTCTAGAAGGATCATCATTATCGGTCTTCCAATATCCTCCATACTTGACGAGCAACGTGTATAGGTCTGCCTCTTCATCCATCCTAATATCACAGAAGAGAAATATAATATGACAAAAAGCACACATGCACAGACAAATTTTCCTAATTAACAAGAACATATTTAAAAGCAGATGTGTCCAAAATTATGCAAACATATACAAGAAGACAAATTACTAGTGAGCCCCACTACCCTGCACATTTAAAAATATGCATCTGACAATGCCACCACCTTCATCCCACATTTATTTTCATCACCCCATAATGTGCCCCACATGTGTAGAATTATGAGCTGTATAAATTAGACATTACAAAACTAACCTGGTCCACAATCTTCAACTTTACCATGAAAAGGGTCCTCTGGATTTCACCCTCCCACTTAAATCGGATGGTGTTAGATGCCTTTTAAATGCACAACCTTCCCTCCGGGCCTGAACCCACAAAAAATCTTGTTTAGTGCTCTACGGCATTATAAAAACTTCTCCTTTCGCCCCCGTCGCATGCTATAGATAGTTTATCAGGAAGTTTTACCTGGCATATAGGAGAGGTGTCTACGCATGATGTTTCTTTTCTACTCTAGCTTCGCGTCTATGCACGATTCTTTTCTCCTCTTCCTTCGCGCCCGTGCACGATCCTTCTTCTTCGCCAAGCCGCAAGATCTTTCTTCTTCCCTGAGCCGGACGACACTCCAAGGCCAACGGCAATGTCCTTCTCTTTTACTTAGGGTTTTCAGGTGGATTGGGTTTGGGACGTGAGCGGATTGAAGGTGGGAGAGAGGGACAAAGATTCGTGAACCGCAATGTCTTTCTCTTTTACCTAAGATTTTCAGGTGGATTGGGGTTGGGAACGGGAGCGTGTTGAAGGTGGGAGGGAGGGAAAAAGAACTGCGAAAGAGTGCCACGGTTCGGTTTTTAACCAAGGCTAGTATGGACATTTCCTAAGTCTAGTCAAAGTTAACCGTAGTTAAACCCACGGCTGATCACGCGCGATTACTCGGACGATAGTTTTGCACAATTAGAATTTATATAGTGATATATATGATAATACGTTTCTAAGAGTGATTTTTTTACAATTTCACGTATAACGATGGTTTATATGCAAAAAAACCCCCTGTATTTTATCTCCAGCATTAACTTGCCTAACACATAAAGCTCCTTCTCGTAACACAAATTAAGAAAGCGATCAATTTATCAGTATCCTAGCATTAGTACGACAGTATTCCTCGTGTGTGTATATATATTATATATATATATATATATATATATATATATATATATATATATATGTATATAGCCCGGATAAAACTAAATAGTTCTTGAGAAGTGACATGCATGCATGTGAGATGTGAGATGTTAATGCACGCATTCATAAATTATGAATCCTCCACAATATTGTATGGTTACGCTTGACAAAACTTCACATCTAAAAAAAAACCTTTTTATCACAGATATTGTTTTTCAGAGCTAGCTAGGGCATTCCATATATTGGATGAGAGAATATTGAAGAACAGTACCGCTAATTAATTGTTAATAATAAAAACTATCCTAATGCATAATAAATGTTAAGATAATATTATACATAACTTAATTTGCATGGCATGCATCGTGCAATTTTAATTAAATAAAAGTACTCTTCCTCTTCATATTTGGAATAAAACATTCATTTATTTACGTACCTTATTGGTTGTCCTTACTAATTCACCCCTTGGATTTTACTTCATAAACAAGAGATCGTAGCTATATATGAACCACCGTTAATTAATTAATTCTTTGCATTGTTGTTTTGAATTTATTTAATCGGACCTACGTACATATATATAAACATATACTTGCTTGCTGATATATATATATATGTATATATATAGGGCCCTAATTAATCTAATTAAGGTACGTAGAGGGTCATTAATTAATTAATTGCATATAATCTAAGCCGATCGATGAAAAGTTGCTCCACTTATTCACGTTGTCATTAATATGACACTGGAAATGACACGAAGTCACAGCCGATGGAGAGAGCTAGTACTGGCTAGCCATTCAATTCAATTCAAATCATGGGCAAGCAGGGAAGGGGACTTGGCAAACGGCGAAGATGTGATGGCCTGCGAGCGAGTTCACATGCGACCGCACTGTGGGGTCCTTCGCGTACTCGCAGAGGCAGGGTTGGTGCACCTTCAACTTGGCGCAACACCCGGATGTTGGCTCCCCCATCTTGTAGGCATCTCCGCATTGTGAAGCCAGGTCAGCCCTGTTGCAGATTATCACAGCTTCCACTGTCGTCGGCAGATCCATGGTGGTTTGTAGCAGCAGGAAGAGAGCAACAGCCAACGGTAGGAAGTATGAAGGCCTCATCTTCTTAATTCACAGTACGTACGTATGTGTTCTTTTGGTTGGCGAGGAAGTCGATCGGCGACGGAGGCAGAGGCGCCGCGCGCAGAAGTGAATGGAGGGGAGAGGTAAGGGTGTGAAGTACGGGGCTATAAATTTTAAATCCGAGCTCGAATTTATAGACCATGAATTCTCTCTCTCTCTCTCTCTCCGTGCGTGTGTGGGTAGAAGTTTCTATCCTGTTGGCTTGTTCTGTGTGGCGCTGTTATCGGCCTTAATGGCCAACTGGCCATTGCTCTATCTGTGAGCGAGATGGAGAGCAGGGTTGGGCATCGTGGGCATCACGCTCGAGTGGGGTAAGAGAGTTTCAGAGGAACAGGTGGGCGTCGCTGCTGCACTCGTGTAATTTGTAGGATAGTTTAGAACACCGTCGTTGATACCTACAGGCCTTGAGAAAAAAAATGATACCACGAGAGTTTGACGTCGTTCAATTTAAATTCAGATCTCTTACATTCCGTATAGACCCGAGTATCGTTATGTTAATTAAATTTTTTATCATCTAAAAAAATAAAAAGATACATCTCTCTCTCTCTCTCTCTCTCTCTCTCTCTCTCTCTCTCTCTCTCTCTCTCTCTCTCTCTCTCTCTCTCTCTCTCTCTCTCTCTATATATATATATATATATATATATATATATATATATCACACTATTCTCATATTATTAAATCATTTTTTTGGTGACGAAAGATATGGAGAATTGAAAATTCCGAAAAATTTCGTGTCATACACCATTTGAGAATTGAGCACGTGACCGAATAAAACTCCACTAACGTGAATCAAATTTAGAACCTCTTGCTTCTTAATTTGACACGGGTCTTCTACATTCGATACACCTAGAGTCCTCCATATTATTAATTTTTAATTTTTTTAGATAATCAAATGGTAACATAACTTGCACTCTAAATTAGAATATTTTATAGGCCACTTCAAAAAAATTTAAAAGAATAAAAATTTAAATACATTACACACCCAATACGTGCATCACACTCTAAGTGTGCGTCAAATCTTTCTCAAAATAGATCGTGCCTTTATATACTAATGCTCAAACACTCGTAGTTTCTCTTTGAAGGGTGATGTAATAGACAAGTATTTACATGTCTTTTGCAATATTTTTTTTTTTTACAAATAACTCACTGTTAAATATATATTTACATAAAATCCACATCTAGATTTCTATTATCAAATATGTCTTTATTTTTGTCAAAATAATGTAATAATACCATGCCGTAACCCCCGTTACCCGCTATAAATCTAATTCTAGTTCATTTTAACTCTACGTGACAAAAGATAGTAATGCTCGTGGTTTTGAAAAAAAAAGATATGTCTCTCTGGTCTCCCTCTCATCTCTAACGTCGACAAGAGAGGGGTGACAGGGAGGAGAAGTCACAAAGATTTTACCTCTCCCTCCCCTCATCTATGACCCATTCTTCACCTCTGCCTCCAACCTCAACTTCTGTTGTTGTTTCTACTACTGGTGTTGCTGTTCTTGTTCTTTCCCTATGTCGCCGATGTCGGAAGGAGAAGCCCGAAGAGCAATAAGAACTAGGGAGGGGAGATCGCAGTACATCGGTGGTGGGGGCTCAGAGAACAAGAAGAAGAACGCCTAGGGGGTCAAGCGTGGGGGGAGGGTGTTCTCACGGAGACAGCCAACGGGGGAGGGGGGCTTGCCGGACTAGAGAGAGAGGAGTGGGGGGTGGGGGGGACTTGTGCGAGCAAGGTGGGGGAGGTGATCTCTAGCATCTCTCTCCGACGTGAGAGAGAGAGAGAGGGAGATGGGAGATCTCGACAGAGGGGGATGCCAACAGAGGGGCAGGGGGCCGAGAGGAGTGGGGGAGAGGGAGGGGGACATCTCCCCTTCAACGGAGAGAGAGAGAGATGAAAGTCGTTCCGTGTGAGAGTGACTTAAGTTGAAAGTTGTTCACACACGGAGTGAATTTTGTTTTAAAAATAAAAAAATCTGAACCCGTCGGCCGTCTCTCTCTCACCTCTCTCTCTCAGACCCCCACCCCACCCCATGGACCTCTCTCTCTCTCTCTCTCTCTCTCTCTCTCTCTCTCTCTCAAATCTCCACCCCACCCGACAGACCCCCCCACTCCAACCATCTCTCTCTCCCTCTCAGACCGCCACCCCACTCGATGGACCTCCCACCCCGGCCATCTCTCTATCTCTCACCTCTTTGCTCGATCTCATCTCTCTACTCTCTCTCTCAGACCCCCCCCCACCCATCGAGCACCGCCACCCCGACTCTCTCTCTCTCACGGACCCCCCACCCACCTTTCGGACCCCCACCCCAGCCCTCTCTCTCTCTACTTCGTAGTGCTCCCATCTCTCTCTCTCTCCTCTGTCTCAGATTCTCTCCCTCGCAATCTCTCTCTCTCTACAACTCACTCCCCCCACTAAGTGAGTTGTCGGTGCCGAAGGAGAGATCCCCTCCGATGCCTCTCTCTCTTTCTCTAGGTCTCCTCTCATCTCTCTTTTGTTAAAGATGGTGAATTTGAGATTTAATAAGGGTATTTTTAATCTTTTAATTATAAAACATATGTAATATTCTAATCTTTATAGAATATTCTCCATTCCTTCAACAGAAGTTAATTAGGATGGTCTTTTTGACTATTTTGACAAAAATAAGAATATTTTTACTAATACAAATTCAGGCATGATATTGATGCAAATAGACGTTTAATATTTATGCAAATAAACGTTTAACAGTGATTTATATGTAAAACATCTTAAAAAATAATTTGAAACTCCCTTGAATCTTTTTTCTCTTCAGGGATTTTTTTTGGTATTAATCCATGTCTTTTTCGCTTATATGGATGATGTTGTCAGGTCTAAAAACGCCGACTAATAAAGAAACTCCATGGACCGTACAATATGATGGACATGCAGGCCCTTGAATCCGGACGTTATCCTTTAACATGAAAGCCTTCATATTTATGGACTTAAAGCCCATTAGTTTCAACTGTGTACCGCCATCTCTTCTTGGTCCACAAGCCCATTAGTTTCTACTGTGCACTCCCATTCTCTTCTGGGACCTTAAGCCCATTAGCTTTTGATCTATCGTTCTTATTCTCTTCTGATGCATCTTCCCGTCTAGTGATCGGTATAAAACTGCCTCACGATATATCCGACGTTCCGACCGTTCATTCCTCGAGATTTTGAATGATCCTTAATGCACTATCTGGTTAGCTATTTTCCTCTCCACGGATCTTAATAATCCTTATATATACACACAAGCATCTATTCACCCACCATGACACTCAGGATTTCAGATATAATTCCCTTCTATTTTTGTCTCTCAGTATATCAACGACTTCACCTTCATTGTCCTGAATTGTGCTCCCAAGAAGTGAAAAAAAGAACTCTCAGTTCCATAACGGGGTGATAAAAAAGATTATCATACACCCCAAGCTCCAAACCTTCAATAGGTGCGGGCAAAAAGGAGCATGCAGTTCAGAATACCTGCGTGTGTCCTGACCAATTATGCAAACAGTTGGAGTTGGCGATGCCTTTTGTGAAAGTCGGACCCCTTTTCAAATTGCTGTCATTTGAAGAATATGATCAAAACACCACTGACTAGGATCAACAAATCTATGTTTGGCATACCATTTCATCATAAAATTAACCATTTTGTTACTGCTAAACCAGGAAGTACAGATGGGAAAACCTCGTCTGAAATTCCAACGCCGCTACAACAGTTTTCCAATATGCATGAAAAGAGAACCCAGAAAGCAAATACTCTTATTATCCTCTAAAACTGCTCATAGGAGTACGTGAGTTTTGTCAAAACATATCACAAGTACAGTCGCTATGCCATCATGAATCAAAACCAGAATATATACCACTTTCTCTCAGCAACCTTTTCTCCTCCTCCACATAGTTCTTTCCCCTGCTAGCCTGCCCAAGATCCCTCTTCCTCTTCTCTTTCTGTGAAAAAGACTTGTTCTTCTTATCTTTTCTGTCAATGTTTAAGCTATCCCGAGCAGTTGAAAGCTCGTCAACCATATTTGCTGCAGCTCTTGTGCGCTCACGCTCTTCGTACGGCTCTTCGATTGTCTCAGCATCTGTGTTTTCCCGCTTGCCGGTGGACCAAGACCAATCTTGCTTATTATCGTTGACTACTTTGGGCGGAGGCACCCTCAACACAGACAACCCACCTTTATAGCCATGCCGACTGAGGGCATTGTAGTCAAGGACACCACGCTTCTTTCTTCCAGGCTCAACTGCTTCTCAGAATGTTAATAACTCAGAAATTGTTCCAATATGTAAATGCTAAATAAAAGCCAAGAGAAATTAATGAAGAACATTCCCCTTTGTTCACCATTTTAGGGATATAAAATCTGGGCATACATACACCAATCCAAAACACTTGAAAATCCTGATAAGTTGTATGAGTCACAGTAAAAAGAAATGGAGAAAGGAACAGGATGACAAAAGGGAACTCTGTTGGTTTTCAAGTAAGTGGAGCTATACTACTAACTGGTAATCTTAAATTTCACATGGATGTCAGAAAGCAATGAGAAAATATGAGTACAAGGAAAGGTTAGTGTATCCATTGTCCGACCGGCATTCTCATGAGCAATAGAGACGGAAATGAGAACAACCTGCAGGACTTCTATGGTGACCCATATATGGGCCTCAGCTTTGAAGGATGGATGATGGAATCCAGGGGCGATTGTTCATTTTCAGACCTAAATTTCTGATGCTCCCATGACTTCAAAGGGGTATGAGTTAGCATGTCATCAATCCCATCCCAGTCCCTGCCCTGTTCTCTGCTACTGGGATGGGACACCTTGGCATCCCACCCCGGGTTTTCTTCCACTGGGATGGTTCAGATCTTCGTTACCAAAATAGGAAACGAAAGTGGGAAACAAAATGTGAAATGAAAGCGAGAAACGAGGCTCTAAAATTTAGTGAGAAACGAGAAACGATATAAGTATGGGAAACAAGGAGGATTTTAATCATTTTAGGAAGGTTTAGCTCTTCAAGTGTATCTCATGTACTTTTAAAATGATTAAAATACCTCATGTACTTTTAAAATGATTAAAATACCCTTAAGTTGCTAACATACCTTCCTAAAATGATTAAAATAGCCATAAAATACATATGGGAAACAAGGGGACATAAAATACATATGGTAAACAAGGGGACGTTTCTCATGCGTTTCGCAAACACGTCGAATTCGTTTCCTGAAAGTGTTTCCCACTTCCCCAAGTGTTCCCCTGCAACTATGGTTCAGATAATGTTTAGCTGGTTCTCTTTCATACCAGTAAACTAGTTACAATCAATATTATATCAAGGGGAAAGAAAGATGAACATGGGCACGTAGTGTTTCCTTTGCTCAGGCAGGCACAGGACATAAGTCAGGTCTCGCTAAGGAATAGAACAATTGTAAGCTCGTACAGATGCCTTTAACGCCAAAAAGCTTTTCATGATTTATGCAAGAAGTGGAAAGCAACGATTATCAGTCACAATAACTTGGGAACTGTAGGATACCCATAGCTTCTGGACCAGTATCTTTTGACTGAGTTAAAAATCACCTTTATTGAGTTTTTCACCAGCTGAGACATCATCCTCTGAATCTGAACTGGAGGAATCAGACGAAGTTGGGTCTTCACACCATGGCCCTGCCCTCTTCATTGCAGACATAACTCTAGAAACATAGAATTCAGTATTCAAAACAACTACATAACAGCCATGACTAGAGTGTATGCAGTCAGAAGAATGTAATATAAAAGAGATTGTCTTGCATAGTAACTGAGCAATCTAGATGTTCTAGCATATAAGCATCAAAAAGAAAGTTAATAATAAGGGCTTAATCATAACAAATACCCATAAATACACACAACATAGATAAGGAAGAGCAACAAAGGCTCCTGGAAGACAACTTGGCATTGAAACCACAAAACTGCAGAGATGCAAGGCATTATCTTACGTGTGTAAAAAGAATCTCCCCTTGAAACAGTCAAAATGAGCACAAAACATGAGACGAAGTTCATATGCATAAATAACAACATTGTGATTGCAAAATGAAAACTCATATTAATATAGTAGTCTTACAGAGACAAATTAATCTCTGCTCAACCAGCAATGTTGATTATTCAAAGGATTTGTCATTTTTTAATTTTTCTATGATGAGGAACCCCGGCCCAGAGAGCCAGGTAAACTCTAGAGTACTCGAAGATTGCCACACAGCATCATTTTAGCAGTCATGCTTCTACAGTTGTTCAATCCCTGGACCTTGCTTCCCGGGTCAAGGTCCCAGACCAACTGCCTAAAGGAGGCTGACTGACATCCCCCCGAATTACAAACTGTACAAAGCCTTCAGTTGCTTGTAGCCATTGTTTTCAAGGAATCGTCTAAGCGACACGGCGCTCGATGGTGCCCAAGGCGACCAGGTGCCTAGGTGAGCAGCCAATTAAGGCACTCACCCGGCTGCCTTGGTTGACATAGGCCACCTTGGGTCCACCTCACCTGCCTTAGCAGGGCATCCACTCCTTGTTTTGAGGTATGTTTTAATATTTGGGCAAAAATTCAGGGGCAATTTTGAAAAATTAACAAATGACATGTCAAGATTGGAAAGAGAAGATAGGACTTTCATTTCCCTTTCCCCTTTCTCTCGGATTCTTCTCCCTATCGGTTCCTCTTCCCTCCTCTTAAGAACATTGATTCATATTTGCATGTTTTGAAACTAGTATCATTTTTTTGATTTTTTTTTATTATTGACAAATGAAAAATTATGAAATTATTATGTTGATGTGCTTATAATTTACTTACCTAGAAATGTGTCATATTTGTGTTTCCTTTTAATATACAGCATAACTATTTGTGTACCAAATTTTAGATTAAAATGTTCATATTGATTAACATATATTCGCAAATTCTTATTGATCTTCTGCTTATTAATTTGTTATTGTTTGTCATTTATTCTAGTTTTGCTTTTTAAAATATAGGTATATGTTGAAGACTTGTGAATATCAAATTTTCTATTAACTAAAACTAGAACTTATGTGCAGAAAATGTATGGCAATATTTCTCTTGACATGTACTTAGTTATATAAACTAGGCTTCGCCTAGGCGCCTCGCCTTGTTGCCTAAGCAATAAGGCGGTGGGCTACCGTGTTGGTCGCTTTGGATGCCTTGACAACCATGGTTTTGGAAAACCCTAGAAGAAAGCAATATATGGATGCCAAACAGATGCAGCAGCACTTTTGCAATAGTTACTATATTTTTGACAACTAGCAATGGAATTATTTGCGAGTGGTTCACCTGACTGACATCCAAAAGAAGCCCTTCCTGGGGTTTGTCTATGGTCTTATATGCAAGTCGGCAGAAGTTGCCCCACCAACAGTGCAATCAAAATCCCCTGTCCTCCATCCTAATTCCTCGGGCTCCCCTGTCTTCACGGATTAGAGCAAAAATCAATTCTTCCCCATTCGCAAAAAGGAGCTATAGACATTTCCCAAAAGATTTGAATAGGAAGTCTTCTCTAGTTGCCTTCTCGTCCGGAGAACTAACAAAAGCAAGAACCACGGAATTGGCCGACCCTAAGCTGTTGCCTTGTTTTGCATCACCCGGAACCAGATTCCATCATAAGGAATAGCAGGTCTCTTCACTACATGAAATTGGTATGCGGAAGCTCTCCAAGTACAAAGATAGACTTTTCTCAACAAAAAGAGCTAATAAACATCTGCAGCCACAGAACGCACCAAATATTGCACGAATTTGACACCCCAAAATTGTTTTCCCAGGCGAGCGGGTGGAGCAAAGGTTGGTGCGAAGAAGCAAGAGCAAGCTTTAGCAACTAAGAACACAAAAAAAGAGATCTCCTTTCTTGGTGGACAACAGAGAGAGAGAGAGGTACCTTGGCAATTCGCAAGCTCGAGGAAGGACAGATCAATGGAGAGATTTCGTCGCTCCCCCCTCCACCAGCAGACGTATCCACAGTCGACAGTGGCCTCCCCCCTCCAGACGGGTTTTTTTCTTCTGCGGGGGCTTTCGGAATTGGCCCTAAAATATGAAATTAACCTCCTCAATCATAATATTAATTTTTTATTTAAGTATCTTCGGAAACCCCCGATGATATTAATTTTTAAAAATTATTACCTTTTAATCTTTACAAATAAGAATCCTTCTTTTTAATCTCTCACGTACAACTATTATATTTTGAGATTTTTAATTTTTAATCTCTAAAAAAATACAAATAAAAGTATTTCTTTTTTAACCCCTCAAGCATAATTATTATTATTTAGTCTCTCAAATCTTCTAACTCTTATTAAAAAATTCTTACAATTTGTGAACGTTAGAAAAGAGAATTATTTTGATAAATATTCTGTCTCGAGGACAACCAAATTTCAAATTTTCTAAAAATAACATTGCTCTCACCCTCCTCTCTGTCTATCCCGTCCCTCTCTCTCTCTCTTCGGTCCCACACACTCTCTTTGTGTTCACACCCCAGCGTGAGGGCATCGACGAAGCCGGAGAGGGAACCCCCTCCGACATCATCCCTTTCTCTCTCTCTCTTTTGCTCTCACTCCCTATCTGTCTCTCTAGTCCTCTCTCTAGATCTCTCTCCCTCTCTGTTCGCACCCTCTCTTGAGAGCATCGCCAGAACCAGAGGGGGGAACCCCCTCTAGCGGCGTCCCTTTCTCTCTCTCTCTCTCTCTCTCTCTTGCTCTCACTCCCTTTCTCTGTCTCTCCAGTCCCCCCTCTCTCTCTCCAGGTGCAAGGATGGCATCCCTTGTTGTCGCTAGTGTCGAAGTAGATGAGGGCCATGGACGCCAACAGGTTGGTCATTGGCACTTCTAGACACCTCACCGATGGGAACAACGCCATGGACGCGAAGATGGGCTCGAACATGGATGCTTCAGGTTCTGCTAGGAAGAGAGAGGGGGGAGGAGTGAATAGAGAGAGAAAGGGGAGCCGACAGCCCGAGAGCTGCAGGGAGGGCATCAAAGTAGTTGCTTCTCGACCCAAGGGGGTCGAGGACTCGTCCCTCCCCGACCTGGCCTAATCTTCATAGCCATGTTGCAATCGCCGAAGAGATGTAGTGTCTTCGAGACAACGATGAGTTGGGGAGACGGACCCTAGTGCCGGAGAGGGGGTTGAGGACGAAGGACCTGGAACGATGGTTCTCCACCCCAGCCAACCGGGGGAGAACGATCACCCTCACATGCTGCACCCTCGTCGAATGATGATCATTCCAACTCAGCGACAGGGTTGGCACGCTCACCAAGCTTCAGCGACTCATCCCTTGTGGCGTTGCCAGGGATGGCCAGCCTCTGCTTACTCGACCCACGCCGGCGTTGCTGCTTGACCTGCAAGGAAGATGGCAAGCCCTGCTTCCCCAACTGCCCCCCCCCCCCCCCCCCCCCCCCAACTACTGCTTTGTTGTTGGGTGCTCCAGCGCCTAGTAGAACTGCAGCATGCTTCCTCTGCCCTCCCGTCGGCTGACCAGAACCCCCCCCCCCCCCCATCTCTACCATGGACCAAGAGAGAGAGGAAGAGAGCTAGCAAGAGAGAGGGAGAGGGAGAGGGGGTGGGATAGACAACTTAAGTAGGGTAGTTTAGTATTTTCCTCATCTTGGGTTAATTTAACTTAGGTTAGATCTCACTTTGGTTATCGGATCAAACGGCAAGGACTAGTAAGGGCAACGACGAAGATTTGAGGGACTAGAAAAATAATAGTTATATTTGAAAAACTAAAAAAATACTCCTTATTTACATGGACTAAAAAGTAAAAATCTTTATTTTTATAGTCTCTCAAATCTTCTACCTCTTATTAAAAAATCATTGCAATTTGTGAACGTTAGAAATGAGGAATATTCTAATGAATATTCTATATTGAGGGCAACATAATATCAAAAATTTTGAAAATATCCATATTCTCACTCCCCCTCTATTTGTCTCTCTCGTCCCTCTCTTCGGTCTCACACACACACACTCTCTCTCTCTCTCTCTCTCTCTCTCTCTCTCTCTGTTTGCACCCTCTCATGTGAGCATCACCAGAGCCAGAGGGGGACCCCCCTCCGGCATCGTCCCTCTCTCTCTCTCTCTCTCTCTCTCTCTCTCTCTCTCTCTTTTTCTCTCACGCTCTCTATCTCTGTCTCTCCAGTCCCTCTCTCTCTCTCTCTCTAATTGCACCCTCTCATGAGGGGATCATCGGAGTCGGAGGGGGAACCCCCTCTCTCTCTCTATCTCTATCTCTCTATTCGCACCTTCTCATGAGCCCATTGTTGAAGCCGGAGGGGAACCCCCTCCGACGTCGTTCCTTTCTCTCTCTCTCTCTCCCTCTTCTGCTCTCTCTCTCTCTCGAATCGCACCCTCACATGAGGGCGCTGGAGCAGGAGGGGGAACACCCTCTAACGGCATCCCTTTCTCTCTTTCTCTCCTGCTCTCACTCCCTCCCTATCTCTCTAGTCCTCTCTCTCTCTCTCTCCCCCTTCTCTGTTCGCACCCTCTATGAGGGCATCATCGGAGCCGAAGGGGAACCCCCTCTGGAGTCATCCCTTTCTCCCTCTCTCTCTTCTACTCTAACTTCCTCTCTTTGTCTCTCGAGTCTCTCTCTCTCTAATCACACCCTCTTATGAGGGCATCACCGGAGTTGGAGGGGGAACCCCCTCCGATGACGTCTCTCTCACTCTCTCTTTGTTCGCACCCTCTCGTGAGCCCATTGCTAGAGCCGGAGGAGAACCCCCTCTCTCTCTCTCTTCTGCTCTCTTTCTCTCTCTCAAATCACACCTTCACATGAAGGCATCATTGGAGCCAGAGGGGGAACACCCTAGGACGGCATCCCTTTCTCTCTTTCTCTTCTACTCACTCTCTCTCTCTCTCTCTCTCTCTCTCTCTCTCTCTCTCTCTCTCTCTCTCTCTCTCCCTTTCTGTTCGCACCCTCTCATGAGGGCATCGTAGGAGCACCCTCTCCCGAGGGCATCATCGGAGCCGAAGGGGAACCCCCTCCGACGTCGTCCCTCTCTCTCTCTCTCTCTCTCTCTCTCTCTCTCTCTCTCTCTCCTGCTCTCACTTCCTCTCTTTCTAATCGCACCCTCTTATGAGGGCATCGTCGGAGTTGGAGGGGGAACCCTGTAACGACCCGAGAATCCGATTACCGGGAAGGCCCGATAACCCGAGACTCGCACCGCCACCCACGAGCCCGAAGACTCGGAAGGGTTAAAAGGATGGTGTGGAAACTACACAAGCATCACAAATAATTGCAGAAATTAAACAGTTATGATATTAAGCAGGAAATGAATTAACATTTTACATGGTCCACAATAAAATAACAACAACAGCAACAGTAGTCCACGACTAGTACAGTGACAAGAAAGAAAAGTACAGCTACACGGGGCATCCCCCGGCTCTGACCTCTGGCACTACCTCTGGGCACCCGCACCACGCTTCCGCTGCGCTCCTGACACGCTCCCCGAAGGTGGCGCCTCACCTGAAACACGGTGAAAACACGCAGGGAATGAGTCTCGGAACAAGACTCAGTAGGGATCACTCGAACCCTACCTCGAAAAACGAGAAACCACTACTCTAGCGGTAGAAAGGTACCTCGGAAAGGAAAGCCCTGTACTCTACAGAACTAGACCCTAACGGCACGCAAACCGACACACGTGCCACGGTACGAGAAGACCGAAACTCAACGGTCGAACCGTCAAAACCCGAAGGTCGGAAACACACGACTGACAGTCTGACACTCCGTACTCAACAGGAGTACCACCCACTAGAAGCACAGCCGGTAGCGTCCCCTGACGTCTTACACCGCACCGCAGGTGAACCGCCTGACATGGTAGGTCCTACCCGAGGCGCAAACACCGTACAAGTAACTACAACAAGTGACTAGCTGGGGTCACGCCCGTCGACGTGGGTCCAACCGCCCCCAACCACGTGTGCACACACAGACCGCGCGTCCCTGGTCTGGCCCTCTGACCGGTTTTCCCCTCAGCCGGACTCTGGCTGCAAGACGTGGGGCCCAACGGTAACCGGTCCACAAACCGTCTCTAAAGGTCAGCCCGTACACCACTCCCTGGTGCGACTAGCACACGCGTACTAGTAGGCTACGACTAGTGGAGGGTCACAGAAGGAGTAGACTCTCAAGTCTCGGAAAACAACGGTGCAACTGCAGGTACGAGGAACGCTCCTTGTACCAACACCGACGCACGGTGACCAGCTGCCAACAACATCTCCCGGTACACTCTGTACGACGAGAGACACACCGACGCAACCCGTACCCTTGAACGGTCCACACTGGGCCGCTCAGGGATGTGCGGTCACACAGGGACCGCACAAGGATTAGAACGGTCATATCAGGACCGTTCCACCCAGGGTCCAAACGACGGATAAACGGCCAACACAGGACCGTTCAAACAGATGTGCGGCCAACTCTTGACCGCACGTGGGTGAGGAACGGTCACCTACTGGCCGCTCGTCTCCCAACGGTAAAAATCCTGGACGGTTAGTCCTTAGCCGCACTTGGGGAAGGGCGGCTACGGCTTAGCCGTTCAGGTGTTGTGCGGTCAGGGCCAGACCGCACATCCAACCATAGCGCTAGGGGATGTACGGCCAGCACCTGGCCGTGCAAGGGGTTATGCGGTCAGCTCCTGGCCGCACATCCCAGAGCACTGCACAACGGTCACAACCAACGGTCAAAACCCTTGGGGTTGGGCGGTAGCTGTGGGGCCGCACATTAGGATATGCGGTCCCACGATGGACCGCTCAAGCCCACTGCGCGCCAAGCCTCACCCAAAGCGCGCCGAGCCGATGAACGGTCCGAACGGAACCGCATAGGGGTTGTGCGGCCACTGGTTCGACCGCACATCGCTCACCGGCGAGAAAATGGCGAACCTCACCGGAATCGCCCAATCGGCCTCAAAACAAACCCCACGGAGGGGGAAATGGCGAGAGAAGAACCCCCAAGCCCCCTAGCATGCTCCTACGCCCTTAAACCGTGAAATCGGGGCTCAAAACGATGGATCGGACGAACTCACCCCGCGGCATGATCGGCCCTTCCCGGCTCAAAATAAACCCCTCTCGACCTCGTCTCGAGCTGAAACTCACGGGGAAGGAAGACATGAGGCTAAGGAACGTCACCCTACCTCCGGTCCGCGACGAAACGCTCCGATCCGAGCTCGAAGTCGCGAAGAACGCCGCTAGAATCTCGCCTCTCCACGCCTCCCACGCTCGCCGTATGCCCGCACGATCGCCACCACGTCACCCACGTCCTCGTGCCGTCGCACCGCCGCCGTCTGCAGCCGGAACGGGGGTCGGCACGGTCGAACGGGAGAGAAGGAGGGAGAGAGCCGGCCACGGTCGCGTGAGGGAGAGAGAGGAAGGAAGAAGAAGAAAAGAGAAAAGAAGAAAAAGAAAAGAAAAGAAAATGGGAATATATAGAAAATCCGATTTTTCGGAAAAATACCGAAAATTAGAAAAATACATTTCCGGAATCCTCGGAACGCACCGATCGCAACGGTACCACTCGTGCCTCGGGGAACTGCCCGGTTCGCCCGCAGCGAGCGTCCGAAGAAAAAGCCGAAACACACACCGGAAATCGGAAAACACGCGCGGAAAAAGCCGCGGAACGCCTCCGGGCCTCCGAAACGACTCCGGATCGCGCCGATCCGAACACGAAAGATGTCCGAAACGAAATTTCGGACACAACGGAGCCGGACACTCCGAAAACCAGATCCGGGACCCATGAAGAAGGATCCGAAAGGTCCGGGATATTACAGCCCTCCCCCCTTAAGGAATTTCGTCCTCGAAATTGAGAACAACCCAAGGGGAAAGAAGAGGAAGACTCACTCAAACAGATACGGGAACTGCTGACGCATCTCGTCCTCACGTTCCCACGAAGCCTCACCACCAGAGTGTCGTTGCCACACGACTTTCACCAAGGGAATGACCTTGTTCCGCAGGCGCTGCTCTCGCCTATCCTCCACGCGGATCGGAAACTCTGGGAGAGAAAGATCTGGAGTCACCTCAGGCCAAACGGAAAACTCGAGCACATGAGAGTCATCGGGCATATACTTCCGCAACATAGAGACGTGGAACACGTCATGCACCGACGCCAACTCAGAGGGTAACTGCAACCGGTAAGCAACCTCACCGATGCGCTCCACAATCGCGAAAGGACCAATATAGCGGGGACTCAGCTTCCCACGCCGTCCAAACCGCATCACCCCCTTCATCGGAGAAACTCTCAAGAACACATGATCGCCCACGGCGAACTCGAGGGGCTGCCGCCTACGGTCAGCATAGCTCTTCTGCCGACTCTGGGCCGCCAACATGTTCTGACGAACCAGGTGCACAACATCCACACATTGCTGCACCAATTCCGGTCCCGTCAAAACACGCTCACCCACCTCAAACCAATCAAGTGGAGTCCGACAAGGACGCCCATACAATGCCTCATAAGGAGCCATGCCGATGCTCGAATGAAAGCTGTTGTTATAGGCAAACTCCACTAACGGTAGGTGATGAATCCAACTCCCCTGCCACTCTAGGCAGCAGGATCTCAGCATGTCCTCCAAAGTCTGAATGGTCCTCTCAGACTGACCATCTGACTGCGGATGATACGCCGAGCTAAATGCCAACTCCGTGCCAAGAGCTCGCTGGAAACTCCTCCAGAATCCAGAAGTGAAGCGCGGATCCCGATCCGACACGATCGAAATGGGAACCCCATGCAACGGCACGATCCGCTCCACATAAAGACGAGCCAACTTAGGCACGCTCCAGCTGACTTTGACCGGTAGCAACCGCGTCACCTTCGTCAGCCGATCCACCAGCAACCAAATACTGTCCTGCCCAGTCGGGGTTCTGGGCAACCCCACCACAAAATCCGTGGTCACATGGTCCCACTTCCAAGCAGGAACATCCAAGGGCTGGAGAGTACCGCCTGGTCGCTGATGCTCCGCCTTCACTTGCTGACAGATCAGGCACCTGGCCACAAACTCGGCCACATCTCTCTTCATGCCAGGCCACCAGAACTGCCTCCGCAAGTTCCGATACATCTTCGTCGCACCCGGGTGCACAGTGTACCTGCTCCCATGAGCCTCGCGTAACACCGCACGACGAACCTGCTCCTCCGCTGGGACGTACAGCCTGCCACGAAACCTCGCAGCACCGTCCTCGCCGAGCTCCACATCAGCCATCGCAAGAATCCGGGGCAACTCAGGGTCCGCATGCTGAGCCTCTGTCACCTGACGACGGATAGCAGGAGTGACAGTCAGACTCGCAAGCACTGCCAACCCTGGCTTCTGGGGAATCTTGAGCCTGAAAGATACTTCGGGCACCTGTTCCCAGAGCCTCCACTTCCTCAGCATCAAGGTACTGATCACGACCTTCCTACTCAAGGCATCGGCGACGACATTCATCCTGCCCGGCTGATAAGACAGGGTGAAGTCATAGTCCTTCATGAACTCCATCCAACGCCTTTGTCTGAGGTTCAGATCTCTCTGCGAGAACACATACCTCAAACTCTGATGGTCAGTGAACACCTCGAACTTCTCACCGTACAGATAATGCCTCCAGATCTTCAGCGCGAAGATCACTGCCGCCAACTCAAGGTCATGGGTAGGGTAGTTCTCCTCATGGGGCTTTAGCTGCCGAGATGCATAAGCCACCACTCTACCATGCTGCATCAGAACAGCACCCAATCCGACGCCGGAAGCATCTGTACACACCACAAAACCTCCCGATCCAGAAGGCAAAACCAACACCGGAGCCGAGGTGAGCAATCTCTTCAGTTCCCTAAAGCTCTGCTCACACTCCTCGGACCAGACGAAAGGCACATCCTTCCGCGTGAGCCTCGTCATCGGGGTCGCAATGCGGGAAAAATCCTGGATAAACCGGCGATAATAACCCGCAAGCCCCAAGAAACTCCGGATCTCCGTCACCGACCTCGGCCTCGGCCATTGCATCACAGCCTCGACCTTGGCGGGATCCACGGAAATACCATCACCAGAAATCACGTGCCCCAGAAAGTGCACCTCACTGAGCCAAAACTCGCACTTGCTGAGCTTCGCATACAACTGGTGATCTCGCAACGTCTGCAGCACCACACCCAAATGGTACGCATGCTCCTCAGCAGACTGCGAATAAACAAGGATGTCATCCACGAAAATGACCACGAACTGGTCCAAATACGGGTGGAACACCCTCTGCATCAAGTCCATGAAGGCTGCTGGGGCATTGGTGAGCCCAAACGGCATCACCAGAAACTCATAATGCCCGTACCTCGTACTGAACGCAGTCTTCTCCACATCGGACTCGCGAATTCTCAGCTGATAGTAACCGGACCGCAAATCAATCCGCGAGAACACTCGCGCAGACTGAAGCTGGTCGAACAAATCATCAATCCGCGGCAACGGATACTTGTTCTTAATGGTCACTTCATTCAGCTGTCGATAGTCAATGCACAACCGCAGACTACCGTCCTTCTTCTTCACGAACAACACGGGCGCACCCCAAGGGGAAAAGCTCGGACGAATGTACCCCTTGGCCAACAGCTCCTGCAACTGCGCCCTCAACTCCCTCAACTCAGCGGGGGCCATACGGTAGGGAGCCTTCGCCAAAGGTCCCGTACCAGGTACAACCTCGATCACGAAATCGATCTCCCGCTGGGGAGGTAATCCAGGCAACTCCTCAGGAAAAACATCGGGAAACTCGCACACCACCGCAATGTCCTCGACATTCGGCTCCATCCGGTCAGACACAACCACAGACGCGAGAAAACCCTGGCAACCTGAATCAAGCAATCGACGGGCTCGAATAGCAGAGATAAGAAATCGAGAAGAGGCGGAACGGATACCTTGGAAATAGAAGGTCCTCTTGCTCGGATGTTGGAAGTAGACCCTCTTCATCCCACAATCCACCACCGCTCCATGAGTCTCGAGCCAATCCATGCCTAGAATCACGTCGTAATCCCAAAGCTGCAACGCATACAACCTGCCTGGCATACTCCGCCCATCGATCCACACTGGAACCTGGTCGAAGCAATACGGAGTGACCATAAAGTCACCCGAAGGCAACTCCACAGCCAAATCACAGGACAACTGGGTCACCGGCTCCTCGACGTTCGACGCGAAATCCTCCGAAATAAACGAATGAGACGCGCCAGAATCAAATAAAACCCGAGCCGCACAACCCAAAATCTGAACGGTACCTTCCACGAGCTGCGACGCCATTGCCTCTGCCCTGGTCAAGTGCGTGATCTGGCCACGAGCTCTCTGCCTGCCTCCCACACTAGCTGACCTGGGTAGCGGCGGATACTGTCCCTGCTGCTGCTGCTGCTGGGAAACCTGCTGCTGCGGCGGCCTCTGAGGACAGTCGCGCGCCATGTGCCCTGGCTGGTCACACCGAAAACAGATGATCGGCGCCGTGCACTGCCTGCCTGGGTGGGTCCCACTACACCGTGGACAAGGTCCTCGCGATCCACCCACCGATCCCTGTCGCTGCAAAGGAAACGGCTGCTGCACACTGCCCGATGAAGCCTGCCCCTGATCCTGGACTTCTTCTTGCCGAACCCTCTCTTGAAGAACTTTTTGACCTTCGTGCCAAAGGACGCAGATCCTGTCACCGAAGCTGCCGACGCCGGTACTCCTGAACCACCCGACGCAGACTGAAAGAAACCCTGCTGCTGAGTAGCCGACTGCTGGCTGCGACCTGACACAGACTGCCCCTGGCTGATCGGTCCTCGAGTCCTCTGCATATCCATCTCCAAGGAAATCGCAACACGAGACGCCGTCTCGAGATCAGTGGCCCCATTCGCGATCAGATGGTGCCTCAGCTCCAGCCTCAAGCCCTGCACAAACTGCGTCGTCCTCACCCTCTCATGCTCCATGATATGAGGTGCGTACCGACCCAGCTCGACAAATCGGGCCCTGTACTGCAACACGGACATGTCACCCTGCACCAGCTCCAGAAACTCCCGCATCCGCTGCGTAGCAACAATATCTGGACAGTACGTACGCTCGAAAGCACTGACAAAGTCATCCCACTCGATCTGCTCAAGCGGACGAAGCTGAAAGGACGTCTTCCACTCGGAAGACCACCACCTCCGAGCCGTACCCTGCAACTGGTTGTAGGCCAACACCACTCTGTCCTCGACAGCACTCTTCGCAGAACTGAACACCCGCTCCATCTCATCAAGCCAATCACGAGCCGCATCAGGGTCTGCCTGGCCGCTAAAGTAAGGTGGATGGAACTGCATGAAATCCCTCACTGCTCGGCCTGGCCCACCCCTGACTGACGAGCCCTCACCGGCCTCTCCGCCGAACTGCTGAGCCATGAGATGGTACATGCCACGGAGAAAACCCTCGGCCCCCGGAGCCCTCGCAGCATCCGCGGCCTCGGTAGCTCCCGGAACTCTGCTATGCTCCTCCTGGTCCCTCTGGACCCCCTGCTGGATCTCCTGACCTCTAGCCGACTGCCCCTGCTGAGAGCGAGAACTCCTCCTCGGCGCCATCCTCGCTCCTTAAGCACAAGACAGAAAACTCAGAAACGGAAGGTCAGAATAAAACACGCGGTGCCCAATGCCAGCGTCATCTGTACATCATCGTTGTGGACTAGTGGACCAATACAATTACCTATGATTCTCATGTAATTCCACAACCGCGCTCTGATACCAGCTGTAACGACCCGAGAATCCGATTACCGGGAAGGCCCGATAACCCGAGACTCGCACCGCCACCCACGAGCCCGAAGACTCGGAAGGGTTAAAAGGATGGTGTGGAAACTACACAAGCATCACAAATAATTGCAGAAATTAAACAGTTATGATATTAAGCAGGAAATGAATTAACATTTTACATGGTCCACAATAAAATAACAACAACAGCAACAGTAGTCCACGACTAGTACAGTGACAAGAAAGAAAAGTACAGCTACACGGGGCATCCCCCGGCTCTGACCTCTGGCACTACCTCTGGGCACCCGCACCACGCTTCCGCTGCGCTCCTGACACGCTCCCCGAAGGTGGCGCCTCACCTGAAACACGGTGAAAACACGCAGGGAATGAGTCTCGGAACAAGACTCAGTAGGGATCACTCGAACCCTACCTCGAAAAACGAGAAACCACTACTCTAGCGGTAGAAAGGTACCTCGGAAAGGAAAGCCCTGTACTCTACAGAACTAGACCCTAACGGCACGCAAACCGACACACGTGCCACGGTACGAGAAGACCGAAACTCAACGGTCGAACCGTCAAAACCCGAAGGTCGGAAACACACGACTGACAGTCTGACACTCCGTACTCAACAGGAGTACCACCCACTAGAAGCACAGCCGGTAGCGTCCCCTGACGTCTTACACCGCACCGCAGGTGAACCGCCTGACATGGTAGGTCCTACCCGAGGCGCAAACACCGTACAAGTAACTACAACAAGTGACTAGCTGGGGTCACGCCCGTCGACGTGGGTCCAACCGCCCCCAACCACGTGTGCACACACAGACCGCGCGTCCCTGGTCTGGCCCTCTGACCGGTTTTCCCCTCAGCCGGACTCTGGCTGCAAGACGTGGGGCCCAACGGTAACCGGTCCACAAACCGTCTCTAAAGGTCAGCCCGTACACCACTCCCTGGTGCGACTAGCACACGCGTACTAGTAGGCTACGACTAGTGGAGGGTCACAGAAGGAGTAGACTCTCAAGTCTCGGAAAACAACGGTGCAACTGCAGGTACGAGGAACGCTCCTTGTACCAACACCGACGCACGGTGACCAGCTGCCAACAACATCTCCCGGTACACTCTGTACGACGAGAGACACACCGACGCAACCCGTACCCTTGAACGGTCCACACTGGGCCGCTCAGGGATGTGCGGTCACACAGGGACCGCACAAGGATTAGAACGGTCATATCAGGACCGTTCCACCCAGGGTCCAAACGACGGATAAACGGCCAACACAGGACCGTTCAAACAGATGTGCGGCCAACTCTTGACCGCACGTGGGTGAGGAACGGTCACCTACTGGCCGCTCGTCTCCCAACGGTAAAAATCCTGGACGGTTAGTCCTTAGCCGCACTTGGGGAAGGGCGGCTACGGCTTAGCCGTTCAGGTGTTGTGCGGTCAGGGCCAGACCGCACATCCAACCATAGCGCTAGGGGATGTACGGCCAGCACCTGGCCGTGCAAGGGGTTATGCGGTCAGCTCCTGGCCGCACATCCCAGAGCACTGCACAACGGTCACAACCAACGGTCAAAACCCTTGGGGTTGGGCGGTAGCTGTGGGGCCGCACATTAGGATATGCGGTCCCACGATGGACCGCTCAAGCCCACTGCGCGCCAAGCCTCACCCAAAGCGCGCCGAGCCGATGAACGGTCCGAACGGAACCGCATAGGGGTTGTGCGGCCACTGGTTCGACCGCACATCGCTCACCGGCGAGAAAATGGCGAACCTCACCGGAATCGCCCAATCGGCCTCAAAACAAACCCCACGGAGGGGGAAATGGCGAGAGAAGAACCCCCAAGCCCCCTAGCATGCTCCTACGCCCTTAAACCGTGAAATCGGGGCTCAAAACGATGGATCGGACGAACTCACCCCGCGGCATGATCGGCCCTTCCCGGCTCAAAATAAACCCCTCTCGACCTCGTCTCGAGCTGAAACTCACGGGGAAGGAAGACATGAGGCTAAGGAACGTCACCCTACCTCCGGTCCGCGACGAAACGCTCCGATCCGAGCTCGAAGTCGCGAAGAACGCCGCTAGAATCTCGCCTCTCCACGCCTCCCACGCTCGCCGTATGCCCGCACGATCGCCACCACGTCACCCACGTCCTCGCGCCGTCGCACCGCCGCCGTCTGCAGCCGGAACGGGGGTCGGCACGGTCGAACGGGAGAGAAGGAGGGAGAGAGCCGGCCACGGTCGCGTGAGGGAGAGAGAGGAAGGAAGAAGAAGAAAAGAGAAAAGAAGAAAAAGAAAAGAAAAGAAAATGGGAATATATAGAAAATCCGATTTTTCGGAAAAATACCGAAAATTAGAAAAATACATTTCCGGAATCCTCGGAACGCACCGATCGCAACGGTACCACTCGTGCCTCGGGGAACTGCCCGGTTCGCCCGCAGCGAGCGTCCGAAGAAAAAGCCGAAACACACACCGGAAATCGGAAAACACGCGCGGAAAAAGCCGCGGAACGCCTCCGGGCCTCCGAAACGACTCCGGATCGCGCCGATCCGAACACGAAAGATGTCCGAAACGAAATTTCGGACACAACGGAGCCGGACACTCCGAAAACCAGATCCGGGACCCATGAAGAAGGATCCGAAAGGTCCGGGATATTACAAACCCCCTCTGGCAGCGTCCCTTAAAAAAAAGGAAGAAGAAGAAGAAGAAGAAAGAAAAAATAAAAGTAGCGTCAAAGTACAGTCAATCGACACTATCGAGTTCATCTCGAACGAAGTGAAGAGTCTCTGTCAGACCCCGCCTAAAAGAACCCTCTAGGGACTACCTATATAAAAATCTCAAATGTTCACTAAAGCCAAGCCAGGTGAAATCAACAAGTTAGCACGGTGTCGGATCACCTAATGGCGTCGAACCAATGTAAACTCGTGTCCCAGAGGGATGAAATTGCAGTGGGTCAAGATCTTCCTGGAAATGCACTGCTGCAGACTAAGCCATGAGGATGCGATGGCAAAAAAGCAAGAGATCCAACGAAACCGAGCAAAGCTAAAAGGTTAGAGCATGATGCCGGATCAGTTTACAACAAAAAATGGTGTCACATCAGTGCAAATTGCACCCCAGAGGGACGAAATAGACCCAAAACTACAAGAGGCCAGGGGTGCTCCTGCAAATGCATTGCTACGCACTCAGCCATGAGGATGCGGTGGCGAAAGAGCGAGAAATCCAGCCGAGCCAGGCAAAATTAAAAGGTCATAGCACGATGTTGGATCACGTCTATTTCATCCCTTCGGGAAGTGATTCAGCGTCGTTAAGTGATCTGGCACCGTGCTGTAACCTTTTAATTTTGCGTGACTCGGCTGGATTTCTTGCTCTTTCACCATCGCCTCCTCATGGCTGAGTCTGCAGTAGTGCATTTGCAGGAGCACCCTAGCCTCCTACAGTTTTGGGTCTATTTCATCCCTCTGGGATGCAATTTGCACTGATCCAGCACCGTTTTCAGTTGTAAACTGATTTGGTGTCGTGCTGTACCCTTCAAATTTCGCCTGGTTCGATTGGCTCTCTTGCTTTTTTGCCACCACATCCTCATGATTGAGTCCACAACATTGCTTTTCAGGAGGACCTCAACCTCTTGCAATTTTTATCTTTTTTTCATCCCTCTGGGATGCGATTCAATGTTGTTAAGTGATCTGACACCGTGCTATAACCTTTTGATTTTACCTGGCTTGGCTGTGTTTCTTACTTTTTTGCCATCGCGCCCTCATGGCTGAGTCCGCAGCAGTGCATTTTCAAGTAGACATCACCCTCCTGTAATTTTTGGTCTATTTCATCCCTCTGGGACGTGATTCGGGGCCGTTAAGTGATCCGACACCATGTTGTAACCTTTTAATTTTGCCCAGCTCGGTTGGACTTCTTGCTCTTTTGCCACCGCATCTTCATGGCTGAGTCCGCAGCAGTGCATTTGCAGGAGCACCCTGGCCTCCTATAATTTTGGGTCTATTTCATCCTTCTAGGATGCAATTTGCACTGATCCAACACCATTTTCAGTTGTAAACTGATCCGGCACCGTACTGTAACCTTTTAACTTTGCTCGGATTGGATGGATCTCTTATTTTTTTCACCATCGCCCCATGGCTGAGTTCGCAGTAGTGCATTTTCAGGAAGACCTCGTCCTCCTACAATTTCATCCCTCTGGGACACAATTTTACATTAGTTCGGCGCCGTTAGGTGATCCAGCACCATGCTAACTTGTTGATTTCACTGGTTTGTCTTCAGTGATTCGGCACCCTTCTCTGTTGGAGACTGATCCGACACCGTAGTCATGATCTCGGAAATCTGACTAGTTTGACCGTTCATTCTGCTCTTTTGCTGTCGAGTCCTCGTGGTTGAGTCTGCAACTGTACATTTGTAGGAGCGCCCTAGCCTCCTGTAGTTTTGAGTTTATGTCATCCCTCTGGGACGCCATTTTGTAGCGATCCGGCACCATTTTCAGTTGTAAACTGATCCAGCATTGTGGTTGTGACCTCTTAACTTCGTCTGGTTTGACTTAGTCTTCTGCTTTTTCGTTGCCGAGCCCTCATGGTTGAATCCGTAGTAGTGCATTTGCAAGAGCATCCTGGTCTCTTACAATTTTGGGTTTATTTCATCTCTCTGGGATGTCATTTTGTAGCGATCTGGCACCATGTTCAGTTGTAAACTGATCCAAAACTGTGCTGTAATCTTTTAATTTTGCCTGGCTCGACTGGATCTCTTACTTTTTCGCCACCGCGTCCTCATAGTTGAGTCTGCAGTAGTGCATTTTCAGGAAGACCTTGATTTTACATTGATCCGACACCGTTAAGTGATCTGACACCATGCTAACTTGTTGATTTCACATGGTTTGGCTTCAGTGGGTGAACCGGCACCATGTGTGTTGCAAGGACACCTCTCATTCATGAAAGTTTCAAAGTGAAATGGTACATGGGTATGTCAAACTTGGTGCCAGATGATGATCACGCTCTCTACGGGAACTCAGGTGCCGATTTATGTTTTGGTGCCGATTCACCCAATTGCATCCCTATGAAAGGGATTGATATGGAAGAAATGGGGGGCTTCTTCCCTTTCCACGCAAGAAGTCTAGGAGAGCATTCCACAGTAATCCAAGGAGTGGAGAAGAGAGCAGGGGGGACATAATATATATATGTGAGAAAGAAAGGGGAGACCCTAGATCAAAAAAAAGGGGGGGAAAGGAGGAGGCCAAGGGGGCCCTTCTCTGTGGGGAGCGTGGGAGTCTTCTCTGTAGTTGTCCAAAGAGAAAGGGAGAGGAGTGTTCCTCGTAAGTAGAAGGGCAATCTCTGTAAGTAATGGGCATTCCTGAGCCACCGTAGGAGGGGCTCAACTATGTACTTGAATTGACATTTCATGAATTTAAGTGTGATTTGAGATTTCTTGGGCGTATGATGATGCTCCTATTTGTTGTGATTTTTTCTTTCCCGTCTTTCTTCCTTTTCTCTACTACGCCCCGCGGCTACCCTTTTGAACAAGTCACGTTAGTTTTTTTTGGGTCTAATCATGATTTACCAATCGATCCGTCGTTAAGTACGGCCTAGGTTTCTTTCGAGAACAATGGGGGCGAATGAAAGGGAGAAATCCCTCTTACGGAGACACATGCATGGAGTTTATCCCAAATGATGGATGTGACCCCAAAGTGAAGATCCTCTTAAATCCCTTCGAATGATTCCAAGCCGGTTGTGCTGCTATCCTCCCCCCTCCATTTCCTTCCTTCACCTAAAAGGATTAAAACCTTAGGAGACTTTGAAACTCACGAGGGTTTACCTTATGAACAAACTGGGCTCATGGGCCTACATATTACACTCGCGACACAAGTTTTCACGCCACGCTCCAGAGCTCCTGTTCTAGCTTCTCCTTTGATGTCAAGTCTGAAATCTTCAGCCTAATAAGAGTGGGAGGAAATAATCACACCCTGATAAGCCAATACCATAGGCATGAGTAGGGCTCCAAAAACTTTCATAATTGTTGAATGTAGACTGCGTTTATGATGACTTCATCTGTGAATAGTAATTCAGAACAGGGGCACTCACTTTGGTCTAGAAATATGACTGTTTTGTGCTTGGGAAACTTAGGTGCATCACGGATATGATCTCCATCTTTGGCTCTATCTGTACTAGGGCTGAGGATCAAATGCCATATAAGCCCAACCCTCTATTTCCCTCTCACTGCTGCCATTGCTAAGTGATCTGGCACCCCTGCTACTTTCCTATTTTCTTCTTCTGTCAAGTGATCTGGCACCTTCATGATAACTTTTTTTATCTCTTTCGTCGTCGCCCATCCCCGTGCCACCAGTCCTGCTCGTCTAAAGGCCCAAGCCAGTGATCCCAATCGCCCTGCAACAAGGAGGGGCTCTGCTTGCCACCGAAGGAAGGACTATTCATCAATGTAATGAACAGTGTGAGTAGTGTCAAGTTACTATTCATTAGTGGCCTATTAAGGGCTTCAATTCAATTTTTTGGGTCTAATCACAACCCCATGCCCTAGGAATAGATTTCACTTAGAGTCTATTTTATCGCTGGTCACCGAGTCTCGTCCTACTTAATGTCTCCCCTCTTAAACCCTTGTAATCGCTCCACGCAACTATTCAACTTGATCTGGCATCCCCAACTTATGAGATTAGGGGAACAGAAACAACATCCATTCTGAGTAAGGCTGGGATCCCTATGCCTGCCCTATTGTGGCTAGGGTTTGAACTCACTTTAGGACCAGCAAATATACAGATTTGATGCACACTCTCCGAATTCTCCCCTTTTCGAGGTTTTGACGCTATTCTTAGGATATTGAACCACGTCGGATCATAGGCTAATACATGTTCATGGGAATTATCGATGTCATTGCTACACTCTTAGCATAAATCAGTCCCTAAATAAAGATTCATATGAGTTTCCCCTCGTTGATCATTTGGGTTTACGGCATTCCTTGGCTCTAGACCTAGTTCCCCCAAGGCCACGCCGATTCATCTTTTAGCCTCCATGCGTGAGCGATGGCAAGAATAGTGGGTCGAATAGTTGGCGCAAATGCTACTTTGAGGCCCTGGATGATCCGGACCCCCTAGTAAGCTAGACCTCGGGAGTGCCGCATTCAACATGGACTTAGGTGTTGCTGCTTCATGCGCACCTGAATAATTAAGGGACCGTCTCAGATTTATGTGGACGAGCACCTGCTACATCCCCCTAATATGTTTCGGGACAGAGGGAGATGCTGCTGATATTTTGTTAGAACTCGAGGTTTAAAGATCTTCAAAGGAGTTAATTTAGATAATTATATGTAAATTTCCTTTTCGAGATTTTTCATCGCTCGAGTCATAACAAAAAACTATAATAAGATCAAAATAATAAATAAAATATAATATATTAAAATAAAAATAAGAAAATAAATAATAACAATAAATAATAATAATAACCAAAATAAAATAAATAGGAGTAGCGCACAGTTTCTTCCTCACTAATCAAAAGGCCTCGTTACGGACAATTTCCATCCCTCGTTATAGATAATAAAAATTCCCACATATTCATACATCCATTAATATAAACTTCAGGTCATATGATCCTTTCTTCTGGCGATTAATCAAGGGTTTTCTTCCATCAGGAAGATGTCATTAACGTCGTGACCTTTACGACATGGCGGGTTTTGGGTCCCAACTCGATATCCCATTTTGTCTTACTAGTCAGACGGCATGCACATACACGACTTCAGACTCTTTGGTTCTTAGAGTCGAAACAACTTGTCACCTTGTGACTGGCACGCCTGCGCATACGAAATAATAAATAAATGTAAAATACCCAACAAAAGAATTTATACTTCCAAGGGATTTCCATCGCGCACAGCTTGCCCAGTGGGACTGTAGACTGGTGTCAACCGAGGAGAGATTCATTGGGTTTACACATTGGCTTTGACAGAATGTCGGATGCCAAAAGGAGTTTCTTCACTTTCTCTCTCTCTTTTGCTCTCACTCCCTCTCTCAGTCTCTCCAATCTCCTCTCTCTCTCCAAGGTGTAGGGATGGCATCCCTTGTCATCGCTAGCGTCAAAGTAGTCGAGGGCTATGGATGCCTACAGATTGTTCATTGGCACGAATAGATGCCTCACCGACGAGAACGACGACACCACGGATGTCGGGATGGGCCCAGACATGGGGGATTCAGGTTCTACCGGGACGAGAGAGGGGGGGAGGAGAGAACGGAGAAAGAAAGGGAAGCCGGCAGCCTGAGAGCTGCATGGAGTGCGGCGGAGTAATTGCTTCCCGACCCAAGGGGTTTTAGGACTTGTCCCTCCCCAACCTGGCCTAATCTTCACAACTATGCTTGCAGTTACAGTCGCCAGAGAGACATCATGGTTTCAAGACGGCAAAGAGTTGGGGGAGCGCGACCCTAGTGCCGGAGAGGGTGAGGAGGAAGGGTCTCGAACGATGATCCTCCACCCCAGCCAACTGTGGGAAGACGATCGCCCTCACATGCTACGCCTTGGTTGGAGGACAATCGTTCCACCTCAGTAGTAGGGTCGGCACGCTCACCGAGCTTCGGTAGCTCGTCCTCGCGGCGCTGGCGATGATGGCCAACCTTTGCTTCCTAGGCCCATGCTGGCGCCGCTGTTCGACCTACTGTGAAGAAGGCGGGCACTACTTCCCCGACTCCCCCCCGGCCGGTGCTTCACTGCTGGGTACTCTGACGCCCTACCCAGCAGAACCGCGGTAGGTTTCCTCTGCCCTCCCGCCAACTGAGTAGAAATCCCACATCTCTGCCATGGACCAAGAGAGAGAGGAAGAGAGCTAGAGAGAGAGAGAGAGAGAGAGAGAGAGAGAGAGAGAGAGAGAGAGAGGGAGGGAGGGAGGGAGGTGAGGAAGGCAGGTTAAGTAGGGATAGTTTAGTTTTTTCCTCATCTTGGGCTAATTTAACTCGGGATGGATCTCATTTTGGTACCGGATCAAAGGGCAGAGACTAATAAGGACATCATTGAAGATTTGAGGAACTAAAAAATAATAGTTATATTTGAAAGATTAAAAAAGAAATATCTTTATTTGTAGGGACTAAAAAGGAAAAAAATCTCTTATTTTTAACCTTCCACATTCTCAAATTATTCAATGTACTGCAGAGAATTGGAATAATCTCTTCACGGTTTTGGAAAAGCCCCTAAAAAGGATGAATCTATTATATATGTGTGCAATTGTTGAGACTTCGGAATAATTGTTAAAAGAAGTGGGGTTGATCCTAGACATAATAGTTAATGGTGAGAATTGATATCGAAAAGTCCTTTTACTCTATCAAAATGCCCACAGGGTAAAGTGGCAATTATGTGATGCCAGCTATTTTCAATATTGGCTGCCATTCGGAAGGATCAAAGGAAATTCAGATTTTTTTTATTTTTTTTGTTAGTTATCTTTTACTTTTAACGGGGGGGGGGGTACACGCCGAGAATCAGACGCACGTGCTGAACGATCTAGCTGGGGTAAAGAAATGTGAGGTGACGGTAAAGAAATGTGAGGTGAAGAAATGTGAGGTGACGGTACTGATTTTTATATATCGCTATGCATATCCCAGTATTTCGATAACCATGCATGCAATTTAGTTTGTCGCACTTTAATCCACGTATACTTGGAGGGGAAAAAGAAGGTATATACTGTTCATTGCGCCAAGAGTGAAGGCTTATCATTATTATATGAGTGAAAACTTAATTATAGAAGAGAAAAATCCACCATGGGAGGACAATTTTTTGAATAGAGAGAATAGTTAATTATTTTTGTTCATATGCACCTTATAATTTATCATCATATGCTGCTTCTTGCAAGGAGAATAGTAGTGCTTATACTATCTTAAAAATATACACAGGTCAAACCACCTCATTAATTAATTAATTAAGAGGATCACTATTACAATAATGTGAAACGAAAGAATATTAATTTGGAGTGTATTTTAAGAAATTAAGAATAATACTATCTGTGTTAATTATAATCCTAAAACATATGCACAGAATGAGATCCAATTACATCACGAATACATATATATGACAGGCTCTCCCATCAATTGACTTAATTAGCACTAAGTTGCTGCATGGGGCCCGCTAGAAATTAGATCAATTGAACTATTTCTTGCCCAGATTTCATTATCTTGAAACCAATCAAAGTGGTAAATGACCCCACAATGATGCCATCTGATCCTACATTTATTATTGTAATGCTGTGGCTAATGGCGCCCTCAAATTAGCTTCCAGTCTATATATATATATATATATATATATATATAGAGAGAGAGAGAGAGAGAGAGAGAGAGACCACTGCACTCCATTTGGGTACAAATGATAGTAAAGTAAATTTTATAATTAATTATTAATAGAGTTGTGTCACTTGTGTATAAGTCGATTGAAATTAAAAATATCAAATCGATAACCGAGTGATTCACTCTAAGCCAGTTGGTTTACAATTGCGTTCATTCTAATCGGATAATCTAAATGCTGAAAAACAATTAATGTAAATTCACTGTCAATACATATTATATATTATACATTATGATAAATTGAAGTATTCTATACTATTTAAAATGTCTTCTAGTCCTGCAAGAGATATGGGCATATACCCAAGGTCGGATGGTTACCAAAAAAAAAAGAAAAAAAAAGAATAGACATCTTTAATGGGTTGGCCGGTCTATTTTTTTGCCGGGAAAAAGAGTGTTTGTTCTTTTTTGTATTATTTGTAATTGTCCAATCTAAGATCGGAGGTACAAATAGATAATTCGTCTCTCAAATTATTTCAAAAAAAAATTAAAATAATCTCTATTTACGTGCACTGCAAGAGACACGCAGCAACTTGATGCATCGTACGAGGGGCAGCATGTGTTAACAAGTTTTCGGGTCAATGATAATGGGCCAGATGGGCTACCGTTGCAGGTCGTCACACTCTGGGTACTGGGTACGGCACTGACCATGTTGGTGTGGGCCTGTGGCGCTGGACCCTCCTCTTCTGCTGCCGGCCACAACGGGGACCAGCCCGCGCCCCCCACCACCCCCGCCACCCTCCTCCCCCAGCCGCCGGTGATTCCCCCACCCAGAGGCCACACACCGCCCGTGCTACGCCGGCGGTGACGGCGGGCCCCCCTCCGGGGGCGAAAGGACTGTTCTTTAGAGAACGGAATCATGTGGACAGTGGGCAAACTCTTGGCAGCATGCAGCGCAGGTCACAGGTCCGTCCCAGGGAACGGAGAGTGGGTTTCTGTGGCTCGAGTCCCCCTCCTCCTCCTCCAATGCCGACAAAAGGAGATGGACGAGGAGGAAGCTCCTTAATTGGCAGAATCTGCAAGCAGGTCGCTGTGCGGGCGCATTAATTGTTCAGAGCGGACGTCGCCAACCGATATATGTTGTTCGACGAAATATTATCGACAGCTCTTGTGGGTGTGCATGGCAACCTATGAAGACTTTCCAAGGGTGATGGCGCGTGCACGTACAATTGAACATGGACAGCTGCGCGCTTCTGGTCATTTCCCGTGGCTATATATACCAAAGGCCCACCCATGTGTGGTTTGGTGGTTTGATTTGAGAGTTGATAAGAACATGAAGCCCCATGCATTCCTCAAAACGTACGTCACTAGTGTTTGCATCAAGATCCGATAATTAATTATGAAAGAGATCTAGCTAGGTAGACAATTGTGGGGTGCGTATGGCCGTCTCTTTCAGTGGTGGATCTGCATTTTGTGAAGAGACCTTGTATTTGGAATACCCCAATGGCTAGCTGGTCCTAGAATAATGCATGAAGAAGCACCCAAATGGTGCTTTTCGGAGCACAACAGCATGATCCACCGGAGGGACAAGAAGACAATTGGATCGCAGACATCATCAAAGAGTCCTCTCCTTGATGGAGATAGGGGGGAGGACAGGGACCCTCCTCTTTCAAGCTTCAGGGGCCACCCTACTAAGTAAATACCCTTGTCTTATCACGACCGCGACCATCCGATCGGACGGTGATGGATCTCGGGATACGTGCACCCCGGGGGGGTCCCGTTCCGGTGGGAAGGAGGACGTGCATGGGCCTTGGGCCTGCATGTGGGGGGCCTAACGCAGCGAGACAAGAGATACAGAACTAGCAGAGGAAGTGACAGTAGTAACGGCAGCAGTAGAAGAAGAATAAGAAGGATGTAAAGGTGGTGATACTGTTTACAGTATACCCAGAAGCTTACGGTATACTTGGTGTGTGTAATTAACTCTTCTTATTCTGAGATACCAAATTAAGGTACGTGGTTCTTCGGCCTTTGGGGCCGCCGGGAAGTATATAAATTGTTTTTGAAGTGGTGTCTTTGGGAAAATGACACGGTGAAAAAGCCATATGACGTGGGCAAAAGCTGCCCCAGGTTGGTAAAACTGTTCAAAGATGCAAGGTGGCGCCGGTGATGAGAGACGAGAGGAGCTAGGGGAGGATCGATGTGCCCCCCAAAACAAAGCCTGCAAAGCAAAAGAGGAGGGAGAGGGAGAGGGAGAGGGAAGGAAGGATACTTTGCTTAAAGTACGGACCAAAGATCTTCTTTGACTGCCTTCTCTTCTTCCCCTTGCTTAATTATTCCCACAACCCATCTGTGGCTTTTTACCGGATCAAGTCTTGGTGAGATTCTTGGGATGGGGCAACCCTGGTAGGATTTGTGGATGTTTGAAGAATTAAGCGGGGTACAATTAAGGAGCTCCTTAATTTTATGATCCCTATTGGTATTTGCTTGCCAGATTGCAATGGGTCAGATTGGTTGTAAACAGCTAGTGACAGGGGCAACCGATAGTATAAGCTCGTCAATAGGGCTAAATCTTTTAGGGTCACTTTGATAAAAAGGTAAACCTAATTAGGTACAAAGGGTGGGATGACTTAATCTTAGTTTGACTATTTTTATCTTAACCGTCGGTTAGAGATAAATTTAGATTTTTTCATTCCAACTAAAAAGGTGGAATAAGTCATTCGAGATGAGTTAGGGGTGAGTCACCCGGGGTGGTTTACCCGTCCCTAACCCACCCCTTTATCAAAGTGACGCTTAATATGTGAAATTATTCTAGTTGACTTTTGTGGGTACATTATTTACCATTTGCACTATATGTTATGTGGAAATCAAATACTTATCAAGATCCATATGAATGTTCCTGTAAGTTGTAAGATAACTGAAGAGTTTACAAGCTGCCCATGATGTATGTAGAGCAGCAAGACACTCCCAACAAGATGGACCCAGCTTAAGTTTTGGTAAGAACTAAAACTTTTTGATGCAGGGAAGATAACGTTAAACAATCAACTAATTCTACTTGATTGGTCTTCCAATTAAGTACTCTTAGAGCTAATAACTATAGGACTAGGGTACGTATATTGTGATAAGTTATGGTTTTTAGTAGGCTCTGGACCGTTAAAGCACGTGGCCAGCAAGTGACAACATTATACTTTCGCTAAGCCTATAGTTTAACTTAATCAGAATTAACACAGTGCCTAACTTGGCATTGGGTCAGGTGAGGCTATATGGTTTAATTAACTTAATTAAGCTAGTACCTCTTCACATTAGAATTGTGCCATTGATCGATCTCTTATGTTAATATATCTTTAATTTGCTGATGTGTGTATGAACTAACCAGATGGTTAGGGATGAGGATCGGACGGCTCTGGATGCAATGCCCCCGATGAAAATATATATGGTGTCCTCCTTGGGGTAAAAAAGTTATAGTAAATCTATGTTGCCATGTCCTTTAAACAGTCTTCAAGGGGAACCAAGTTGGTCCCACTACTCCCTCCATGCCTCTCGAGGGTTCCAAAGAGAGCCATACATACCATGTCTAGGTGGCAGACGGGCAAGAAGAAGAGACGGCTACGGATATGTCAAGTGAGTGTGGCCTCTTGTGAAGATTCATCACATCCGCACCATTTGGCCAGGGCATGGGGCGGGGGATCGTTGGTGGTCTTTAATTAGTGCAGCAGTCTAGGAATGATCATCTAAATCATGAATCATATCTCTAAAGATTTATTTTATTATAGAAAGAAAGAACGTTCGTCGTATAAACATCTGCGACTACAAAGGAACGGTCAGAAAGAACTCTGGGAGTTATCTCAGGGGGTAACCCTTCGACGGTCAAGTCAGACGATTGAGGGAAAGTCGGCGAGCACTCAGGGAGAGTGAGAGAGAGGGAAATCAGAGAGAGTGAAGGCTTGAAGAGGATAGGCCATGTACCTCTAGATCTGGCCGTTAGGCCGGGACTCTATTTATACCGTTATTGTGGAGTTGACTGTTGAGTTGTCGTGGTCGGAAGAGACGTGAGCTGTCCAGTGTTTGATGAGATAGAGAGGCATGGGTGCTAACTCGCTTTCTCTTCGTCGGAGGGAGAGTTCTGTCATTAATTAATACAGTTAGATTCGCCGACCATTAATGTGGCATGGTTCGTCGGAGGGAGCGTGAGATTTCTTTGTCGGGGAGAGTGGCATGGGCAGTGTCCTCCATTTCTGTCGTCAGACTGGTGCGCCTCTCATCATCAATGTGTTGCCGGAGACATGTGTCGTGGTTGATGACGGAGAATTGAAGGCATATTCGGGTACAACGCATGTGTTGATTCTATGGTGAAACATAAAATGTGTTGAATCGACGCGTGAAATAGTAGGCCCAAAAGATTGAGCCTCCGTGGCGACACGACCAAACGGACCCTAATGAAATGGCAACATACACTCTCCTCAATTGGACCGTGTTTGACAACGGGGTTGTCGGTCGGTTAACCGACATCGATTAACCGGTGGGCCTCGTCTCCCCTCGCCCTCCCCCTCACATAAATCTGATAACCGACCCCGAGTGCCGTAATCGACCCTTTACGGCACCCCCTGCTCGCTTATCAAATCCCCCCTTAGTGTTTGAATCACTTGGGCCATGGACTAAAAACCGATGCTTGGGACTTCTCCGAGGACGCCACTTGGTGAGTATATAAAACGGGCGGGTGACACCAGCTGAATCCCAATTACATTGGAGGGCTACGTTGTGGTGGAAGCCTCACCAAGGTCAGTGGGAGGACGGGTATTGAGATATACTTCCAAGTCTCGAGATGTGGAGGCAAGCTGATGCTAGCCTTGGATGGTTCCACCCGTTCAAAACGGTCCAACTCCGGCGACTGCGAACACTTGACCATTAGATTATTGCACCACTTGATTGCCAAATCCTAGATAAATGTGAGTTAGGACCGTGCCAGTTGGACAGTGGGCACGATCGCCAATGCGGCGGTGGTGACCGGAATCGGTCGGAGAGTAGCTAGTCGGCTCCCTGAAAAGATATAATTATGTATATATATACATGTAACCAAGGGGATAACCGGTGCAAAACCCAGATGGGTCCTCAAGGGGCATGCAATAACAGTGTGGCCAACGTAACTGATGAAGTCTCTACAGACCATATGTCACCTGGATAAAATGTTTAGGGAGAGTTTGCAAGAAGCCATGCAATTATGAAGCCCATCCTCCTCATAAGAAACTCCCAAATCCTACGCTGCCTCGGCGGAGTGATCTTGGAGGGGAATGTTTCATCAGGGAGTAAGAAACCGAAGAAGCTTTGCCAAGGTTTCCAGTGCAAATGCCCATCTAATATCTGCCATCTGGGTTTTGGGACACACGAAAGCAGGGATGTGATTCCCCAAGAAGAGGAGCCCCCAAGGAGAGTCCCCAAGCTCCCCAAAACCCTAGAAAGCCCACATCCCCCACCCATCACTTCCCCATACCTCCCACCCCCACCCCCACCCCCACCCCCAAAAAATAAGAAGCAAAACAAGATACAAAACGAAATCCCTTGGACATTCTCCTTGCCTGGACATCTTAAACAAACCCAAAACACATTGGAGTTACTGCAAAAGTAAAGAGGGGGGGGGGGCAGAAGCTTGAAGGTCTAAAATAGTGAGAAGAAAGGGAGTGTGCCACCCATCTGTGTACACAGAATATACAAGATCATAGAAGCCTCTGTACAACCGAAACACACATACCCACACAGACCCAAAAAAAAAATTGAAGGTGAAGAAAAAGGGAGAAGAGGGGGAAGATCTGTCTCTCTCTCTCTCTCTCTCTCTCTCTCTCTCTCTGCCCCTCCTCCTCTTTAGCTTTCCCCTTTATTTGCTTTTTCTCCCTGACCCATGAGAGAAGACCAAGTGGAGAATGGTACAGTTTTTAGTGACCACGGGCAGAGGGGGTGTTAGGGGGCTGAGGGGGCAGCCCTGCAGGCAGTGCTGCTGGCCACCCCACCCCACGGGCAGCTGCCCGGGCAGATATAAATATATAATTTTCGTCCTTTTTCTTAACTTCAAATCCATTTCTTTCGTATGTTAATAGGCTTCGGGCGCCGTTGCCCTTCTTCTGGGGGTTGGCCTTGGTCTCGTGTAAAAAGCCTCGAGAGTGGGGGAAAGAGAGAGAGAGAGAGAGTCTGTACCGTGATGGACAAGAGAGAGAGTCTGTGTGTGCGTCTGTGATGGACAAAGAGAGAGAGTGGGGAAATGTGAGAGAGTGCAGAAGAGAGTGCAGAAGAGAGAGAGAGAGAGGAAGGCGGTGATAAAAGAGGGGGAAAGAAAGAGAAGAGGGGAGGAGAGGGCTCTCTTCTGCGCACTTTGTTCGCTTCAAATTCGATACTTTGCTGTACCACCAAGAACGAGGTTGTGAAGGAGGGGGTCGTCGATACTCTTTCTTCTTCTTCTTCTTCTTGTCTGCATTGCTCCTGCATTGCCTTCTCCTGCTCTAAAAGTCCCATCTTTCTCTCTCCTGAGTGTTTTTATCTTGGCCTTCTCCCCCCTGCCCGCATCTGATCTCCTGAGCCTCGCCCCTGCTATCCCCGCGTCTTTATAAGAAAAATCACCTGGGAAAAGGGGGGGAAATCCGGTCTTTTCTGTGGAATGCGAGCAACCGCCTACAGAACCCAGTGGAATTAGAGCACTGCTAGGAGCAGCAGCCATCCAATCTGCTTGTTTTTGTTCTCCCCCACTTCATTCCTTTCTGTATTCTTCCTTCTGCTCCTCTGTTCACCTGTGTGTGTCATAGAGGTGGGGCGGTGGTTTTGCTGTCTGGCCTCCGCTTCTAGTTGGGCATAACCAAGGTTAGAGGACGCCCATTCCTTCTGTGCTCATCTTATCAGCTTCTCACTTGCTCGAACACAGACCCAGAAGCCTCATAGGCAGCAGAGGGAAGGGGGAAGACACTCTTATAGCTGTATGAAGAGACTTTGAAACAATGAGAGATGACAGCACGAAGAGGAGCAAGGTTTATATCCAATGCGTTCTAGTATGCCTTTTCCTGCTTGATTGTCATATTTTGCTACTGATATCGCCGATTATTTTCTCTTCCTTTCCTCCTTCGCTCGTGAAGCTGTCATGGTCAAAGAGTCTGGTCAGGAAATGGTTCAACATCAAGAGCAAATCACAGGACTTCCATGCAGATGAAGATGTTATGGGCAGAGGTGTGCCTCGTTGTTTTTTCTTCTTTTCATAGGTCATCTCCGGCATATCTGGGTTCCTGGCCTCCTCGGTGCTTTTGTTCTTTCTAGGGTTTTGGTATGGTAATCTCAGTTCCTGAACTGGGGATCTGTATTTCTCTTTGAAATCAACTTAGTGACTGCATTGGGGCACTGGTCCATTTTGCAATTTTCCTCATCTTCTCTTCTCAATGGTTCATTTGGGGCGCCATTAGGCCTGTTTATTGTTGTTGTACTTTACTAGTCTATCCAATGACCCTCTAATGTCAACTTCGCTACCTGTTTGATAGTACATCCCTTGATTCGATGTTTTCTTCTCTTCTTTCCTTTTTTTTTCTTCTGTCTTTTGTTTGAACGTATAGGATCAAGAATGCCATCAGTACCTAAAACCTCTGTCTTTTGTTCCTACTTTGGTGTTTCTATTCTTTTCAGGAGGGGGTGAAGGGTGGAGGCCCAGCTTCTCAGAGAGGGAGGCATGCACAGTCAAGAAAAGCAGAACAGGTTGCTGAACCAAAGCCTACACCCCTAGTATCTTTGGACCACATATGGCAGCCTTTCTGTTATTCTCCCGTTCCTAAATTCCTTTGGATTTTCTTGTCACACTTTTTTTCCTTTACTGATTTGCTCCCCATTTCTCATGTCTTCTCGATTTTGGTTCAGAGAGATTATCTAAGAGGAGCTCTGATCGACTTCGGCGGGCTAAGTTTGAAATTGATCCAGGACAGATTACAGATGTTCAGGACTACAGGTGATTCTACATGGAATCATAGCAGACACTTGTGTTCTTCATTCTGAACTTACCACATGTGGCATTTACTCCATCTATCACCGGTGAATAGGATCTTTGTTGCTACATGGAATGTGGGTGGAAAAGCTCCGCCCAGTCACTTGAATCTTGAGGATTGGCTCCATACTTCGCCACCTGCTGATATATATGTTTTGGGGTATGTTCTTTGCAAGCCCACGTCAGTCCTTTCTGTATATCTTATAACCACATAAACATCTGACAACATTCCTCTACCATTCTCTCATCAAAGTAGCCATTTGTCCCTCCAGGTTCCAGGAGATTGTTCCTCTGAATGCTGGTAACGTTCTAGGAACAGAAGACAATGCCCCAGCAAAAAAATGGGTGGCTCTCATCAGAAAGACACTGAACAATCTACCTGGCACCAGTGGCAGTGGAAGTTATCACACACCCTCCCCTGTTCCTGATCCAATTGTGGAACTTGATGCAGATTTTGAGGGTTCCTCCTCGCGGCAGAAAGCCTCATCCTTCTTTCACAGGCGTTCATTTCAATCCTTAAGCCGCAGTTTGAGAATGGATGGAGATATCATGGCCCCCCAGCCACGGCTAGACCGCAGGTTCAGCGTCTGTGACCGGGTAATGTTCGCAAGTAGACCAAGTGATTATGATCCCAATTACAGATGGGGTGGTTCCGATGGTGATGAAAATGTTGGTGGGGATTCTCCTGCCAATATCTTCTACTCACCAATGTCGTATGGATATGCAATGTCATCATTTATGGAGGAGAGGGAGAGGGAGAGGCCATGCGGGCACTCCAGGTACTTGGTCACTTTTTTCATTCGTTATTTTTCACTTCCCCTTGTGAAGAGGAAGGGCCATTTTTCCCATGCCTTTTTTTTTCAGTCTTTTCTCCGTTTTCCGTTGTATTTTGTGTAGTTTTTGCTGACAAGATTTGTTGTCTTATTTTATATGTTCAAGTTTTATCCTGAAATTATTTTTCTTGACGGATGCCATGAATCTAGGTACTGCTTGGTTGCAAGTAAGCAAATGGTTGGGATATTTCTGACGGTATGGGTGCGAAGAGAAATAAAAGATGATGTGAGGAATATGAAGGTCTCCTGTGTTGGCCGGGGTCTGATGGGGTATCTTGGAAACAAGGTAAATTAATGCCTGAGACCTTGTTGTCAAGTGTCTTGCAAAACTGAAAATTTATTGTTTTAAGATTTGTGTTGCTTAGAAGTTGCTCTATAACTTCTTTGAATGGTGTTGTACAAATGATGACCAAGAGTAGTGAACCCAAACTTTTTGGGCTTGCAGGGTTCTATTTCAATCAGCATGTCATTGCATCAAACAAGTTTCTGCTTCATCTGTAGCCACTTAACATCTGGACAGAAAGAAGGTGATGAACTGCGTAGAAATTCCGACGTTATGGAGATTCTGAGGAAAACACGGTTCCCTCGGGTCCATGGGGTTGTGGATGAGAGGTCACCAGAGACAATTCTTGAGCATGAGTAAGCTTGTCTTAATTTGCTAATCTAACTTTCTTTTACAGTAACCACTCACTAAAACCTCCCTTCACACTTTCTTTTTCTCTTCTCTTTTAGTCGAATAATATGGCTTGGGGATTTGAATTACCGGATTGCTCTTTCATATCGGACTGCCAAAGCTTTGGTTGAAATGCGCAACTGGAAAGCATTGCTGGAAAATGATCAGGTGGCACATCCATTTGTGTTAAAGAATTCCCACTTTATGATTGATTTTTTTTATAGTAGTTTGTTGTGGGCATCTTTTCCCATTGCTTGCCTGCTGTGGAGATTGGGGTTGGACACTTTTGTGTTCTAGTGGGTTAAGTTCTTTCACCATCTTTATCTAAAAAACTCTGGGTCCACTGGTTGATAATGTTCTTGTAACAGCTTCGGATAGAGCAGAGATCTGGTCGGGTATTTGTTGGCTGGAATGAAGGAAGGATATATTTTCCACCCACTTACAAGTATTCAACTAATTCAGATCGATATGCTGGAGATGATATGCATCCAAAAGAAAAACGACGGACTCCTGCATGGTAAAACAATGATTAAAATTTTCATCCTGAAAATCCTGTAAACATGTGTTTTTGGTGTTATACTTAAGGTGCTTATGTGTATGCCTTTCTGCATAAAGGTGTGACCGTATCTTGTGGTGTGGTAGAGGCCTCAATCAGCTATCATATGTCCGTGGGGAGTCTAGGTTCTCAGATCATAGGCCCGTTTATAGCATTTTTACTGCAGAGGTTGAATCAATTAGCCATAATAGAACAAGGAAGAACATGGGTTGCTCCAGTTCCCGAATTGAGGTGGAGGAACTCCTACCATATTCACATGGCTACACGGAGCTCAGTTTTTTTTGAATGGGAAACTGTTTCGACTAGCAGGTTTGATTTTTAACCAGAAAGTACTTCGACTTTTTTTGACTAGAGGCACTTTTGTTTTACTTAACAATAACTTGAAATGGCTTCTTCCTTCTTAAGGTCTCCGTTTTTGCACAACAAAAAGGGCATTGTTCTTTTTTGCTGCAAAATAGCATCAGATTTGCACTCTCCTGTGGGTTTTCATCAGACAAAGCTTCTGATACCGTATCCTTACATAAGGTAGAGTTACGATATGGACCTTGTTTCTTTCTTACTGAAATGCATCCTCTGGAAAACCTTCTATTTAGCTGACACCAGATCCTCATCTATTAGGTTTTTGTTGCTGCTATGAAATGGCTCAGAAGAGCTTCAATCTGTGTTTTGCGGTGGCATTCAACTGCTCTGTCATACAGGTGATCATCCTAAACTAGTTTGACCATTAGGTAGGGGGTAAGGGCTTATGTTTATCACTTGTCAGTTGGCCTCTTAAATTTTTAACTGGACTCCGGACCATCCATGCCTTTGTGCAAAGCTTCCTTCATTTTTGAGGTGATACCCATTGGAATATTGTCACCTTATCATTCTGAGTATTTGATTCGATTCATAATTGGTTGACAGGGGACACATAGGGTTCTACAGCATTTATTCATTATTAAGCTAAAGGTGAGCCACATTCCTTTTTTTTCCTCTCAACTCTGCACTTGCAAGAACAATGTGCTAATGCATACTTCTTGTCAATGTGATCATGATTTCAACAGGATGTGTAAATTACTAACCAAGTCACTCAAGCATGGAGATATATCCGAATGATAGGAATTCTTTCCTGCACTACTTCGCTGATTTGGCAGTCCTGTATGACCAACTCTTGCATGTGGAAGTGCCTCAATTTGCTTGGTGTGCTTTTCTGTGTTGATGATAAGGATGTTTCCTAATACTTGAGGACAGTCGAATCTCCGAGAAACCCAGCAATTTGCAAAACTAGGGAGGAAGACCGCACCTGCCACTAGTAGAAAGAAGGAATTCTGGTTTTCTCAGGGCTTGATCAATGCCAGAATGACATGCATGGGGTCTCATGGATTGACTCAAAACTACCGATTCTTCTTGATATGATTCTTTTTTATCCTGTTGAAGGGAATTTTTTGCAGTTTGAGATGGTGGGGTAGGATAACAACCAACTCAATAATCATCATATGTGTAGCTTCTTTTTTGGATTTCATATTCTTTTCTTTTCTTTTTTTTGTATGTGGAGATGGGGCCTGATGTGTGAAAAGAGAGAACTGCATTGTATGCATACATACACTATTCCAAAGGTGATAAAAGAAGTGCGAATACTATTTGTTGCTCAGTGCTGGCTTATGACCTTTTGTCTGAAAAAGCTCCTTCCATTGATTATATATCTGTGGCGCTCATCCTTTATCATTGGCACAGTTTTTCTTAATGTCCCTTTCATTGCACAAGATATGAAGAAAGCATGGAAAGGACAGATCTGCTATGTTTGGCTTGGGACATGAATTTTGGGAGAAAAAAAGGTTGCCAGCCCGGAGAGAAGGGGTGTGGAGGAAGGATATTGGTTTTTTAAAAAAATGGAAGGATTTGGGAGGGTTCTTTGACCACCAACATCTTTACAAGTTGAAAGCTCAATAAGCCGTTGGGGTTTTCAGATGAAGTGACCCCTCCCCCAACACCCGGCTGTGTACTTTTTTGTTTTCTTTGTTTGGCTGCGAAGTGACCCCTCCCCCAACACCCGGCTGTGTGCTTTTTTTGTTTTCTTTGTTTGGCTGCTGCAGTGGCCAGTACAGTTGCCGGCAGATAAATCCCAAGTTCTAATCAAACTCTCTCTTGCTGCAACATTGGTGGGCAAAGCTGCCAGGTATTTCTGCTGTTAGGGGCGGAAGGCCATAAAGAAGAAAGCATGTATGAATCCGCCATCCCTGTGGATTTATCGAAAGGGATTGGTCAGAGGTTCCCTCCCTGGGAAAAATCAAGTGACATAACAGAGGCCTGTGTCGTTCTGCAGGCAAACATCTCCACACTGTTCTAGACAGTGGCTAGGTGTTTGAAATCTTCTTTCTAGCTGAGATGAGATGTATTTCTTTCTTCTTGTCAGGTGATTAAGTTGGTCAAAGATCTCCCTTATACCATAATCAATCATAAATTTATGGAAAATAAGATCAGATCAGGTGCGAGGTTGTCTGATAATTTTAAGCCTTTGGTTTCTTTTTTTCCCATAACTTTAAAACAAGGACGAGCGTTACTGGTATACAACATACACAGTATGTAATCTTCTGCTCACTCAAATGCCTCCCCTTTGATAACTCTTCTTATTGCATTCATTCATGTCCTTCACATTAAAAGACACTGCTACTCTAATAAGAAGGCACGTCTCTACCCTTAACCATGATGCCAAAAGACATCTGCACCTGTACTGAAAGAGAATGACAACGCCACCACACCTTCAAGGTGTTCCCTCCTTTTTACCCTCCCGGAGGGTGCGAAGATGAGAAGAAGTGGGGAAACAAGCGGTACAAAGAGTCTATTCATGCCCCTGTTGTGCACCCTGTCTTGCTCTGTACTCACCGTATAAGTTGTGTACCCTTCGCTGTATAAGTTTCTCCCCCCATGCTGGTCCATGGGGAGGGAGAGGACCATGTAGATGTGATGTACCCAGAAGTCAATGGGGAGCTTCTCTATATATGCAAATCCCACTCTCACGTAAAGCACGTAACATTCCCCATAAACTATAAATGGAGAAATCTGATGTTTAAACCTTCTTCAGGTAAAGGAAGCCGTTAAGCAACTGAGTTACAAACCCGCTGAAAAGTTCCATTCCTGTTGCTATCTTGCTCATCACATTATTTTTTTTTTCATGTTGTTGCATGATCATAGATGATGATGTCGCTCACAAAAAATCCTTTCAGAATTTTCCTCCCATGGTTGCCGTTGAATGGGAAGAAAAAGAGAGCCTCTTGTGTGCCCTTAACCTCTCTCTTTTTTTTCACATATATTTTACTTCCACACACACGCATACACCCTGCTCCTATTAAAGATCATGCCTAGGGGCGCTATAACACAGACTGTACTAATAAAAAGGAGTTCCCCGGGGAGGGAGGCAAAGTTGGCAGTTGTTCGCACGCTGTTTTCCCGAGCTCCAGCTCAAAAGATGAACCCGGGAAACAGGGACGTGACTCTGCATGGGGAATGTCCAATTTCCGATGGAAGCCGCCTTCTTCTTCCTAGAAACATGAACACCCCAAAAAAACAAAAAGGGAGATAGACATCAGTTCTCAAAGTGAATGTTCCACATCTTCTTCAGTATTCCCCACAAGTGGAACTGTGAATTTTATAGGACGTTTTCCTTCAATGGAAGATGTTTAAAAGTTCCAAAAAATAACCCTCATTTTTTGTTTTTACCAGCAGTACCTCTCTCTCTCTCTCTCTCTCTCTCTCCATATGCAGACCCACAAGGGAGTGGAGATCTGGAAGAAGATAGGGCCTGCTACTTCTACTGTAAAAGGGGACCATATGGGAGAGCAGGAGCAACAAAAAATCCTTTACTTCAGACGTTCAAATAAATGCCCATGCTCCTCTGCCCCCTCTATCCTCCAATCCAATGGGGGGGATTCATGCTTACAAATCTATTCAAGAAGAAGAGTATTAAATCAATTTCGCTGGACTGTACGGCTAGTGCCAGACAACACTGAGACCCCTCTTTATTGGGCCTCTTAGGATTCACACTTTCTGACCCCATTTTCACGGGCACCCCTTTAGGGCCCATGTGGGCCCAACAACATAATCCCCCACCTAAGCAACAAGATCGTATCAACATAAGCTAATGGCATGACCTCAATTCTACGTAAGGATGGATATGCTTTCACTTCTACATAAAGATGGATCACTTTGTATTCCACTCTGATTCTGCTTTAGATGAATCACAGTTAATTACCACATGATGAGCAAAAGCAGAGCTTGTAGTTGATGATGAAGCTTTCCACTGATGATGAATAGATAAATATGGGGTAATGGAGGAGGGATTACGCAATCTCCAAAGGAGATTTGCCATTAGAAATCTAAAGCTCTCAAGAGAAAGGCAATTAAAGAAATGATAATCAACTCCCTATCAATTGAGAGATTTGAGGGTAGATGTGACATATTACTGAGCTCATGTCATCTATATATATATATATATATATATATATATATATATATATATATATATATGGGTTGTCTTATAACTTATTACTGATCAGCCTTCTTAAACTGACTATTAACTTATAACTTTTCAAAACCTTAATTAGGTTATTTGGTAAACACCCTAAAAGTTTGGGGGGGGGGAAGGAACCCGAATATTTTGAGAAAAAAAAACACTCCCTAAAAGAGGTTCTTTTTCAAATAAAAGTGAGACTACAAATTAAGAGTCTTTAATCTTTGAATAGACATGTCATAGGAAATTTGCCCACAATCTGCTAGACTTAGGGGATTAAACCGTAAATTCCTCTAACTTTTTGTCGCCATGCATTGATGCTCTCTTCACACCCAAATCAACCAAAGGAAAGCAAGATGTTAGGTATGCTACTGAAGTGGCAGAAGCTATCACAGGGAGAAAAATATAGAAATACAGGAATCCCATCAAGTGCATCTATATACCAAACGCGCCCTAAGGATCCGGACTTTCCATTTGACCTTCCACATTCTTTCACAAGTTAATTGACCAAGGGAATGTGATGTAATGCATCTAAATCAGAGCTGAGACTCAACCCACATCATTGCAAGCACGAGAAGGGCATTTTAAAAGCCCTTGGTGGGTTGTGATTTGACGTGAGGTCTCAAGAGAATATGTTTGGCCCGTGGCTCCATGAGCAGAAAGTTTCCCAATTTGGCATGAAAAGAATAATCTAATAATTCTTCCTACTAGTGCCCGAGGTATGATTGAGCATTAATTTGATCACTGTTGGGTTGAGCTTGACATGGCAAACTCAAATGGTGTGACTCACACATGGACAGTACTACTACCCAAGGGAGGAAGTGCAAGCTTTTTGCCTCCAGCACTGATAGTTCCACATGCAGCAAGATCAGAACAGGTATGATCTGCTGATGAAGGTGGGGCTAGACCAATGGCCATTATGAGGTATGGGATCATTCAGAAGACCACTGATGGAGAAACCTGATAGAACAAGACAAAGATATATATGCAAATGAATGCCTAATTAAAACTGGACTTCCGTTAAAAAAAAAGACGAAAATGTGCATTAAGATTAATGCTTATGTTAGACTTCCAAAGCAAGAGGAAAAGGAAACAAGAAAATGGGATGTGCTATAAGAGCATGCATGCATCAAGATCTCTAGCCTAGAAAAGGAGGAGAAATTAAGGTTGAGGACATGGTGTTGCTGAATACGCGTTCATTAGAAATTAAGGACACCAGAAAATGGGATGCATTATAGGAACATGTGTGAAAGTAGGTTCCCTATATATGCTCACACCAATGCTGGGATTTGTTGTTGACATTACAAGCAACCATTATCGTAACCAGTTTCCCCTTGAGGCCTAGAGCCATAGTACTATGGGATAGAGAATTGCAGATTGCATGGACAAGAAGGTTTGTTTATTAATGCGCGACTGTCTCAGACTCGTATAAATATACGTATATGAAAAGAATAATTTACGTTTAAAAACATTCAAATTTATAATCCCTCTTTCATTGGGAAGAAAATTCTTGTACCCTAGACCCTCTAACGTCGTCAAGAAACACTCCAAACCCATTTCGAGTCTTCAGCCCCCCCTGGATTTCAGCTCTTCATCCCATGCAGAAGATGCTCACTAGCTACTCGAGGAAGTGAAGGGTGGAGGCAACGAACAAGGGGGGAAAGCCAAATGAGAGATTGCATTATTCGTCCCAACGGAGGGAAGAGGCAGCAGAAGAAGAAATTTTCAGAGAGAGAGAGAGAGAGAGAGAGAGAGAGAGAGAGAGAGAGAGTGTGTGACTGTGTAAGGGTGAGTCTTCTTCCCATGACATACGATGTGATGGGTGTCTGTGCGTTCGGGGGGGGGGGCATGGAGGGGTGGGCAGAGGGCCGGGTTCCACGTTCACGTACACGTACCCCAGAACGAGGAGGCCTTTTTGACACACATTCACGGTCAGTGGTGGGTACGATTCTCGCAAGTTCCGAAATGGAATCCCTTCGTCTGCAAAGCTTCCTTGTGGGTGTAACCCTCGTATCACGATTTGACGTGTTGACTGGAGCACGGAGATGGACAGCGGAGAGAGAGAGAGAGAGAGAGAGAGAGAGAGCGCTCTTCTGTGACATATGGGCGTACGTACAGGGTCCATCGGTCAATCTTTCGAAAATAGGAAGGTAAGAAAAGCGAGAGAAATTTGTCCACAGGAAGGTGAATACGGGAAAAAAATAAGGGAGTTTCACTTTTAAGCCCCTACAATCTTTAAGTAATTATATTTCAATCTCTATAATCTATCTATTTCTTTAGACAGCACAAAAGACTCCGCCATGACAGTATGGCACCATCCCCGTCGAAAGTCAAGAAAAAGGAAAAATTATCTATATGTTTTTAAAATTATTTAAAATTATTCATATATCTTTATCTTTATTATACTTATTTATTATAATATTATTAAAATTCTTTTAAAAAGTCATTATATTCTTTTGTAAGAATTAATCGATAATTCACTACATTTATAGAGACTATATGCAAAAATCATTAAGGTCTGATTTGATAATCGTGTAAGACGACGTATTCGTCGGTGCATTTTTATTCTTGTACGTCAATTTCTCTCGTAATTAATTGTCACATCTACATATTTAATATAAATCATTCGACTCAAATAAGTCGAATCACTTATTCTCGGAACAAGTAAGACGACTTATTCTACATGATTATCAAACATGACCTAATAGAAAAGAGATCATCCCTCATGAGACGAGACACTACGACACCCAAAAAATGATAAGAGCTGAGCTTAATGTGACGTGCATAATGAGATCCGTTGTGTCTAATAGAATACATATGCCTTACTTAATTTCCAATTGGTCTAGAGTTACATCAGATTTCATTTTTTTTCCTCTTTTATTTTTTTTCTTAGTTGTGATAAATGAAATCTGATGTGACTTTGGACCAATAAGAAGTGAGAGCAGTGTTTCCATTATTCCATATGGATTTTTAGTTTTCACCCCTGTGATCATTCATATTTATGAATTAATCCCTCCAGTCTATATACTTATTTATCAACCCTCATAGTTAACCATTTATTTCTTAAATACCCATTTTAAGGGCTTTTTAATGAATACGTGAGAGATTCTATTCATCACTTTATGGGACACTTTATTAAATAATTTGAAATTTTAAATAATTATAAAAAATATCTGAGTTGAAGGGGCTAATCCATAAATAAAGAAGAATATATAACAGGTTTACCGTCCTGGAGCGATCTGTCCTAACTCGTACGACCCGACTCGACTCGACCCAGGTGATGGGCGAGACGCTCGGGTCGTGGATCATCACCGGAATGTTTCATTATTTTAATATTATATTATATATAATATCTTTTTTATTTTATTCTATTATTTTATATATTATATATTTATTTATTTTAACACGGATCGAGATGAACTGAGACAGAGCAAGACGGGACCGATTCTACATGTCCCAAACCATGATCAAGATCATAAGATCGATCGAGATGACAAACTCTGGTATAGAAGTTAAAAATTAAAAATCTCCATTCGATATAGTGAGCTCCGAAGGATCTCATTCCAGCTAAATTTTTGCGGCAACCATAGCGATGTACCATGCACTTGCCGTACAGGAACGTGTGATATTTTTAAAAAATAATGACGAATATTAAAATCCAACAATCGTGATCTATGCATGATTGTAAAATTTTAAACTTATATTATTTAGCAAGCAATTTTATGAATTAAAAACCTGACAGTTGTTTCACAATTTTCTAACAACCTTTTCTCGGCCTGATATTTTTTCCTTAATTTTCTTCTTTCTGTGGTTTCCTAATGATGGCATTTTGGTCATTAAAAAGATTGTGACATCTGTCAGCATATTGGGAGTTGCGCTTCCAGCAAATTAAGAAGGTTTTGTTTCTTTGAAAATTTCTGGTTAGCAATTTCAATGTCAAGGCCTCGTTTGGGAACAATTATTGGTGGAAGACGAACATCAGCATTATTTTAAATCCTCTTGACCATCAAGAAATTAAACCAGGATACGACATTTGTACGTATAATGATCGAGTAGCCTCCCCTCCCTCATACCATACATTATTAGATGAATATGATATATGAACTTTTTAATTACGCAGCCACCTTTTTTTTTTGTTTCTGACTTCACAACAACTCATCAACATTTATCTCAAATATTGCACATCTAAAGCAAAGATCTCATTTGTCGCTGAAGACTTAAAGAGCAGTATATATATATATATATATATATATAATTTGGCCACCAAATTTTGGACGAGCTAGTTTAAATTGGGTTGACCCAACTCAAGCATAGGATCGCCATTAATCTTGATTCTGATTTGTTAATGGAATGACAACAAATACAAAAGATAATGAAAAATAAGTGATGCCCGGATCCTTCGTGGGGAATCCAAGGGGCCTCGGATTGGAATAATTACTTCTGCATCATCAGATGAACATAAATTTTTATGAACATCGTTAAATCTTATCGTTAAATTTTCAATCCACCGTTAAAATATCCTCTACTATTAGTAAATTACTTATATATTAAAAATTATATAATTTTAATATTTAGCCTTATGCATCAGATGAACATAAAATAAACGACTTAGGTAGTACAATGTTTTGTATCATATAGCACCTATGTCTTTGATATCAGATTGGAATAAATTTTCATTTGTAGTTAAATTTATGATAATATAGAAGACTTAATAATGTGAATTAAAAATTTAATATTGAATCATGTGATTTTAAAACCGACGACACCGTTCTTCCGTTGTCATCTGTCGCAACAGATCCCTCCTATATATATATATATATATATTGAGAATGCGACTCTCCTTTAACTGGCCATTTTAATTGGATACAAAATTCTGCATAGATTCAATCATGGTTTAGGATGTCAAAGAATATGTGAAAAATAGTGACATGTGAAAAACTATGCAAATATGACCGTTCCTTTTCATGCAAGACTCTTACCACTTCCACTAATCCCTGACTAGTATTAATTAATTTGACTAATATAAATAAATATATATATATATAGCCATGGGTTTTGTTGGATGCATGTTTTATCGTTGCTTATATAAAAATACTTATATTTTGTATGTTTGTACGAGTATATAATTAAAATTTTAATATATTTATAATATATGATATTAATAAATAAATAATAAAAAATTAATTTATTTAATTTTATTTAATTTTATACGTTAATTATGAAATCGAATCGAACCGAATTCGACTTCAAATTAAATCATTTCAAACTGTACGGGTTGATTTTTCAAATTGAACCAAACTATGAGCCGCCATAATCCAAGTTAAGTGGAATTGGCTCCCTCAGAAGAAAAAAAAGTCAAATTTGAGAGGCGGTATATTGTGCATTAAATTTTATACAAATTAAACTAACATCTATTTTACCATTTTTTGTAAATTTTTGTCAAAGATAAAACTTATGATGTCAACAAATATGACAACTTGGGGGTTCAACAGTACTTTGGAAACCTGGACATCGATCACATTTTCCCATTGCTCTCCCTATACTTGCGACAAAGATGGCACCACCACGGCTAACCGTGGGCTCGTTGCGAGCATATTTGCACTTCATTTCACTGCAATTAAGATCTTCACCTAGTATATGTTGAGATGCATATAAAAATGTGCTGCTGATATGTGTACTTCAATTTCCTGCCATTAAGACAAGTACAGCAATATTAATTATTCATTAAGGGTTAATTTAATAACAGATTAAGATAGAGGTGGATGACTTATCTCGTGTTTACTCTCCCATCTTAACTCACTTAGAATAAGTCATTAATTTCATCCCTTTTATGGGAACGAGAAAATCTACCATAATCTTTGTTCAACTATGAGTAAAAAGAAATAGATCAAATTAGAACAACTCATTCGATCCCGATTAAACCATCCTAATCAAGGTTATTTTATTATCAAAATGAGTCTAAAGAAATAAGTAACGGAAACCTCTTCAACTATTATATATAAATTGAGATGCACACAAAAGTGTGCTGATGATATCCCCGGGCCAATCTCATGTATATCCTCTCTTCAACTGTACTTGTAACCTTGCATATTGATGAGCTCTCTATAACATAAAAATAAAAGTTCATCTTTCACCTCCGTACAAACTATGGCATTTGTATGTGTACAGTGTACTCCTATCTAAGATTTTAGAAATCGATCTGATATGAGATTAATCTGTGGTATTGATACATAATTTATCTTTTTTTAAATATTATGTATCTTATTTTGTGTTAAAGTTATCTTCATAGATAATTTGGTTCAAATTTTTTTAAAATTGTTGAGACCCAAGTTCGGAAAATGCCAGACGCATCTTTTTCATGATTTTTTTACTGTTCTTTAAAAAAATAATCAAAAAACACATGATAATTATAAGATTTGAACTCTATACCTCACGTATAATTAACACACTCACTGACTACTAAGCCACACATTTTTTATCATCGTTTATAATAATATATATTTATTAAATAACTCTTTATTATTAACACACGATGATACAATGCGATATTATGTCGTATTATATCAACCGACAAAACACACTAGTAACATTATTTTTTTACTTTTTAATTATTCTTTAGAAAAAATAATCCAACAAATACATGACACTTGTGAAATTTAAACCCTTTATCTCACACATAATTAACACACTTAATAATCATTAAGTCACACACAATATTTTATTATATTTTATAATAATATATATTTATTAAATAACTCTTTATTCTTGACACATTATGATACAGAGCGGTATCATGACGTATCATATTGTACCGATAAAAAATTGATATGACCGATGTAATCGAACCAACAAATCTTACTAATATCTCTCAAATATTGTTATATAAAAATCAATGACATCTACGGCAGATCGTGATTATATCCTTCCCGTCAACGTAACGTCAGTTTCAACTTTCAACTGTATACGCTGAGAAGGATCTGATATTTTTAAGTACATTCTCCTAAATTTACCAGAATTATATTTATATGCCCCTTACTTCAGCAGGATTGAGAGAATGTTCTTGGAATATTTGGCTGAAATTTACGTCATTTGAAGAAGGGTACGTGGGTACGGGAATGAATACTCGTGGGTTCAAAGTTGAGCAGTCTCAACGATACCGGTGATCTAGGTTTTTTTTTTTTAAAGACTTTCTCTGGAACAGGTGATTAACTATTTTCCTCGATGTCCTCTCTGGGTCAAATCTATTTCTTTCTTTGAATAAAATTTATATTTAAATTTAAAAAAATAATATAAATACAACCAATTTCTAAAGATGTCGGTGATATACCAGATACAATAGTTTGCACTAGTATATATATATATATATATATATATACAAAAAGAACCTAAAAGTAACCCGCTGCGCCCTGCGACGTCGGAAGGAGTCGAGTCGTCGCCCCAGAGATACGCCCCAACCTCCGCTCTCTCTGGAAGACGCCACCCATGCGTAGTCGGGCCCACCGTACAGGCCAAAGATTAGACGGCGCCCACAAGAACTGGGTCTCCGGACAAGCAGTGACGTCAGACTCGGAACGCTTAAAACTCCGGTACCGGGCCCACGTTTGCAGTCTACTTTGACTAGGTTAACGTCACCTGTACCATGACTGGGCAAACCTCGACATGCCCGCGCCCCGGGAGACGTCATCCGTCGCTCCGCTGCCGTCTGATCTCCGCGTCCGTGGAAGCCGTACGATTTGGGGAATCTCGCGTCGGGACCGTCTGATATAAAAAATGCCAATTGAGACTTTCATGGATAAAGTCATGCTGGTCTTTTATATCCGAAAGTTTTAACGCGTATCTTTCGGGCAGACTCTCTTGATATCTAATTTAAAACCCTTTTATAACTGGTTGCGATCTGCTTCTGCCTGTTCGATATTTTTTTTCTTCATTCCTTTCTTGTTCCTTTAATTATGATGCAATAGGTAATTAAGATCTGGTCACTTAAATCTCTATATTTCTCACATTTTATGGTCATATACTTTATTATGGCATATAACTTTTCATCTACTTGTTTTTTTTTCTTTTTTGCCTCATAATAGTTTCGCATTGAATAAGAGACAAAGTAAAAATATGTTTAACACGGAGCCCTCTCTATCTAAAGCTTAAATTTTTGTGTTAGATGAGACAATAATTTTCCGCACCTTAACATTCAAGTGACATGTGTTCATTAATGTCACACGATGACTAAAGATCGAGCTGCTAATCAAAGAACCTTGGTTAATTAGTAACATGGCCTAATAATTAAGCGTTCCATTAATTTTAGTAGCCCCTTACATAGATTAGTTTGGGATCTTCTTTAACTAATTTGTGTCCATATGTTTTTTTTTATTAAATCAAATTAAGCACTGATCAATCGTTTTCATCAGCCTAACTAATTACAATGTCATCCTGTTGGACAAGCACGTGGTCCAAGTTTAATTAGGACTGATTCTTTTCATTAGAATGCCCTTAATTTAGCCCTGTAGCTAGGAAGCAGGGATGCATATTGATCATAAGGCGTGAATTTGAAATTCAGAATCCCTTGTTTATTATTATTTATTTTAATTAATTAAGGACGTCCTTTCAATGTCCTTCAAGGACGTCCAGTGCACTTTATATATAGCAGTCGTAACAATGATTTTTGGCCGATTATACGAATAGGTGATCTATATAGGCGAGTTTGATAACGGAGTGGATTAGGGGTGAGTGATCTACTCGAAATGATCCACTCGACCCATAATTATAATCGAGGTCGATTAACTCATTCCACCTATTTTTTATGAATGAGTTAAATTACTTTAACCCTATCCGATCTCGATTAAAAAAAATATCAAATAAAAAATAATTCATCCGACTCCGATTAACTTATTCTACCCGGACTTAATCCGTTATCAAACAGAGCCTATATGTTTTACGAATTCATGCACAAGACTATGGTTGAACGCATTCATGTAGAAGCCCACCATACTCAGAAGAAGGTTTCTATTGCATCCATCGACGACAGACGCAGTTTCCAACTCATCTATTACATCCATACAAGAGAGCACGGTTCGTCCACTCGTTGGGTCGTATCGGATCGAGATCTTTCTGATCTGGTATGATACGGTCGAGTCACATCCGACTCGGTCTGACTCGGCCCTCTCTCTCTCCCTCTCCCCTACTCACCCCCTCCTCTCTCTCTCTCTCTCACTGTGACTCGGCCCGACTCGGCCGATCCTAGAGGTGATCCGCAGGGTATCGAATTTTGTCAGATACGGTATGGTACGTCCGAGTCGACCCGAGTCGGGCCGAGTCGACAAACTATGCAAGAGAGACGTAATTTTCAACTCAATCATGTTGATCGGGAGAGGGCATAATTAAGCTTGAAAAGTTAGGCATGGGAGGTATTTTGATTGTCGCTTTGGCATTTAATGAAAAGTACATCCGATTTGGATGTTCCAAAGTTTGTGGTATATTAGGGTTACTTTGTTATCGGAACTATCCAGAAGTTAGTGCAGCTGATGAGAGAGAAAGAAGGTGGGGCCCATGCTCTCCCCTCACACACATAAATGTTAACCGAGGTCGATTGGCGCAATCGACTCCCGGAGGTCGATTGCGCTAACCTTGCCCGATTAGCAAACATGGCCTTAGAGATTATTTAATGATGTATCCACTTGCTGGTCAATGACGCCTCACCCGGGAGCTGGACAAGTAGGGGAAGCTGGCAACCAGGAGAAGATTTGAGTCTGATCTTCCTCCACCCCTATTAAAGTTGGAGTTGATTTGGATTCGTTGGATGAGGTGGGATCTCGAAGGAGAGGAAGGACAAGGGAGGTTAGACCCGAATGTGGGTCTCGAGATAAACCCTTCAGCTCCACTTTGGTTGGAGATTAAAGTTAATCTAAATTAAAATAAGCAGATTAAATTAATCTAGGTTTACTCCTATTTATTTCACTTACAATTGAGTTAAGTGAGTGGATTAATCTAATAGATAGAAGATGTGATTTGGTAAAAAATGTGAGTTAAGAGTGAGACTTTTGTTTAAAATAATAAAAATAACCCTACAGTATATGTGTGTGTGTGAGAGAGAGAGAGAAAGAGAGGGTGTGGTCTGCGATGGAGGGAGAGAGGGAGGGGGCAACGTCAGCGGGGGAGGGGGGCAGGGCCAGATGGGGGCGGGAGAGGTCTAGAAGGGGGGAGGTCTGGTAGGGGGGACGTTGATGATGACAGAGGGGGAGGGGGAAGCGCCGGCAGGAGAGAGGAATTGAGGGAGAGTTCTGGAAGGGGGGAGGGGCGGGGATGGCGATGGCGATGGAGGGGGAGGGCCGGTGGGTGAGGGGGGGGGGAGAGATCGGCAAGTGAGGGGAGGGGGAGGGGGTGCCGTCGGAGCGGGGCAGTCTGGCAAGGGGGACGGCGATGGCGACAAATTAATGGGGAGGGGGAGATCAACAAGTGAGGAGGAGGGGGAATCGCTGGCAGGGGAGGGGGTGGGGACGGCGACAGAGGGGAAGGGGCCGGTGGGTGAGGGGGAGGAGGGGCCGGCGGCGCCGGCGCCGACGATGGAGGGTGAGGGAGAGATCAGGTGGAGCAAGGGAGGTGAGAGGGAGTGGGGACCAATGAGTCTTTTTACAAAGAGGGTTAACTTGTCTCACCTTTAGAGGTGAGATAAGTTAATCTAGATTAACTAAACACTACAAGAAAAAGTGGCAATAGCGACCGAATTAGAGACCGAATAAATCGGTCGCTAGTCGGTCCCAAATAGCGACCATATAGCGACCGATATAATCGGTCGCACGTCTAAGACCCATTCTGCGACCGAAATTATTTCGGTCTCTAATCGGTCGCTGATCTTGCGACCGAATTTATTTAGGTCGCGAAGCGGTCGCTGATCACTCATCTCCCCCCCCCCCCCCCCGCCACCAGCTCCCCCCCCTCCCCCCCGCCTCCCCCCCCTCCCCCTGCGGCCCCCTCCCGCCCGATCCCCCCTCCGTCCGAGCCCCCCCCTCCCGCCCGATCCCCCCTCCGCCCGAGCCCCCCCCTCCCCCTGCGGCCCCCTCCCGCCCGAGCCCCTCTCCGCCCTAGCCCCCCCTCCCCTCCCGTCCGAGCCCCTCTCCGCCCTAGCCCCCCCTCCCCCTGCTGCCCCCTCCCGCCCGAGCCCCTCTCCGCCCGAGCCCCCCCTCCCCCTGCGGCCCCCTCCCGCCGGAGCCCCCCTCCGCCCGAGCCCCCCCTCCCCTTGCGGCCCCTCTCCGCCCGAGCCCCCCCTCCCCCTGCGGCGCCCTCCCGTCCGAGCCCCTCTCCGCCCTAGCCCCCCCTCCCCCTGCTGCCCCCTCCCGCCCGAGCCCCCCTCCGCCCGAGCCCCCCCTCCCTCTGCGGCCCCCCCGCGACCAGCTCCCATCGGCGGTGGACGGACGACTGCGAGCGGCGTGGCGAGCGGCGGTGGACGGACGACCGGCGTGGCGAGCGGCGGTGGATGGACGACTGCGAGCGGCGGCGGGGACCGGCCATCGGAGGTAAGTGAGGCGGACCCCCGCCGGAGCCCCCCTCCGCCCGAGCCCCCCCTCCCCCTGCGGCCCCCTCCCGCCCGAGCCCCCCCTCCCCCTGCGGCCCCCTCCCGCCGGAGCCCCCCTCCGCCCGAGCCCCCCCTCCCCTTGCGGCCCCTCTCCCGCCCGAGCCCCTCTCCGCCCGAGCCCCCCCTCCCCCTGCGGCCCCCTCCCGCCCGAGCCCCCCCTCCCCCTCCGGCGCTGCTCTCCCCTCCCCATCTGGTTTCCCCCTCCGGCGCGGCTCTCCCCTCCCCATCCGGTCCCCCCTCCGGCTCCGATCCCCCCTCCGCAGGGCCCCCCCTCCGGCTCCGCCCCCCCCTCCGCAGGGCCACCCCTCCGGCTCCGGTTCCCCCTCCGCAGGGCCCCCCCTCCGGCTCCGGGCCCCCCTCCGGCTCCAGTCCCCCCTCCGCAGGGCCCCCCTCCACTTTTCTTTATTCACAAATATTGGGAGATTATAAAAGATGTTATGAACTCAGTAGAGTTTATGAGAAGAGGGAAGGGATGTGAACATTGAAGTCATAATTTCGGGTGCTTATTCCTAAGGATGATGAAATGGCATGAAGACTGCTGGACTATAAGATTGCTTAACGGGCACGAAGAGTCGAAGATAAGTAAGAAAAGTGGTTTGGCTTATAAACTTGATTTCAACAAGCATATGATAGTGTCCTGACAATGTTTATGGACCATCAAGGGTAATCACAATTTCCCTGAATGTTGGACTAGATAGGTCTGATTATCACTAAGTCTCTGGTGATCTTTGATCAAGGTATTTTTGGCTTGTTTTCCAACCCTAGAGGACTCTAGAGCAGAAGACCATTGTCATTTGTTATAAAAGGCAACATGTTGAGCAGAATGGGTAAGAAAGATGAACAACAAGGATGGTTGATTGGAGTTTCACCTAATGAAGACCCTTTCTACTTGTCCCATCTGCAATACACAGTGTTTCAATTTTCTACAAAGGGGTTCAGAACAGTTGATTTTTTTTGTTCATTCTTAAAAGCTTTAAATACAGTTCAAAAGGTATTTAAATAAGTCTTGACAAGAGTTTCATCATCGTTATTGATTGGAGGAAGGGAAGGTCACAGAGTGTGTGGATACTTCAAGTTGTAGAATAAAGAAGCAGATATCCAAAAATTGCCCTTCAGGGAGAATGACCCATCCAATGAAACTGTTTTCCCCTAAACAATGTCCGTACACACCGTTTAAGATGGCTACATAATTTTATTTTATTTTAGTCCTCACATATCCAAAAAATTGTCTCAGCTTTTAACAAACATATGTTGCAAATTAGCTCCTGGAATCATGTGAAGAAACTTAATAGATTGGTAATATCAAGATATCAAGTTTAGAAAGTGCATGCTATCCGATGCGTAAGTTTTAGATATCAGACTTTGATGGTTTTTTTAGCTATATACAATTTGCCTATCACATTGAAGGTTTACATGTTTGGATTAGAAATTAGAGATCAAATCAAGTTGTTCTGCAGATAATGGTTAGTCACTTATGATGCCACTGGTGGCAGTGGATCCCTTCTACATAATACTTCAATAAATCTTAGTTGAATTTATTTATATAGAGATGTTATATGGTAACAATCGTGGATGCCTCACGCTAGGATTTCATAGGAGCACATTAAGTTTTATGAAATTTACTTGAATGAATGCTAAAATTCAATAGTTGATGCATATTTTCCTCCGTATTTTATACTTATCTAAATCTTAACTGTTTGTAGTGATACTGATATACAATATGTACATATGTTTAGTAATCTTATATAAGCCCATACACCTCTTTTAATGGGAGCGATTGATGGGAATGAGAGGGGGCAGGAACAAGGAATATTTTCTAGTATTGTTGGGGCGGGGTGTGAGGGTTGAAGTGGGGTGGAGAATGGGTTTGATAGCAAAACGAGCACATCTTGCTTCAGCATCTAGCACATGTAACATGTGTACATGTAATGTTCACATGGGCATCTGTTCATGTTATTATTTATGCGTTAAGTATGTGTTTTGCAGATCATATGTCTTCTTGATGTTTTCAACCCCACATTTATCTTCTTTGTTTCATTTGTTAATTTTGACAAAAAACTTCCTGTAGAGTCCTGTCTTTGTTCATAACTGGTTATAAATCGGTTTCCTCCATATGCTTAGTCCTTACCGTTCAATGAATTCCTAGATTCTACATGCCTAGTTATTTTATTTCAAGTCCTTGTTAAGGTACTAAAATGCTAATACTGTCTTACTATAGTGCACTAATGAACAAATCTACACTGAGCCCACGGTTTGCCACGGTGGTCTCACCACGTCCGCCCTTTGGGGGAGGTCCCAGGTTCGATCCCGGGTTCCCCCTCCCTGTTAAAAAAAAAAGGTACCTAGCAAAGAAAAAGAACAAATTTATACTACAAAATCATACATTTCATCATATATGAAATTCAGAAGCATTTTTTCGAAGCTTCCCTTTTTGAAGTGAACGTCAATTTAAGTATGAATTGGAACTATAAGGAGATAGTGAATCAAACACTTTTTTCATTCTACTTTTTCTTCTGGATTCTTTCATATCTTCAATTCTTGAAGATGCTGTAGCCTGCTTCCTAGTCAAAATGTTCTTGATAAATAATGTCTGTGGACTTGACACACTGCTTTCCTACGTTTAGGTGAATGTAGGAGGTTTAAAGAATATTTTACAAGCTTTAAGAGAAACAAGGACTTTACAGAAGATAATATACACATCATCCTTTTTTGCCATAGGGCCTACCGATGGATATATCGCAGATGAGAAACAGGTAAACAATATTTTCAAATATTTTTTCCATTTATCTCTGAAGTTTATATTTTTCCTTCATGACGTAATACATCCAGCATCCTTTCCCATTTGTGATATTACCCGTGAATGCAAAAGTGCTACTTTTCAGCTTTGCACACTGAATTACATCTATTCATAAGTTTCACGTGAACTTATGTCAGCTCTTATATATTTATTTTTTAAGTATTTCTTTGTAGGTTTCTGCTTTCTGTCTAATTTGAAGAATAGGCATGTTAGACCACAAATATTTGTCTACTCTTTTGGTACATCTCCCTAGTTTCTTTGTCCTAGTCACTATCGAGTGCGAGTTGTCCAAAGGTGAGGGACTTTGAATCAGAGACACATGCTTTGCTCAGCATGGTTTCATGATATTACCTCAGAGGAGAAGGTTCCTACAATGATCTCCACTATCCAACATGAGAATATGAATAGAAACATTATGTTTAAGTATTATCTTAGTATGTTATCTCAGCTTCATGGTGTAACTTTCCCCTGTTATCTATATTTTTTAAGTAGTTGATGTGAAAATTCCTCAGAAGATTTTCCGCAACCAAGGTATTGCCTCAAGTACAGAGACATTTGATTTCTTTCTAATATCATATTGAGACATGTAAATGTGCATGCATTAAGCAATCTATCTGATTGGGTCTTGCACTCTGTTTAACCATTCTTTTGTGTTACACTTAATGGTCTATCTTCTGCTTGATTGCCTTTTAGTCATTCGATTCCGAAGTCCTGCTCTTCAGCCTTTATGCAAGGCTACCTCCTAGTTGTTGCTGCATCTGGTCCATCCACATTGCATCTTTGAGAAAAAGGAAAATACACAAGGGAAGAAGAAAGGTACTATTGAGAACAATGAAACGGTCTCAATTAGTCAGTTTAAACTTTGTGTCAGATCTTACCTTCAAAAAGCTTTGAGGCAGATCGTTTGTGATAATGGCTAATCAGTTGAAGCCTCAGTATCTTGTTTGTTGTCTTCATCTTATTCGTTTGGTGGAAATAATCAGCATATCTTTACAGTTTACCTCAGTACCATTGACCTGACTCTAGAAGACTAGAATAGATCTGAGGGTAACATTTATTGAAGAAAAGTCTTTCATGTTTGTTGTATGTTGTATTGTTTTCACCTGTCAGGAAAAGAAATCCATAGCCAATATAGCATCTGGTTCAGAACCAATTTGTCTGGTATCTTTTTTTCCCTCCTTTGTCTCAAAATTGAACTCAGTACAATCTGTCAATCGCAGGAGCATCATGAAAAGTTCTTTTGCACTGAATATGAGAAGTCCAAGGCTATTGCAGATAAGATTGCACGACAAGCTGTCTTGGATGGGATTCCAATAATTCTTCTATATCCAGGGGTCATTTATGGTTCTGGAAAGCTTACAGCTGGAAATGTTCTTGCGCGTATGGTATGACTGTTCTATTTTTCTAAGTCACTTTGTTGCCTGTGCATTGTTTTATCTGGGACATTGTTAATTATCTTAATAGTTGGAATGTTGGTACAAGGGACCACGGTGTGAAATATTTTGCAGCCAAGCTAATGGGTGTCGGGAGAGACAGTGTCGTGTTAACCTTTAATTCGGAAAAATGGTTCAAATAGGATGCCTTTGTATTTGTTTAGTGCAACAGCCATCAGTATAACTTGGCCGTGCGTGAGTGGTTAGCTTTTAAGTTCATTTTGTATGCAGAAATTCACCAGAAATCTAGTCATTAACTTATGTAGCGGCCTTCTTTTAAACACACATAATGGGGTGCAACACAAGTTTTCATGAGGCCATCTCTGTTGCTGTATGCTGCCAGACAGCACACAGTAATGTAGCTGTCACGGAGTGATTAGAAAGTCCAAATCAAGCACACTTGAAGGGTGCTTGATTTGCAAAGAAAAGAAGGGTAAAACAATGGAGACCATCGGATCACATGATCTAATGGCTTCCCCATTGAGCACACCTATGGTTTGCCCCTTTTCTGCACAAAGGGTTTTGCTAGGCTGCAGCATGGTACATAAAGCCTTCTCTCTCTTTATTCAGCGATGAGTGCAGTTTATGATTATAACTAAGTGGGTGTGATGATGCATTTTGTGGAGCAGCCAACTTTGCAAAGTGATAAGATTAAATGTTCTCATATCCTTGTTTGCATCATTGGCTATGGTTTAGAATAGGACATATCTAGTTAGATGTTGCATTAATCAACATGTTCTTTGTCACTTCAGATGATTGAACGTTTTAATGGGCGGCTACCTGGTTATGTAGGAGATGGGAATGATAAGATGTCATTTTGCCATGTTGAAGATGTGGTGGCAGGGCATATAGCAGCAATGCACAGGGGGCGAGTTGGTGAGAGGTATCTACTTACAGGAGAAAATGCATCCCTAATGCATGTTTTTGATTTAGCCGCAGACATCACAGAAACAAGACGACCTTGGTTTCATATTCCTCTCTGGCTGGTGAATATTTATGGATGGATATCAGTCTTCTTTGCACATATAACAAGAAAACTTCCTCTCTTTAGCTATCCAGTATGTTCTCTGCTTCCTAGAAGTTGATTGGCTATTTGTATCACATATTGCTCTTGAATTTGATTCCTATATTTAATGGCGTGCAGACTGTGGAAGTTATGAGGCATCACTGGGCATATTCCTGCGACAAGGCTAAAACAGAGCTGGGTTATACACCAAGAAGCCTGAACGAGGGCTTGAGTGAGATCCTTCCTTGGTTGAAGAGCTTGGGCTTGATAAAGTACTAAATTTGTGACATTTTTACTTTGTACGTGTATTTAGTCAACGTCCAACTTCTTGGCACAAGTGTAGTCTTATTGTTGTTTTGTTCTTAATCATGTGCACTACCATACCCATCTGGTTCAAGCCTCCTATCAGCCCCCGTCGCATTAACCTTCACGAAATTTCAGCTCTTAACCGGTGCAAGATCTGAACTTCAGATCCCGACTCTCACGACGTATTCCGGTTTTTCTCCCTTAGCCTCATCCTTTTTGTTGATGTCAGTTCCTCTCCTGCTTCCTTTTCTGATTTTTTTTCCTCCTCGTTATTTGCTTTGCTTCATTTTTTTTCCTCCTTGTTGAAAATAATTCTTTATATTTTTGTGTTATCTGATTCTTATTTTCACAGGACCCACGACCTCTGCACATATACCACCGACCTCTGCACCGCTACCACCGGTAGTAGGTATGTATACTTTCCCTTCATAATGCATTGTAGTATTTGTTGAAAATAATTCATTATGTATTTGTGTTATCTGATTATTATTTTCACAGGACCCACGACCTCTACACCGTTACGACCGACCTCTGCACCGCTACCACCGGTAGTAGGTATGTATACTTTCATGTATAATGCATTGTAGTATTTGTTGAAAATAATTCTTTATGTTTTTGTGTTATCTGATTCTTATTTTCACAGGACCCACGACCTCTGCACCGTTACCACCGAGGGATGCACCGCTACCACCGGTAGTAGGTATGTATACTTTCATGTATAATTCATTTGAGTATTTGTTTAAAATAATTCTTTATGTTTTTGTGTTATCTGATTCTTATTTTCACAGGACCCACGACCTCTGCACCGTTACCACCGAGGGATGCACCGCTACCACCGGTAGTAGGTATGTATACTTTCATGTATAATTCATTTGAGTATTTGTTTAAAATAATTCTTTATGTTTTTGTGTTATCTGATTCTTATCCTTACAGGACCCACGGCCTCTGCACCGTTACCACTGACAACGGGTACATTGACGGCCTATGCACCGCCATCACACATGGCGAGTGGATCTACACCTCCCCCAGCTGAGTCAGGTATGTTCATTTGCATATTTATGTTTTTTTGATAGTTTGTTTTATTTATACTATTTAATTCGTATAGTACGTGCTGATGACGAGGCGAGTCATCATGAGGGGGAGGGCTGTTGTAATGAGACGATGCGGGCAGTGTGGATAAATGAAGGGTACGTAATGCATTATTTTTGTTATTTATTCGTCATTGTGGTATTAATATTTTTAATTTCAGGAATAAAATAGAGCCAGCCCAAGCATCACAATTTATTACAAAGACAATTCAAGCACATTTTCCAGGCCCCATCCATCGCTTTGCTGATTTTCCGATGGGTGTTCAGGATTTATTGTTCTCTATGTTCTTGGTATTTATCTTATTTTATCATATTAAGTCATTTTCAATTATTATTTTAACCCACTTTGTTATGTAACATATAAATTTTTGTTGTTGTTAATATATAGAGGAATCATCGATTCACAGAACATTCAGATGAGTTACGTGCTAGATTTGCATGGACAGCTACTGCAAGAGATAATTTCAAACATCTTATGTACAATGCCCGAAGATATGCAAAAAAAGCATGTGCAAGTACTGATAAGAACATATGGAAGGAGCATGGGCCTGTGTGGATGAGAAAGGAGTATTGGACAGAGCTGTGCAACATTTGGGAAGCGGAGAAATGGAATGCCAATTCAAACAAAGCAAAGCAAAACAGAGCAGCGCATCCTGAAGCGAATTTACACACGGGTGGCTCTGTCTCCTTTGCAACACATAAAGCGAGATTAGTAAGTACACTTCTACATATATAAATTTTTTGTTTCTATTATGAAACTGTGATTTATTTGAATAACAGGAAGCACAGTTAAAGCGGCCAGCTCAATTTCATGAACTTTTTGATCGAACTCATAAGAAGAAAGGGACAAATGCTTACATTAGTGAGAAAGCTCGGGAGGTAGCGGTAAGTGTATACATTAATAGTTTTCATTTAAGATTAAATTGTAGAATAATTTGGTTTTGTTTTTTTTTTTGTTTTTGCAGGACTCATATAGTAGACGAATGGATGAGAGGTACGGGGATGACAGTCAGCGTCCAGAGTTGGATCCTGCCATTTGGGTTGCAGCATCTGGGGCACCCAAGAAAGGACATGTTTATGGTTTTGGACATAGCTTGGGCACGACTAGGGTGTTATCATCATGCTCGAGTTCGGTCTCACATGCGACCTCTCCATTTACCACACCAGCAGCCCCAGATGGTTCTTCCAGTGCCGCCCCGACCATGACTCCAGATATGTTTAGGCAGATCGTCAACGAGACCGTCTCTCAGAATATCTCTCAGAATATCTCAACCATCGTCGCTCAGACCGTCTCCCAGATGCTCACATCCTTGGGAATTGATAGTAGTAGAGCACCTCCTGCACCTCCTGCACAGCAGCCTCCGGTAAGTATTTTATTTGATTGATTTTCTATTTGTTAACTCTAAATATCATCTTACAAAATATAAGAATTTAGATTGAGGAGGGGAAAATATCATTTTCTTAACTCTAAATATCATCTTACACCTATCCTCTGGATATTAGAATCAACAGGCAGACTGTTCTGCAGGATTTTCCATAGGTGTATAGAGATTTTGGTTAGAACTGAAAGTGAAAAGATATGTATAAATTCTATTCACTTGAGTGGGGGAGGATACAGATCTATAAATATTCATAAAGCTAGAATAATATAAGGAAAGTAACATGTAGACATGAATAAAATATGCCAATTTAGGTGAAAAGATCTCCCCAAAGTCTGGTAACTGTCATGGCAGGAAGCCAGGAACAGCACCTCTAAGCAAAGGAAGGGCAGTTCATACAAAGGAGCATAGGTCATAAGTTACAAGAAGTGAAGGATATTATATATAGTCGGCGGCGGCCGCCATTGGGGCGTATCCCTGCAAGGGAAAGGCGGAGAAGATACCATACAGAAATGGCTATGGAAGTTACCCAAGTTCTTTTGAATGCACAGTCAATAGATTCAGCGGTTCGCAAGCATGCTGAGGAAAGTTTAAAACAATTTCAGGATCAAAATGTTACTGGGTTCTTGCTATCTCTTTCGAGTGAATTAGCAAATAATGACAAGCCTGTTGTTAGCCGTAAATTGGCAGGCTTGATTCTCAAAAATGCCCTGGATGCAAAGGAGCAACACAGAAAATTTGAGCATGTGCAGAGATGGTTATCATTGGATGTAGCTGTTAGGGCCCAGGTCAAAGGATGTTTACTACAGACTCTCTCTTCACCGGTGATTGATGCAAGATCTACTGCATCTCAAGTTGTTGCAAAGATTGCTGGTATTGAGTTGCCTCAAAATCAATGGCCTGAACTTATCAGTTCTCTCTTGTCAAATATTCACCAACTTCAGCCAGATGTTAAGCAAGCAACTTTGGACACCCTAGGTTACATGTGTGAAGAAGTCTCCCCTGATGAAGTTGATCAAGAGCAAGTCAATAAGATATTGACAGCGGTTGTTCAAGGCATGAGTGCTTCTGAGGGAAACATTGATGTTAGGCTGGCTGCAACTCGAGCTCTGCATAATTCTTTGGGATTTGCTCAGGCAAACTTCGGGAATGATATGGAGAGGGATTATATCATGAGAGTCATTTGTGAAGCTACTCTGTCCCCTGAGGTGAAGATACGGCAGGCTGCATTCGAATGCTTGGTCTCCATATCCTCCATGTATTATGAGAAGCTTGCATCGTATATGCAGGACATATTTAACATCACTGCAAAAGCTGTGAGGGAAGATGAGGAACCTGTTGCTCTACAAGCTATTGAATTCTGGAGCTCAATATGCGATGAAGAGATTGACATCTTAGATGAATATGGAGGGGATTTTTCTGCTGATTCTGACACCCCTTGCTTTTATTTTATCAAGCAGGCACTACCTGCGCTTGTCCCTATGCTGTTGGAGACACTCCTTAAGCAAGAAGACGACCAAGATCAGGATGAAGGAGTTTGGAATCTTGCAATGGCTGGAGGAACATGCTTGGGTTTGGTTGCACGGACCGTGGGAGATGACATTGTGCCTCTTGTTATGCCATTCATAGAAGAAAACATTAACAAACCTGAATGGAGGCAGCGAGAAGCAGCAACTTATGCATTTGGTTCTAAAATCTGAAATACCGGTCGGATGGCCGTGCCGGTCATTCCAATACGACCGGGGAGATGAAAGTGACTTGTCAGAACTGACGGAATCCAAATCGGATGCCCGGTTTGAGCTCGGCGCTCAAACTTCATTTTTAAAATACACTTATTTCAAATGAACTGTTAGGACGGGTCCGGGGGTCTAAAATCTGAAATACCGGTCGGATGGCCGTGCCGGTCATTCCAATACGACCGGGGAGATGAAAGTGACTTGTCAGAACTGACGGAATCCAAATCGGATGCCCGGTTTGAGCTCGGCGCTCAAACTTCATTTTTAAAATACACTTAGTTCAAATGAACTGTTAGGACGGGGCATTTGGTTCTAAAATCTGAAATACCGGTCGGATGGCCGTGCCGATCATTCCAATACGACCGGGGAGATGAAAGTGACTTGTCAGAACTGACGGAATCCAAATCGGATGCCCGGTTTGAGCTCGGCGCTCAAACTTCATTTTTAAAATACACTTAGTTCAAATGAACTGTTAGGACGGGTCCGGGGGTCTAAAATTCGAAATACCGGTCGGATGGCCGTGCCGATCATTCCAATACGACCGGGGAGATGAAAGTGACTTGTCAGAACTGACGGAATCCAAATCGGATGCCCGGTTTGAGCTCGGCGCTCAAACTTCATTTTTAAAATACAAGATGAAATTTGAACTTATATTGTGTGTGTGTATTTATATATATGAAAATGAGCTGGCTTAAACTATTGGCATACTCTTGTTAATGCTTGATTTCTTTATTAAGTCTTGTTAATGCTTGATTTCTTTATTAAGGATTTGATTATAATTTTTTTAAATGATATACAGGATCATCCGTCGCGAGATGTTGGACGAGACGACGACCAGGATGATGTTGGACGAGACGACGACCAGGATGAGACATATGTGGAGGATTTGTGATTTTATTTTAGTTGTGTATGTTGTCATTTTATTATTATGGATGTATGATTAATTTGTGATTTTATTTTAATTGTGTGTAATTTGAGGTTCGTGGAGATTGTGATCCGTGTAGTTGATTTATTATTGTTTTATGAAATTGTTATTTATCAGGTGTTTGTATGTGATGAATTTGAGATTTGTCGATATTGTTGTCTGTGTAGTTGATTTTATATTTATGTTATGAATTTGTTATTTATCAGGTAATTTATTTATCAGTTTAAATAAATTTTTAAAAAAAAAATAATGCAAAATTAGCGACCGCATGGAGACTGAATTGCGACCGAATAGCGACTATACGTTATATTTCTTTTATTAAATAATTATACTTGGCGACCGACTAGCGACCGACTAGCCACCGAATCATTTAGCGACCGACTAGCGACCGAATTGAGACCGAATAAATCCGATAGGTTAATTTTATTTTTAAAAATACAACATAATTCGAGACCGAATAGCGACCGAATTGAGACCGACTTAATCCGATAGGTTAATTTTATTTTTAAAATACAACAAATGTAGCGACCGAATAGAGACTGAATTGCGACCGAATTATTAGCGACCGGTCAGGCGACCGATTATAATCGGTGTCTGGTAACGACTGATACTGCGACCGAATTATGTCGGTCGCGATATAGCGACTATTATATAGCGACCGACATATTCGGTCGCTATATAGTATCTGTTCGGTCGCAATGCATATTTGCGACCGATCTACGACTGAATAGCGACCGCTAGGTCAGTCGCTATCCGCGATTTTTCTTGTAGTGAAACTCCCACATAATCCAGTTATCTAATTCTATTCTTGTCAAGTCAAAAAGAGTTGACTTTGGTTTGAAAAATGAGTAACCTAGACTAAAATAAAATAGAGCTCGATGCCTAAGCCCCGCTTTTTTTGAGATTAAAGATAAATTGATTAAATTTAAGTGAATTCATTTTATCTATTTTTATTTTTTTTTACTTTGGCATGACATCGGATTAATTTATCTCATGTGTGGAGGTGAGATAAGTTAATCCGACTTAAGTCATATTAAGTCACGTTTAAGCGAATTATTTAAATATGTTCCCGTTGAAGTAAAATGATTTAAGATTGGGTTAAATTGGGGATCATTTTGGGATAAATTTCAAACAAAGCCGGGCTAAGTCGATAGGTGTTCATAGGTGGATCATACAAGGGCTGTTCTGGCTAGACACATGCCAGGTGATGGGTAGCCAACTTACGCCTTTACCTGGGTTAGGGTGTGTATCCATGGACGTCCAACTAAAAATCAGTAAGAATTTTTGTCAGCATGTTTCATATCGGGAGTAGAATGCAGCAAGGACGTCCAACTAAAAATTTCATCAAATATCTCATTGGACGAAGGCTATCCTGTAGGACCTGGGAAGGTGTTGTGAGAAATACTCAGCACGCGACTTAATTTATTCCAACAGGGTAACGAGAGAAAACTAGGATCTCCTTGTGGATCCTCCAGGCAGGCCAGGTGGATCGAAGGTGTTTAATTATTTGTTGTTGTGATTGTCCTCCTGCCGATAGACGAATATCATGTGCACCAGAACACTCCTCTTAATTTGGCCAACCTCGACTCATGAGTAAATGTGGACGGAGAAACCCTTTGCCGTAGGTGAAGCGAGAAACAATTCTTTGTAGAATTATCATATATTATTCGAGTACGTTATTCAACTTCTCTTCTGCCTCAAGTGGTCCGTGGATGTGTTCTGATTCTACTTCTCCTGCTTGATTTTCTGCTTTAAGTGGATGGACTTTTGGTAACGTACGTGCGGAAGCCTTGGCGTTAATTCCAAGAACGCATGCACTCACGGGAGAAGGGGCCGGGGCCGGCGCCGGGTGAGGGTTGGGGGTGGGGAGCGAGGCAGTTGGGAGATCCGTGCCGGCCTTGAAGTTCCCGGAGATCCTCGAGTATAGCGGTGATATATGGCGTCGCGAGTCATCGATCGATCGGTAAGGACATTAATTAATTCCTTGTCATGCATGGGGCGAAGAGATTAATGGGAAGATGACGTTTGCATAGGGTACGCAGTGCCCCGCCGGGATCCGTCGCATGTTTCGTGTTCGTTTCCGGCGAGCCACGTGAGGCAGCCGTACGAGGATCCTGTCAGACCAGCACACTGGCCGGCAATCGTCAGCCATGCCTTATTGCCTTGGTACGTAGAGGAACTGACACAGTGTATCAGAGAGAGAGAGAGAGAGAGAGAGAGAGAGGAAATAAATGATGGTACACATAAGATGCACTCTTGACACACGCGGACACGGAGAGATTATAGAGAAATATGAGGACAAATGAGATGCAACCTTAAAGAAAGAAAATATAAAGAGAAGGGAAATAACACTCTCTGCAAGATTACGCCTCCCATACAGAGTAAAGTGTGTGTTTGTGTGCGCGCGCGCGCGTATGTGAGAGAGAGAGAGATGTATTTTTTGTGGGCAGTCGAGATCGATCGAGAGAGAGAGAGAGAGATAGAGATGTCAATACACTGTGAAGGGGGGCCTATTAAGCCCTCATTGTGCAGCGACTTCAGAGCACGTAACTGGCATTGCGTGAGAGGGACGCCTCGGCTAGGCTTATATACATAGAATGTTGTGATCTCAACTTTCGAGTGAGATACGATCTGGGGGCAGTCCCTTCATATGTATCGTGGGGGCTGCGTGTTGGTGTGCGTGCGCGTCCAATCTCCAAGGTTGACCTGGCCTGGGCTTGCACTCTTGGGAAGCAGCCCGGAGTGGGTTCGACGCAGTTGTTCACGTACGTCATTCACATATGAAGGGACCGGGATCCCCATGCGAAGGCCCATGCTATCTTTCGTGTTCCTAAAAGTTCACGCACGACTTCCTTCTCAAGAGAACAAGTAGCATGTTAATTTGCCCATTAATTTGAAAGGTTCTTATTAGCTCCTTTACTACATAATCGCAGTAATATACGTAATAGCCCTTTCAGGTGCAGCAGTAGTTTTAGTTATATATGAACGATATCCCACAGGGCTCTTGATCCAAGTAGGCAGTATGTATATGTTAACGTGGGGGGAAGAAAGGGTGGAGGGAGGGAGGAGAAATTAATATTACGTACCCTCGCTTGACTGATCTGGATTGAGGTTCTCTATAATGAGTGTAATATTTTAGTCCAGTTATTATAATAAAAAAAACTGCCATGAGCTGTAATTGACAAGAGGCGTGGTAGATTATAAACTATTGGAGTTGTAGTTCGCCTTCATTACTCACACATACACCAACGGCTCAAAGAATTCATAGTCCTGTTTTGCGTGTGCTGTACGTTGTTACTTGTAATTTTTTGAGGTGTACACACTCTTAACTTATCCGTTCGACCTGATGTGAATTAATTGGATAATATTAGATGGATCATTGAAAGAACAAAGATGAGAAAATTAATTATATCTTAAAGGGAAGTAGTACACTAAGCTTCTAACAATAACATCCTCTGTGTCGACAGTAAATTTTCTCAAGGAATATATAATTAAACGCTGCAAGAAATTGGTTGGTGGTACAGGAGTGGGTGCATTTAAGAATGTGATAGACGTTCACCCATCCAACTGTGACTCTCATCTTCAGAAAGGAAATAACAAAGACACAACCTGGCACACAGAGAGAGAATCAGACGTCCAACTCCGACCCTCTACGTACGTACCATCTCAGAAAGGCAAAGAAACACACACACACACTGGCAGAGAGAGAGAGAGAGTTAATGGTAGGAGCCTAGGATGTTGAAGAATTATGTCCTTTTGCGTGTGGGTGGGTGCGGGAGGAGCCCTGGGGATGTGTGGAGGAGCTACAGATGCGTACAAGCACGTGTTAAGTGGAGCGGTGGAGGAACTCCAGGTTCCTTCCAGTGTCCTCGTTATATTTTCTCTGATGAGTAATATTATTACGAAGGTGTGTACCTCAGGTGCCTACGTACCGTACATCCATACAGTAGCATCAGTACAACAGCAGCGACAGTGGGAATATACACATAAAAAAAGAAAAGAAAAAGGACCCCACTCTTTCTCTCTCTTCTGTTGACACAATAGTACAGAGACGATGACGCATGCATGGCAGAGTAGGACGAGAGAGGGCGCTGCCCTATATCATAACGGTGGGTGGTCACGGGGTGGTGGTAGCATCATGTCACTGCTCTCCCTCTCTCTTCTTTTGCTCAGTTATAACTCATCTATCTACTTCTCCAGTCCACTCTTCCAACGCTGTCCTCCTGCCGCAAGAGAGAGATGATGAGGCGTGCACAACCAAATTTCATGTATAGCTAGGAGTCTGACTTACAAGTTTGACTGGCAAACTGCCCCCTATCAGAAGGAGCAAGTAGAGGGTTCTGAACTCTCACTATAAATCTTGATATGAAGCGATTTGTTTGGGTTGATGTAAGGCATTGATGTCTCTAACTTTGCTTATATCTTCATTGGTGTGGAACACTGATCGAAATCCCAAATTCAGATTAACTATCTCACAAGGATTCTTTTCGATTCCAACTTCCAAGAGAACTTGTTAAAGGCTGAGGTTGGACTTCTTTCCTCTACTAGCTAGTTCCTAAACGAGTGACTTCATAATCCGAAGATTGCACTATCTTAACGGTAAATTGATCAACTGCAACAGTGATGATGTCGTCATCTCTCTCTCTCTACGATACTTTCTCTTGACACCCCCGCCCTTTTCTCCGTACGTCTCACTCTTATATATTACACACAACTAAAAGTGGGTCAAACGCAGGATAGACGACGAGTGAGAAACCCATGATATTTATTGCCATAAGCGGGAAAGCCCCGAGTATCTCTCGATACCCGTGCGGGTCGCGCGTGCAATCAAACATTAACGCTTTCCCCCGCCTTGGTCGATAGTTGGCTATCGATCAGTGTCACCGCAGGTCACCCGACCCTACACTGCACTGCGTCGGGCGGGGTGCTCGCTGTACACGGGTTTGTGCGTCTCTCAATGTGCCCTGCATGCAGCTCTGCGACTATTAAAAACTACAGTCCCTGCCCCTCCTCATCCTCGCGCGTTCCCTACTCCTCTTAATTATGATGTCTTATGGAACGATCATAAGCAGAGGAGGATGCTGCAGGGAAAGGAGATAACGGGGAGATGCAATTAATTTGGTTTGTTTGATCCAGTGATGATCAGCTTTTTCCTAGCTCCCATGATGTGAGGGTGGTGGTGGTGGTGGTGGTGGTGGTGGTGGTGGTGGTGAGCACAGCCGGGCCGACGCACCAGAGCCTGGACAATAACAGAACCTAGCGGGCGGGCAGCTTGCCTTCCCGTCCCTGCGCATGCAGCAGAGAAAAGAAAAGTCGCCGTAGTAGGCAGATGGACATGATCTTACACTGTTTCAGCTCTACTCTTCAAAAAGTGCTGCTCGTTCTTTGCCAAAGATACAACATGGGTGCAAGTCCGCGTCTCTCTCACACACACGCACATAAGAGAGAGAGAGAGAGAGAGAGAGAGAGAGAGAGGCCGGGGGTGGGGCGCGCGGTCTCCTCCTTGTGGGTTTGAGCTATCCGTTTGCAAGTGATGCGAGAGTCCTGTACTCCTGGTGGAGGCCCGGACTGCAAGGTGATGTGAGGAGCCCCGTCATGAGTAAAGAAGCTGCCAAGGTATAGAAAAGCATTCTTGGAGTTTGGAGGGGGGAAAGAAAGATAAGAGGATGAGAGGGAGCAAGCAAGAATTCATAGCCATCCAAAGGGTGTGCAGGCGGGTGTGTGCACACTTTAAACAAAAGCTGCTTTAATCCCTCAAAGTTCTTCGCAGGCTCTTAAACGTTTTCCCAGAACGGCCATCAGATGCCCACCGGGAAGCTCTTCGATGCATATGTTTTGTCCTGAGGACGCACTGTTGGTCGTGAACCTTGATGTTCTATGCCCTTCGGCGTGCCTCTTTCCATATTCTATGCGTAAGTGGGGAGTGATACATACACGCATGCACATGCGCACGCGTGCGCCACATACACGTCACACACACCCCCCTGGAGCGAGAATCGCGCACGCACACAAGAGAGAGAGAGAGAGAGAGAGAGTAAAGCTACATAGAGGGAGATAAGAAGCAGTGAGTCACACACATACAAATGGAGAAAGAAACACATGTGCACATGTAGAGAGAGAGAGTTACACATGACACAGACATAGAGAGTGAGAGATATTTATACACAGAGAGAGAAAGAGAGAGGCTAAAACAAGAGGGGGGACGGGACTAATATCTGAACTATACAAATCGACGGCGACATGAGAAGTCCTGCTGAAGGGTCGCTCAAAAGATTATCAAAATGGTCTTGAGAGCAAGTTTAAATATTATCTGGACCTGATAAGTGAACAGAACATGGGCCTGGCCCATTGTCCCGCATAAAGGAGGCTCCTTAATCCTTACTGGTAGTAATTAAACAGAGAAGGCCTACATATCAATTTATCATCGCGCAAACGGTGTGAGTCACATGGGACGAGTCCCCACTCGCTTCAATGTAACATCCATCTCTCTTCTATTCTGCTTATGCATGGACATATCCGGCAGGGATTGGTGTAACCTACTTGCGTCGGAGTATATATATATGGAGACTGCTATGTCATAGGTGCACACTAATTAGAAACTCCCCATGCAGAGGATGTGGTACTATTAATTAGCAGGCATCCTCTCTAGCTAGTCATGCAAGAAACATAATTTCTCTACTCATCAAGAGTATATATCCTCGATTTCATTTTCCAGGTCATCACAAATTCCTGTGAGCTTAATTACATTGTTCTATCTTTGTCCTCCAAATGGGACAAGAGAAGAGCACGGCCCGGAGACTGGACTTGGGTCTGATCCTGACTTGAGGATATATAGAACGTGGGGGCTTTGGATCGATTTTGGATCAGTCTGGGTTCTGGGCTGGTTTGGTGTGGACTTATACGTCCCACCAAAGGTACGTAATTCTTGCTGCTGCACACTTGGGATAATTGTACGTACACTTCGGGTGTATAGTGAAATTTTTTATTTTTTATTTTTTATAAAAATCATCTCAACTTCGCTGCACACCCCGGGGTAATTGCACACTCCGGAATCCGGATGTGTAGTGATTTTTTTATTTTTTTATTTTAAAAAAAAGATCATCTCAGCTTCAGGATTTATCTGACCTAGATATGTATGCCTGTAGAAAGCACACCCCGATCAGATGGCTCAAAAAATCAAACAACAAAAATAAAAAAATGGCAATCCATCTTTTAGTTTTTTTTTATTTTTAATTATCATTCTTCATTTTTTTTAACTTTTTAGACTATCTGATCAGAGTGTAACTTATACACTCACATGTAGGGTCGGGTAAGCTCTGAGGTTAGAACCATTTGTTTAAAATAAAGAAAAAAATCAATGCACACTCGAGGTGTGGAATTACCCCAGGTGTGCAGCTTAAATAAAACTCGTTAAAAAGACAAGACTGTTTGTGGGCCGGCTAGGGGACTGCCATGGGGGGCTTCGAGATGGGCCTGGACACGTTCCGGTCGCATTGAATGCGTGATTTGGTTCCCTGTTCTGGAGACCCACGGGTTTCAATCAAGGTGAGGGAGCTTCTGGGTCCCCATTTTTAAGGATTAAAAAAGCATTCACGGCTAATGGAAGGCTTTTTGCCAGCTTTCATTTGTGATGGTTCAAAGTAGGTTTCGCCCCCCATTGATCCTAGCGTCATCCGTATCATTATCAATATGTGCTACTCGGTTACTTCTGATGCAGTGACCAAGAGGAACAGAGCCTGGTATTAGATATCGTATCATTTAACAGATAATTCTCCTTGCTTAACCCTGATACGTTTTCCTTGTGACTACACTACGTACCACACCAATTCTATGGTCTCTAGATATGAGTTTGGTGGTCTATACCTATACTTGTTTATTACTCTTCAAGAGTTTCATATCTATTAGGGTTCTCTCTCTCTCTCTCTCTAGACGTTTATTACTTTCCAAGAGTTCATATCTATTAGGGTTCTCTCTCTCTCTCTCTCTCTCTCATGAATTACATTTTAAGGATGCCTAGCTGTCTACGAAACATGAATAGCATATAAACAATCAATAGGCTCCCAGGAGACTCCTAAACACGCACGAAGTATTCTGGGACTTGCAACACTCTTCCACAGAATTGACTCAAGAACATAACCTCCGAGTCTGCAACAACCGTGCCGCTAGTCCACACCTTGTTCTCAATTGCCCACCATACCTAACGCAGTAAGCGGAATTGTGTTTAAACAAATCTGGATCTGTAAAAACAGTACCAACAGCACTTGGTGGAGAGTCCTCTCCCCATTCAAAAGTAAATGTTGAGGGAGAGAGAAGAAAAAATAAGATTAGAGTTTGCCTTCAGTCTATTTGACTATTACATTGGAATGGTAACTTGAACTTTAATCACGAAACTCGGTTCATTAAATTCATTATTGTACAAGGTCCGGACGGACGACAACATGTCCTATGAAAAACCAAGCCATCTTTTGAAAGACAGAGCTGCTTCCCTCCTCTTGCATTGAGCTTCAGTCTGGATCTTGGGAGCCTTGCCTTTGTAAAGTGATCGATGATATTTTAACCAAAGTGATCTATACTTAAACTTGTCGATGAACATATTTTCTCTTTCCATCAACTCCACAATTTCATTGGCTCTAAGGAAAAATCCACCCCTCACGAAGCAATAGAGCAACGAATCGAGAAGTTCCTGATCAAACTTAATCGAGTTTGAATCGGCGAGCACTTTCATTTCACCCCATAAATCGGTTATCTCTGTGTACTTCCCACCAAGAGCAGCATACCCAGTGACAAAGGAATGGAAAGTTTGAGCATTCGGGCTGTGTCCCAATGCTCTCATCTTCTTCAGAGCCTTTTGAGCATCATGCATCAGTTTCTTCTTGCAGAAGAAATGTATCACATTGTTCCAATCATGAACCCCACAATCAAACACCTGATCATCCTCAATCTCCTGTAGAAGTCTAGCCATCAAACCTGCTTTGCCATCTCTAGTGCACCCTTCCACCAAGGTATCAAATTCTTGCTGACTGGATCTTGATATATTAGAGTCTTTCAACTCTTTGAACAAATGAAGAGCACCATTGATGTCCTTCTGATGAACCCGTGCCTGAATCAGAGACTCATAGCTGCTTGAATCAAGCTGAACACCAGCCTTCTGAGCATCCCTTAGAAGGGCATTGATATCTCCTAACCGACTCTCTTTGCAATAAGCTTTTAACAGGGTAGAATAAACAGAAGAACCAACTCTAATTCCATGAAATCTCAATTCATCTAGTAAATCATGTGCATGATCCAAGAGCCCCAGAGAAATACAAGAATTTATCACCAGAAATGCCACAGAGTTTTCACTAGAGACTGGATAATCCTCATTGTTTGCCTTTACTAAGAATGCTGCCAGTTCACTGATTTTGTCAGCCTCCAAGAAGGCCTTTACCAGCTTGGCATATATTTTCTCAGACGGATGGAGAATGCCATGCTCCGATCTAACAAGTTCAACTTGAGTCTGCAGCTTATCTGACAAGAGACAAAGTAATAGTTTTGCCTCAGAACGAAGCCTCAAAAAATTTCTATCCTGGATGAACTCTATATAAGATGGAGTTTGGGACTTAATCAAGGTGAACCTTTCTGTAACATCAATTTTTTTTGCCTCAACGTTTTCAAAAGCCAGAGGGGTTTTTCCACTTTGAACAACTTCTAGAATTGATTTTGCTGCTGTAAGAGAGCTCTTGACTTTTTTGGCCTTCCGAAGCATGTCCAAGACTATGTCACATGCTGAAGTCAAATCCCCAAACTTCAGATGGCAAGAGAGTAAACAATCATAGAACTGTTGAAATTGAAAATCATTAAGGCCGCATTCCCCATCGATGTGTCTCTTCAGATTCTTGATTTCATCTAAGTGCCCATTTTTTTCATGTATATGTGCCATAACAATCAGTAAATTGGCATCAGCCTTTACACCAACACGTGGCATGAGTTCAACTAGTTCTTCTGCTTTCCTTGTAATGCCAAATACAAGACATCCAGTCAGCGCAATGTTAAAAGCCACTGGATCAGGCCTCATGGAGATAAGTGGCCTGTTACATTTTTTCCGAGGATCAACCCTATTGTCCTTGAAGACATATCCAATCTCTCTAACAAGCTCTGCTGCAAGGAGGGCACCAGCTGCTGTTTGTGACATGTGTGCTATGATAGCTGTCCATGCTGCTACAGGTGGAAATTCTCCTATCTCCACCAATTTTCTCAGAACGGTTGATGCAGGAACAGCTACTTCACACCGTGCAAGAATAAAAGAGAGATAAAGCAGAACATGCTTTTCTAACAACTCTTGCTTCTGCTCTTCAAAAACTTGCTCCACCAGACAGTAAGCCTTATTCAGCCATTGATGATCACAGCTCTCTGCAAGACAACAGATGAGCTTACTTAAAACCGACTTCCTAGGAAATCCATCCATGTCAACATATTGCTCAAAAAAGTTCCATGCCTTGTTAAGCCTTTTTTCATCCAGTGCATTTGTTATCTCTGCAGCTACTTGACCCAGGTCTCGAGCCCGAACCAAAATGGATTCTGCCATTGTGGAGAACAAGGGTTCACAGACCCTGATCTTTGCATTCCTACTAGTGCATGGACGCCTGTTGTTGCATGAGAATCCTGTGAACATCCGTATTGGCATGCAGTGCAAATACTCCAAGTCATGGCACGTAAGAGCTCCAGACAGACAGAACTGTGAACCGACAAGTAATGATTCCAAGAAAGAAGCCGAAGATGGGTATGAATGGAAGGTTTTTCCAGCAGCAAGCGCTCTCTCCATGAAAGAAGTGGCACCCATGGTGTAATTGTCATTGTACACACATGCTGAAGCAATTCCCAGTAGTCCATATATTGTTCATTTCAAAGGTTCACAAATATATATATATATATCACATGACTGTCCAAAAATCCTGGCAAATAATTATGCATGGGATCTAATTAAGTTGGAAGCAGATGAACTAAAGAAAATAACCATCAAAATCAAGCAAAGTGAACATGTGACAAATCATGGTGACAAGCATGCCTTAGGAAGAACAAATCCACAAGCAGCTCTCTCTAGCCTACATGTGACCCAGCAGTAACTTAGCATGATTTTTTTCATTCAAATTAACTCTGCTCTAAAAAATTGGAAACAAAACAGAGTATCTGAATTAACATGAAGGACCAAATGCACAAGCAAAATCTACAAGATTCTCTGTTGCACGATGCCAGAATTAAATGGAGGGAACAGACACACTACTAATACTTTCCCAAATAGACATTCTATCAAACACTTTTGTCGCATTATATGTAGTCAGAGGCGTGAAGCGACCGAGGCGACCAAGGGGTCGCCTCATGCCTCAAACGCCTAGGTGATGGCATAGGTGTTTGAGGTGTTTGAGATATTTTATTAAATATATATGTAATTCAAAAAATAAAAATATTTGTCTAAATATCACAAAAAATACATATATGCAATCAAGATTTTCAATAAAATTAACAACAATCAAGATTTGAAGTGAAAATACATAGGGTAAGTCAATCAAGATCTCATGGGACCAGCCCTCCTGGGAGTGAGGCGTTTAAGGTGAAAGCGAGGCGGTTTGGGGCCGCCTCGCCTCAAAAATCGCCTAGGAGAGCGCCTAGGCGTACTTTTGATAACATAGGTCTCGGCATACTCCACACTCCATAACAAAGAAGCCATCACCAGAGATTAAAGAAAGAAACAAGGAGAAGAGAAAGGAGCTGAAGCCATGGATTGTGGAATTGGCCAATCCGGATTGGAATCATCAGGTGGCGATCCGATTCTGGGGGAAACTACCCTGACTAGACTAAATCCAGCTGGGATCAGCTGGAATCGGACTAGGATCGGCCAATCCCGAGGCAATCCTAGATGATTCATTCTGATCTGGTGAGATTTTCATTTTTGAAAACAAAAAAAAAAGAATCAGTCCATATCAGACCGAATCGGATCTGGATCGGCCGATCTAGATCTGATTCGGTCCAATACAGACAGGTTCGATTCACATGAAGTAAGGGTCCCGCGTGTTAGGAATGCGGCCCTGTCTCACAACCCTCGAGATCGAGAAAGAATAAGAAATTGAAGATGACAAATAATCACACAAGAACACAGGGATTTTTTGGGCACCCCAAAGAGGGTAATATGACTATATAAAATTTTTTTGTCAATCCACAATGTGAGGGCGGGTCATAAATAGATCAATCTCGACACATTTAAATTGAAATTCTACATTAGAAACTTAATTACTAGTGTTTTAAGCATCTTTATTGCTCTTTATAATGTAAGTGCATGATATGAATTGATTCAATCATCTTTATATTTAAGTACATGCCTAGACTTTTTCTTATTTTTATCATTTTCAGATATTTTTTTCCTCATTTTTTGCTATTTTTTTAATCAGGCTGATCCAGGATCGGCCTGACTTACTTTGGATCAGCTGATTCAGCGGATCCGATCCACTCCAGATCGGGATTGGCTGGGTCCGATCCTAGGGCCCGATCCGGTTGGGAATTCCTTGGCTGAAGCTGGAGTACTGAAGCCTTGAGAACTCTGTGAGCTGATATGGCTTTGACCTGAGCACCAGAAAGAAGAAATTTTTACTGGTTTCTAGTGGATTCTTGAACTGACAGGGAACCTAGGCACCCGTGGGAGTCCCGAAATCACACATCACAGACGAGCCGAGGAAAAGAAGAGAAAGATCAGCTCTCACTGAGTAAGCATGCTGGACAGCGAGAGGGTTCCTCCTCCCGGGGTTTGCTGCAGGAGGCAACTACAACTAGCGCTCCAGGTCTCAGATGGCTTCGGGTTGGAGTCAGACCCAATACTAAGGGTGTCAACGGATTGGATCATAGAGGATCCAAATCTGGATCCGAAATCAGAAGATCAGGATCCAACCCAAATCAAAAATCCATAAATAGTTCAGCTCTATTATTTGGATCTTGAATTTCAGGTCTACAACTTAGGGGGCGTTTGGTATTGATTGTGAGGGAGATTTTGCGGATTTTAATCATTATAATCACTGCAAAAAGCATAAGCATTACCAAATGTTACAAATAACCTCGACTTGTGTGCTGGGATTGATTTCTGGAGGAGCGAGAAACGTGACACAGAAAAATTTTCCCCACTGAATCCCCCAAAGTGGCCCAGGGGCTGCTTCCCGTCTGGGTCATCAGATTATGGGGTGTAAAAAACTATTTTTTATCCATACTGTCAATACGTGCAGGATAATAAATGCAACTGGCCTTGTATCAGAAGATAAAGTGGGGCCAAATTTGTCATTCCCCTTTACACCTAGGTGAACATCTGTAAAGGCTGTTTTCATGCCAAATGCGATTTGGGGGTCAGCTTAAAAATCCCTCCACATCATACAGTCCATTAATATATGTAAGGATGAGTAAATTCTAAAATTTTACCCTCTCTCGTGATCGGTACCAAACGCGCCCTTAGACTTCAGTTAAGCTCACATGTGGTTGGATCTGAACTTGGATTTTGGATCCAGATCTTGATTTTGAGTAACACTTGCTGCAGCGCCAGCAGTGCAGCCCCATTTTTATTTTTATTTTTGAAAATTTTATGGCATGGGCCCCACACCACTCCACCTTGGCATGGAGTCCACACCACCAAAAAACTTTGCCTTTGAAGCCCAAGGAAAAAAATTGCGTGAACAGTGAAAATTTGAAATTTTGCACTGTTCACACTTTTTTTGCTTGCCGTGGGACCCAAGTAAATGGGTGCTTGGTCCCCACACCAAGGTGGGAGACCTTGAGCCCCACTCAGAAAAATAAAAAAAAAAACAAAAATGGGGCTGCACCCCAGCAGTGCAGCAACTTGGCAAGTGATACTCCTTGATTTTTGGATTCACATATTAGCCTTAGTTTTATTGACATGTGGGCTGGATTCATAATTGAATTTTGGGTTTGGTCTTATATTTTGGGTCTGATCTTGGACTTCACTTTAGCCTGATTGTGGGTTGGATCCGAAATTGGATTTTGTATCTGGATCTTGATTTTCATATCCACATCTTAGAGTTTAGTTTTTCTGACATGTGGAGTGGATAAGAATGAAGAAGTAAAGATCTTTTTCACTAAGTGGGAAATCTGCAATATTATTTCAGTAGTGAAAACAGAACTCTTTGAAAGAACAAACAAAAGCTTAATAACACACTTGACTAAATGATTCTAGTATCATCATTCACTTACATATAGAAATTATACTCTGCCTTAAAGGGCATGCTTGCTTGGGATCAAACGAGTTCCCAAGATTCAATCCTTTAGACACTGAAATCAGATCAAATGCATTCTATGCATTCATGGAAGGGTTGTCTTTAGCTCACTTTTGAGTCCTTAAGTTCAGAGAACAACATTTACATCTCCTCCATGGTCGGGATGACCCCCTTGAGCTATGTGTTCTTGATGCGGGATGGTGTACTCAAATGAACCCGACTAAGCGACTAATGAGATCAGCAAACGCGTACAATTGATCGACAAATGACCCAACGTGTACTCGAACACCAAGAGACAAATTACGTAAAATAACAGTAGCTATGTTCTAAGAAGCCGTCCCTCGCAGCGAGAAACGTCAAACTGATCAATAGATAGAACTACCACGGCCTAAGGTATCAATCACGCACAGGCAATGTAAACAAATCGGTGCCCTCCGGGATATGGGAAAATGCTACAACTCACTAACTGGCAGCAATATAAAATATCGGGCTAGGCGTCCCAAATCACTGACGGCCGCAAATATGACATAGATACTAAATAAGCAAATTAAACGAGCGAGTTTCTCACACTAACCTACTCGCTCAAGAGCAAGGGTCAAACTGAGTCCGCGTAGGCCGTGAGGGAAGGGAGACGGGCGGCCTCTTGCGTGGTTGTCATGACGGCAGGGAGGGCAGCGTTGACTGCCGCAGGCACCGGCGGCGTGGGCGGCTGGCCGCCGCGCAGGTGGAGTCTGGACGGTGCACTGGCGGCGGCGAAGGTGGCCGCAGGGGGGCGCGGCTGCGGCTGAAGATCGCGGAGGGAGCGAGGTCCGGCGGTAGCGCGGCCGGACGTGACCGCGCAGGAACGGTTGTCCGCTGTTCGCGCGTGGCGGTGGCGACGGAGGTCGCGCTGCTGCGGTGGTGGCGCGTCGCGTTGCCAGCACGGGAGGGTGACCGCGACGGTGGAGCAGCGCGAGGCAGGGGCAGGCGACGTGGAAGGCGCAGGCGCGGCGGCGTCGGGATGGACGGCGGCGGTGGCGGGATCCCTCCGGTGCGGCCGCGAACGACGGGTAGGGGGCAGAGGGCGGCGGTTGTGGCGGGCTGCTTGGCCAGCAGGGCGGCGGGCCGTTCGCAGGGCCCAGGCGGAGCAGGGAGAAACGGGCGGCGGCGACCGCGGCGGGGGCCAGGCTCGCGGACGGGCTGCAGGCGAGGCCTTTCACTTCATTTTTTTCATCTCCTTTTTAAAAGTAAAGCTACAGTATTATTTATAGGGGATAAACTTTAGTGCACTTATGCTCAATACTAAAGATCAAAATAACCTTTTGAGAGTTAAAATAATGTTAAAATCACATCCAAAAATATATAATAAATAACAAATACATCAAATATGTTATGTGTCGTCACGAAGTCGTAGGGATGTCGATATCACTGTTAGTGACCTCCGACGTCGTTAAACGCGAGTCGAGTCGAATCAAATCCGCACTCGCTCATCCTCACTAGTTCTCCTGTTTGACTAAGCCCTAAGCTTATGTCTCGTGGTAGATCCAAGGTTCCTGTGATCTATGAATTCATTATCAACCTGCATGGTGTAATCTCCCTGAGACTCTTGAGACAAGATCACAAGAACCATTTTCATGATCTATTTTCCCATAGTGATGATCATCGATTACAAATCAGATAGAGTTAATAACTGAAAAAATTATAAGAAAAACCCTAGTAAGAATAGCACGTCTCGTTAATGTCAATGATAAAAATATGTTAGGAAAAAATCAACTTATCTTGAATCGTTTAATTCAAATCCACGACAAGAAAAGGATTTCTAATCATAATTAGATAGAAGTTTTTTTTTATAACGGAGAATCTAGCAGAAATTGGATAGAAGTTGTCGTGGAAAAAAAGAGACATTAAACAAAATCAGAAAAAATAAATTAAATTATAACACATAGGATGATTGGCTACAGCAATTTTATTTGAATTCCGAACATGCATAAAACAAGATAATATGCTAAAAAGAGACATTAAACAATCAAGAACATAAATCTTCCTATTTCAATGCAGTCATAACAAGTAGAGATATGTGAATAATCTAACCACATGGAGTACTATGATGTCATCGGGTTCACCTCTCAACAAGAATAGGAGATAAGGGGAAAATGTAAATATGACAAAACAATAAAAGAAACTGAAAAAAAATCTTATCTGTATCAAACTAACGTTATACGAATGGAGAAAATATACAAAACTAACTAAATAGCAACATCTTTGCATTATGTGCACTCATGCCCCTTTGGTTAAGTGCCTGTTACGAGAAAGAAGACTTCTTAGCATAACCAGAAGCCATGCAACTTACCACCGGTCATGTGGGATATGTGCAAGTGCTGATAGACGCAATAATTTAGTACAAAGCCAAACTAAAATTTCAACCAAAAAACACATACAAATCCAACCCACCACTCTCCTATGTAGCAACATCTTCATTAACAATACAAGCTTAGAGATGCATTGTTTCTTGTATCTTCCCCAAGCATTGAGAGTTGGCAGATTTTTACAAGTAGTAGGAAAAAACTAAATACGTAGGAAATAATGGGTATAGATCTGCAATATCATCCGGACAAATCTGCAACATTAATCAAACATTAAGAGCAATCAAATAAAGCAACGAAATGGCAAACAAGGGCACGACGGGGAGGATTTGAACTATGGAATCCAACGGCAACAAAACCCTGTGCTAGTTGCACAGTGAGATCTGTGCATAGAGAAACAGAATCAAGAAAAAAAATTGAACAAGTACCTCAACCAGTAAAACGGAACCAGCAAGACATCGGTATCCTCCGTCCCTTCTGACATATCACAGGGTGAAAAGACAGAGGCAGAAAGGGGCTTTCTATGCTCATACTTGCAGCCGCTGAACGACGGGAAGGACAAACTCGATGACGACGACAGCCACGAATGAGGTTGGTCGCCCCCGAGCAAGAGGATGTTCCGCCGCCGCAAGTACGAGGACGCACTACCGATGATGATCGCCGAGCACGACAATGATGACGGGTACAACGAGAACAGGGGGAGATCGCCGACGACAACCGCCGCTGCGAAAAAGGGGGGAGCTCGACCGAGATTCGAGATTGGGTGAAGGTGATCTCAGCTCCGGGTTCGATGCCCCGAAATGTTAACCAAAATCATTCCGTAAACATAAAGGACCCAAATCTAGAGAAAACGTCTATTTCGAGTTAAAATCTTTGACCCGAACCGATTCAAGTTTCAGATCATGTCGATTTTTGGATCCCGCATATCTAGCGCTACCAAATATTAGGAGCCCGACGGACTCGTCGACTTGGGGTTGGGATTCCACCTTATTTTCAACCCATTGGTTGTTTATTGGACCTAAAAATCGGACTCTTAATAGGCCAGACTCAGACTGTTGGGGTCGACCCGAATGGGCCTTTAGGTTAATATATTGTGGCAGATGATATTATATTTTAGAAATGATAAAATAAAAAATCTCATCCTTTTGCGTACTATCATGTCGGCTGCCCTCCTCTTCCTCTTGCAATCCTATGCAAGATGGCTTGTGCATGTCCAAGTCGATGGATCCACTTCGATTCTCCGTAGACATGATGCAGGCATTTTGAATTATAAACTCCCAATACCCTTTGGTATTGAGATACTGTACTTTTTGTATACATTTTTTCTGAAAAAAATTTAGTATTATTTATCAAGGTTTGATAAATCGGTCGTACCGCCCGTACTAGATTGTATCAGTTAGAGATCGATACGACCGATACGTGATACGTAATCGGTACAATACATATGTTATTTCAATATTAATTATTTTCTTTTATAATAAACTTATTTTATAGGTCGGTTGGTTATCCTATGTTTTGAAACACACTTTTGACGTCTTTTTATTCTATTTTTTAGAAAGTTATTTTTTGATTTGTTTTTATTATATTTTTTAGAAAGTTATTTTAAAAAATCATTTTTAAAAGTGACATATGTGAGATTGGAACCGAGAATGTCCGTTTAAATCATATATCAACTAGCCAACTGAGATAGAAAGTTGTTTGGGTGACTTTTTTCTATAATATATATATATAATGTGTTTTTTTATCTCGATACGTAACGATACTGATTCGTACCGTACCGTACCGTATCGGTGAAAGACTGGCGCGGCCGGTACGAATGGGCCGGCAACCTTGTTACCTATACAATTTTTTACTTAGTAGTAAAAGTATGGTATCACCCACTTATGCGTGCTAGTTGTTAATAAAATGAAACTAGTTGAAATATCATAAAGTCAAAAATATAATAAACTCCTCTATGAAACTGATGGGAATTTAGAAATGGATTGCTTCTTAAAAATCATACGATGAATATAAACAAGGTTTTTGACAATAAGAAATAAAGTGAAAAATAGAAGTAAAATTATATTTTAAAATTTTAGTGGGACGGGTCAAGGTCAATGTTTAAAACTTAGTATAATAGTCAAGTCTAGTTTGACCTGATAAATTATCATTTGGACTTGAGCCAAGATTATGTTTAGAAAATAACAAATAATAGTTACTAGTCTAAGACGAGAAGATTTGGTAACTTATCCGTATAAGACATGTATTAAGCATTTTCATAGAAAATAATGCATTAGACTTGGGTCAATTTGTATTGAGCTCAATCTTAACATGATCCATTGACAACTCTAAACTCTAAACCTTAAACCCATTGACCTTATTATACATTTTGATACATCATTTTAAATATATTTATTTTAAAATATTTTATAATATTAATTATATATTATTAATCTATACATCTATAAACTAATCTATACATCTATAGTGTAAAGAGGATATAAACGAATCCATCCAAAGTAAACTTAGACTTTAGATCAAATATTTTCACCTCTAATATTAAATTACGCTTAAAATATAATTAATTATAACTTATTAAATATTTTCATTCTATTACATATGTATCAGAACCATCTATTATATTGAATAGCTTATAAAGTGATAAATAAACTATTTTAATTTATATTATTATATACATGCATATATATATATATATATGAAATAGTCTTTTGGTTATTTTAGTCTTTAAATTTGACAAATATTAAAATGTCACATTTTTTGCATCACATTTCTCCCACATATTTTCATTGTCAATGACATTCATCAAAATAATAACCTTTTAAGTGGGACTCATCTCTCTCTCTCTCTCTCTCATGCCCCCTCTCTTTCCATTGATCACAGTTAGACCAATTGACGAGGGGGGAGAGTTTTAGGGTTCAATTGAAAAGGAGAGAGAGAGATATGATGAGGAGATGAAGAATGGTATATTATACACATTAATTATTTCTCAATTTTGATATCACATATAAGTTATTAGGTCATCCAATTAAAAATCTTTGGACTAACAATGGAGATGATCATATTCTTTAAACATTGATTGATTTACTATTCGCTCGATTCACTCGATTTATTTCAAAGTTAATCTAAAAAGTAATTTGATTGGAGTGATTAACTAATGTAGAATAAATAAAGTTAGAAGGATTTAACCTAGATAAATCCTAAATTTTATATTCCAAACTTTTTTTTGAAATATGTGTAACCTAAAAAATTACTTTTTACCCTTTTTCTAAAAAAGTCTCACTTTTCGATGCACATTTATAGTGCATTCATGATAGTTTGCACACACATTATACTCTCCATTCCGTACATGTACCAAAGTACATATATCCAATCCTAGATTAGTATATTAACCTATTAGTTATAAAAAAAATTATATTCATTTCAAATTATTCATCCCATTGAGATGAATATTGTTAATGGATTAGGTTAACCCTAACCAAATATATTTATTCCTGATTATTTTATCTAATTGAGATTGATTTGATTAATAAATTAAGTTGATCTTAATCAACATGTTAACTTAATAAACTAATTTAGAATTGAATATATATACTTTAGTATAAGTATGAAATATAAAATACAATGCATATGTAAACTACCATAAATGTCTTGTAAGAGTGCATTTGAAAGTGAAATATTTTTTTTGGAGTAGGGTAAAAAAAATTTATGCTCAGACTAGCCATATTCTATGAGAAATTTGAGAATATAAAATTTAAGATTATAAATATATTAATATATTTTAAGAGTTGTATCCACAATATACAAGATTATATTATTTGACATTTCTACAAAAGATTGAACTAAACAGTATGGAGAAATTGTCTAGTAAGTACGTGCAAAAAATGTAGGGCTCCTAATAATGTGAATTTTGTTAGAGAGTGAAAAATAAAATTCAAACACTATCAAGGGACCCTAATTAATTATCCCTAGGCTTTTCTAACTACATGTATTTTGGATTGATTAGTTACTTTAATTGAATCAATATTTAAGCTAACCACATAATAGATCGTTTAATTCCTAACTCTCTATCAAATAGACCTTACTAAATAATGTTATCTCCCTTAAAAGATTCGCACTATAATATTTGTTATTTTGTTAAATGTTATAATGCCATTTTTATACCACTTTTTTCTTGTACTCTTTTATAGCATCTAGTTTAAAAATCAAATGGTGAAAAAAAAATTTATAGTTAATGCTCTTGAGTTTGGGTGCATCCAACTTATATTACCTAACTTGACTATCTAATCTCATGATCAAATGGTCTAAATAAGAGTGATAAAAAATGTGATATAAAGAGTGGCATCATAGTCGATTTGCAATGAACAGATGTTCAAACATCATATGAATTCGAATATTATTCGACAAAATCAAAAGTATACAATTAAATTTTTCATTCGTCAGATAATAGTCAAACTCATATTTAGATAAAACTAATCAAATCAAAGTCAAATGACTATACGCTCACTTAATTGACAACTCTAATATCCATCAAACAATTTTTTGATATTGATAAACAAAATCTTTCACATATGGATGTACGATTTTTTCTTAGTCACTGATGAAGAATGTATTGAGTGATTTTTTTTAGACTTTAGATGTCATATTTGACTTACACTTTAATATAAAAAAATTGAAGTATGTTTATATTAATATACGATATTTACTATTTTTTTAAAAAATCATAAATTATGATATGCTTTAGATATTAGAATCGATGTCAAATAATTAAAAATAAATTTTTGTACTCTTATGGCAGTTAGAACTCATGGTTTTAACAGTATAGATCCTCTATGATTGTAGATAGACATGACTTAGGCCGTGCGTGACATCACTCCTAAAGGATATTCCAATCATTATAATCTCCTGAAAAAAATTCAGCAGAACCAAACGTGTCGAACGACATCAACTTTTATGCGCCACCTGATTTTAATTAAAGAGAGAGAAAGACACAATTGCATTTGTAGTCTTTGATTTTCAAAGCTCGTTGAAAGGAGCTTATAAGCAACATCAAGAGATTTCAAAAGTGAATAGACGTCGTTGGCCATGTCACATGGAGATGTAACATGCTCACTAATTAAAAAATAGAGAGTAGCAAGGTAATTACCCGCTCATGGCCATATCACGTGACAGGATTTTCAAATGTGAATGAGAGATTTTGAAACTTATATTGACAAAATCTTACACATTTAATGATCGTATGACAAGGTAATTTTCAAAAAAAAATCGAAGACTTGCCAAACGGAGTCTTAGTCCATCCACTAACTAAAATGGCTGTCTCCACTATCTACCATTAATAGACTTCTCATTGAGGGTCACTACCTTTCATTGCGACATGTTATTTCTCATAATTTTTTGATACAATTTGTGTCCAAAATTCACGAAAGAGTGGTGGATGTTGATAAGAAGAAATAGTGAGCAATATAGATTTTTTTTTGCTACGGATAGACCAAGCCTAATCTATTTGGGATCATAGAGATTTGACACTCGAGCCTTAGTCCTTGGATAATTAAGAGATAATAAAATTGAAATTAAAATAAAGACCTAGAAAGTTTATTAAAATTATGTATTTGGGAAAAATGTGAGAAAAAGATGATCGTGGGATGTTGACATTTTACCATTCTTAGTTCCCACACAAATAATTGGAATCCACTTGAAGTCTTCAAAAGCTCTTTTTCTCATTTGGCAACTCAATTGAGCTTTAACTTTTGACTTCTAAAGTCTCACCTCCCAAAAATTTCACCAAATATACTAAGGTCACGTCAATTTTATTCAAAGCTGGCTTTTGGGTTCTAGAGATAGACAGGGAGAAAATATCCCACTTCTCAAAAACTCTAGAAGCTCATCTCAACTATTTTTTCTCTCTCTAATGGATTTAAGATAAAAGTTAATTAAGCCTAATAGGATTGCCAAACATGTCATTAACTTCTTCCTTGTCATCTTTTATATCTATTTTTCTATAGAATGCAATGAAAGATTTTTAGACAATGACTTTTAAAAACATATATTAAATAAACTTGTCTCGCTAGTGTTCACCACTTCCAACCATCTAATGATTAGAATATATTCTAAAATATATTCCCAAATGCATCATAGAGAAAAAATGTATATAACAGTTTTACGATTACTTGAATTATTTTCAAGAATTATGAAATTCTATATGGGAGATTAGTCTTTGGAGTTTAAATGTCCTATACATTATAAATGATATCTCCTTAAATTCTGCATATGCATTACTAAGGGTGCATTTGGTAATACTATGTAGGTGGATTCCAATCATTACAATCCCTCGATAGCATTTAAGCGCTCCCAAATGTGTCTGCCATCGACTTATGTACAACATTGAATTCCGAGTCGAAGAGAGATAAACTAGGACTTTCCTACACTCCCATTCCAAAAGTTTGGAACATGTTACTTTTCAAGCACGAAAGGTGATTCCAAAGGTGGACTGCATATTTCTACCTCCATTTGTATCTGATTTTACGTCGTCCACCAGGTTCAAATGTGCAAATTGTAGAAAGAACAAATTGTATTTTTGTAATTGGGCTATCAACGTAATCCACGTACTTTGTAATGCCAAATGTGGTACGGAGAGTTTTAAAAAGTGACCAAGATCTACCTTATAAATTCCAACCTCATTAATGACCGTGCATATGAACCTATTGTAAAACTTTTTTTTCCTTTTGAAGCTTTACCAAATGCACCCTAAGGTTGATATAGAATATACTTAATGAGTTGATAATATTATCTAAGTAAGAATATTACAAATTTGATTTGCAATTATACTAATCATTTTATTAAATCACTTATTATTACTCCACGTATATGTGATAAGATGGTTGGAGTAAATTGATATGATAGCTCACAAATCATATGACATATTTGATGAGAAAAAAAGTTAAACTCATTTTGTGGGAATAAAATATATAGTGCTAGAATAATAATTGAATATTCGGAATAAAATATGCCTGTTTGAATAGGCATCTAGAATGAAAAATATATTTTTTAAAAAAATGAGCTATACTCATTATGAATAAAATATATTTGTTTAGAATGGCATATAAACATATCTCATTCTAACATGGTATGTGCATTTTGTTTCTATTTAGTTTCATTTTAACGAATATATGTTGATCAAATAATAACATATTATTCATGAGATCCATTGTTCATTCTAAATATATGTATTTCATTACTATGAAAATATATCTAAAATATTTTTTTGTCACATATATCATATGGAGAACTGCTAGTTGCACGTTTGGACATGTAGAAAAGTTATCCGTCCAACATGATGTTGGTCCACGCACTAATCGTAGGTCCCACTCCACAGATTCCTTAAATACTTCTTAAATACTTGCATTGGGAAAGTAAATTTGTATACAAATAAAAAATAAGGTGGATAAATAACTATGTAAGAGTAACAAACAGTTATCTAAAGATGACAAATAATTATCTAAGGGAGACAAATAGTCAACTAAGGTGGAATTCCTCAGAAAATAAGGCAGACAAATATCTATATAAGGGTGACAAATAGATATCTAAGATAAGACAGAATCACTCAGAAAATAAGATGGATAAATCGTTATATAAGGGTGACAAATAACTATCTAAGGGTGACAAATAGATATCTAAGGCAGATAAATAACCAACTAAGATGGATAAAGTCACTCAGAAACTAAGGCGGATAAATAGCTATATAAGGGTGAGAAATAATTATATAAGGGTGGCACATCATAATAAGGGTGACAAATAATATGACGAGAAAGGTTATTTTTTGAAATCTCATTCGGTGTCATTATGGCGGTACGGTGTCACCTCAAAAATATGCGAAATTTGATATACCTACTGCCCTACGTGGACCAATGTTGTTTCACACGGTAATTCCAACAAAGCATTACTACCCGACTATCTGAGTAATAAAGATTTCTCTAGCACATGATCTGTTAACAATAACATCAGTTTACTTCAAATATCTTGTCAAGTGTATGTGAATGAGCATATGAATTTGTAAGATGACTATAAAAAACTATAAATAATGATTAGTAATAAATAACATCCACTATCAATTCTTTTAGTGAAATACTAGGGTGCATTACGAGACAACTGTGTGTCTTTACCAAGCCCCTATCATTAGTGTATTTAAATGCGGTTCTCACTTTTTAATCTTGGAATCTATGAGTTATAATAAAACATGAGGTCCACATTTCACATTTATCTTAAAATTAGAAAAAAGTGGGATCCACATTCTTTATTTTTTTGGTTTAAACTTCCTATTTTCTTTCTTGAAAGCTGGGTCCACATTTAAATTCGACGCATGACATAAATATGTAATATCCCATAATGCACCAAAGTATTTATAATCTTTTTTATAGATTTACTTTGGTGGGCTACTACTTGCTATAACTTGTTTAGAATTTTAAAACCAATAGTTCATGTCTCATCTTTGAACCTATGTCAATAAGAATCTCCAGTTATGAATTCCTAACTTTACATCACCAAAGTTAATTAAGATTGCAGGTAAATTTAAGGTTCGTTAAAAGAAAAACACATATCTACAAAAATATGAGGCATAAGATGTCTAGAAAATATCTTTAACAACGATCCTCGATATTAATAAAAAATTAAAAATTTTGACTCATCTTAAAGATGGATTTGTGACTAAGTTATATTAATTAGATAACAATTTACATGACCTTAATAATCATTTCAAATACTAAAATGGGGATTGAAAACATTGCAAAGGTGTTGATTTTCGTAGAAATTACTTCTCCAACAAACTTGTTGAATAAGAATAAATTTTATACGATGAAAATTACTTCTATAATCTTATTTGGCTTAATTTGAAAGTATAGTAGATCATGCTAAGTATAATTATTGACGAGAGTCATTAAGTGAAGAGAGAGACAATTGCAAAAAGTCTTTCACAATATTTTTTAAATCTCACATAAGAAGATTTCTTATAAATATTTATGCACATGTCTCCAATTACCGATTCACTCACTTTTTGAGAGTCTGCAATTTGTCAGAAGTGGATAGATTTTAGAGTTAAACTTACCTAAAAAAATTTAATTCATGTACATAATAGTTACATAACAATTGGGTTGGAGTGAACAAAATAGATATTTTGTCTCAAAAATGGTCTATTTTCTTAAAAAGATAATCAGATATTATTTTCTTGAAAATTTAAAGAGAATGCATTATGTTTCTCTCTATCTAATAAAAAGTAAAACCTATAAATTTAAGATGCCTAACTCCATTTGAAAATGCTATAACCAATATCCCCAAAGGTTATTTTTAAATAATATCTAATTTTAAGACTCTAAAACGACTATAAATTATTGACATTAACTTCATAAAATGACATCAAATTTGATTGCACCTTCTGTCAATTATGAATTATAAGTAGACTCATCGCAAATTATGCATAAAAAACTCTTAATTAGAGGGAAATACTCTAGTGATTACTTGTACTTATAAATATGTCGATAAGAAAATGATCTTCATGGAACTTCCCTCGACTATTATCACAAAAACGATGAAATACAAGTGAAATTGTCGCGAGACTGTGGGTAAAAAAACTATTGATTAGAGGAAAATACTCGAGGGACTACTCTGACTTGTAATTACCTTGATAAAAAATAAATTAGTCTCTTTCGAGCTGGCTCTAACTATTTATGACAAAAGGCATACATTTTTCATTTTGCATGTGTACATCTTGCTTTCAAAAATTTTTATTTCTCTCAAATTTTGTGAATCTCAAGTGTGTTAGTGTGTGACGACCCGGATTCCGAATACCAGATATACCCGGTAGGACTACCGAATACACATGATATCACTTGGAATCCGCGAGGCCTCCCAAGAGCGGTAAAGCTCCGAAGGGAAAAAGGATTGTCGTGTAGTACATTAAACTGACAGATATAGCAGCAAGCAATTAAATTTCATTAGATCGGATTGCTAAAGAAGCAGAAATAAAATTACATTTTAATTAATAGATTTTAAACAATTATATACCAGAGTCAAGTCCAAAGCTAAAGACAACAGTCTAGCAGTACAGTCGACAGAAAGAAAAGACGTACCGAGAAGTCGGGGGAAGCCCGACGGAGGTACCAGCTGGCGGCTACGACTCGAACTCCAGGACCCGCGGAAGCAGAACGAACACATCACCCCACCTGAAAAGCAGGGGTGAGCCTCGTGTCACTGGCTCAGTAGGGGTCACGCGGATCCCCACTAAAAAATGCGCAGTAACACGGAACAACAGGGACAGCAGCAAGAAACAACACTAGAAAGTTGCAAAAGAAAGGGAAGCAGGAGTAGGGAACAGGTAAGGACGAGGGGAATAACCCGAACAGGCAAGCAGGCCTAGAAAGGGAAAGAGGAGTACGGAGCAGGTAAGGACGAGGGGAATAGCCAAACAAAACACCCCAACCTACACCTACAATAGGCATGCAAAAGAAAGTCTGAAAAAGACCTAGACAGACACAGACAACACGACCGGAGCGTCGTGCACCAGACAGGACACAGACCTCGAGTACAGCCACGGAAAGGCCAACCCGAACAGGTCACAACAAACCCCACAAGTGTCTCGACTAACCGCTGCGTACCACCGACGCGAACACGGCCGAGTCGCAGACCCACGCGGAACCACAAGTACAAGTACTAGTCAGGGTCACGCCCGTCGGCGTCAGTCCTCAGCCCCTGACCACGTGTGCACACACTAGCTCCTGCCTAGAGCCAGGCCTCTAGCTAGTTTTCTCCCCCCGTAGGATGCTACGGTAACCGCAGGAGCCGACGGAAACTAGCTTACAAACCGGATATTGGGGTCACCCCTCGAGTGCTGGACGTCTAGGGCGACGACAAGAGGACGCTCGAAAAGCGGCGCTGAAGTACAGACAGTCGAACATGCACTGTCACCCGTACCTCAAACACCGAGGGTAGCACAAGAAACTGCCGACAGACTCGGAAACGTAATCTTAGCCTTCATAGGAACATCAACCGACGTCCACGGGGAAAACGGCCAGACCACGGGAGCAACAGACATCACCCTAACATAGACAGACACGCACACACAGACCTACCCCAAAACAGCCCTAACATTACCTAGAACGAACCCACAACACACGGCCGCACACCGGAAAGCCCAACGGCCATCACGGCCACAACAGGACTGTAACGGCCTAGCACAGGCGTGTTACACGGGCCTGACGCACCAGGGCGGGCGCGTCAGAGACAACAGGCACAAAGACACAACGCAAGCCACGTAACGCACCAGGGCAGGCGCGTTACAGCGGCCTAACGCACAAGCGCAGACGCGTTACGCCCACCTAACGCGTGGGGACAGGCGCGTTACCCCAACCGACCCAAAATCTAGAACTCGGACGAGCAATACGTAACGGTCCACGGCGGACGCGTTACATCACTGTGACGCAAGGGGGCTGTGGACGTACTTTTCGACACGGCATCCGCTGTTGGCCTATTCGGATGGTTGATTCGTCTATTAAGTGCGTGGGCGTGCCAGTCACCGAAGTGACAATTTATTCGGGCTCCGAAGAGCCCATGGTGCGCTCGATCTGACTCAGTCAGATGATTGTGTGGTTCGTGTCGGGACCAAAACCCGTCGCACCATAAAGGTCACGACGTCATTTACATCCCCCGTACGAGGGAACACCCTTGATTAATCGCCGAAAATCAGGGCCGCATGGCCAGGAAATTAATTGCATGGAGGGTCTATGAAGAGGTATTGAAATTCCTGTGTGAGGGTGAGAAGAAAAAATTCACGATCATGTCAGTCGTGTGCTGACCATTTAATATTCGGACGAATGTCCGTCTCGAGAAAATCGCGATTGTCGCGGGAAAACCGGAATACATGTATGCCGAGGTACGGCATATTTATTGTTCGGAAGAACGGAAAACGTTCGGCTAAGCCTCGGTTGGAGCGGTCAAAAACTAATAAATCTGTTGGCCCGGTGCAAGAGCAAGCTGCGACCATACTGCGGTGGGCCCCCCGGCGGTCGAAGTCAGGCTCGCATGAGCGTCATTAATATTTCCGATGCCAAGGGGCAATGGGGGAATATCTCTTGAATCAGTTGGAAAGCCCTGTGTCTAGGGAAGCGAACGTTCGAGACGTATCGGTCGTTCGGGAGACCGTTTAATATTAAGACGGGTGTCCGTCTTGAGAATATCGTAATCGTCGTGGGAGGACCTGGGACATGTGTATGCCGGGATACGGCAAATATATTATTCCGAGACACTGAAAACATTCGGTTAAATCTCAGATAGTGTAGCGGGAATCTAGAGGATTTATTGGCCCGGTGCGAGATCGAGTTGGGACCATGCCGGGGGCGCCTCCCGTGGTCCGAACGAGGCTTGCGCGGGCATCATTAATATTTCCGGTGTCGGCGGGCGACAGGGAGAAGTCCCGAGACTAGATTCCAAAACCGAAAACGTGTTCAAAGGGAGCAGGCTATAGGCCGGGGATATGGGTCGGACGATGGCCATGATTGGGACGGACCCGAGGTCTAAGCGTGTCCCAAGGAGGCCTTATTGATATTCCCATGCAAAGAGTCTAGGGATGACGGGAGCCATCTCGTTCTGTTCCTATTTCTGTCGGTCACTTGCGGACCACTTGATATTCGGACAAGGGTCCATATTGAAGGTACGACGTAGATAGAAACAACCCCGTACAAATGTATGCCGAGTTCGCAGCAACTTCAATGAAAGAGCGGGGATAAATCCCATTAGGATGAATCTAATTCGACGGGCCAGTGGCCCAGAGCAATGCCGGGTTACGACCATGTCGGGATGGGAGCCGTCGGCCATATCGGTCACTCATGGATCTCTTCATGTTCGGACACAGGTCCGTAATAGAAACGCGGCAGAAATCGAGGTGAACCCGTTCAAATGTCTGCCGGACGTGCGGCAATTTTAGTAGTGGCTCGGAAGGGATCCGGCCCGAGAAACGAGTCCGATTTAATCAGAAAATCGGCCCGAGGTGAGGTCAGGTCGTGGCTACTTCGGGATAATTCCCAAGACTCAGACACAACCTAGAAGGGCGCCATTGTTGTTCCTTAAGCACTGGGTCACGGGAGAGACGGGGCTGCGATATAGATTTTTACCATTTTTTTATCTGGGTTTCAAATTATATATATATATATATATATATATATATATATATATATACTTATTTCCCTTTTATGTATTTATTCTGAATGATTTCTCTGTTTTATTTATTAGTATTATTGTCATATTTTCTCTTTTGGTTTACTATTATTATTATTATTTCACATTTTTTATTTATTTCATATATATATTCAGGTTTATTTATTTATCAAAATTATTATTATTATTATTTTATTATTTATATATATATTTCTGGAGAGAGAGTAGGCCGTTGGAGGGCCAAAAGGGCTGTACCGGCGAAGGCGCATGCCGGCGAGGGGGCTGAGAGAGTGTGCCGGCAAAGGGGTAACCAGCGTGCCGGCGAGGGGGGCTGGAAGCGCGTACCGGCGAAGGCTATGAAAGCGTGCCGGGGAAGATGGGCTGAGGGTGTGCCGGCGAAGCGCCCGAGCGGGCGTACCGGCGAGGGGCCATGAAGGGTGTACCGGAGAAGACACGGCTGGGTGTACCGGTGAGAGGCGTGGCTAGGCGTGCCGACGAGGGACGCGTGGGTGTGCCGCTGAGCGTAGGGAGAGCGTGCCGGCGAAGGGGTCGCGGAAGCGTGCCGGCGAAGGGCGCGCCAGCGAAGGGCATGGGGGAGCCCACTTCTCTTCCGTTCTTATGTCTTTTCTCTTTTCCTTTTCTCTCTTGATTTTATTAAGTTTGTGTGGGTTTCTTCTCTCTTTCTCTTGATCATCTTTCATTCTTTCTCTCCTGAGGACGGATGTTCGAGTTGCTTAGTCGTTATTTGATTCGGCTCTCTTCGAGTTGATTGCGGTTCCCCTGCCTTGGTTAAAGCGTTTTACCGTTGTTCTTTATATTTGTTTGTTGCTTTCCTTTAGTCCTTTTTAACGTGTGGTTGTTCCATTTGTTTGTTGCTTCCTTTTATCTTTTTAATATGTTATCATTTCTAACAAAAATTCGGCAGCATCTCCCCTTGACCCGAGCGTAAGGGAGATACAGGGAACGCGCCCACAAGGAGTGGCGGAACCCGACAACTGGAGGTAGGCGCTCGAGAGCGGCAACACCTTAATAAAGCTTCGGAAAACTTGGAGGGAACGACGGATGGGAAAAGTCTATAACTAATCAGGGGCGTGCCGGGCCAGGGAGGCCAAAGGTATGGCGATGAAGGCCACTAAGGCCGTGCCGAAGAAGGCCCAAAGGGGGCGTACTGGCGAGGGCTATCATAGGCATGCCGGGGGAAGGCAGCCAAGGCCCAGCGAAGGGTGTTGAAGAGTGCACCGGGGAAGGCCCGATGGGGGTGTGCCGGCGAAGCCCTGATCAGGCACGCCGGCGAAGGGTTCAAAGAGGGCGTATCGCTGAAGGCTGGGGTGTGCCGTTGGAGGCACGACTGGGCGTGCCATTGAAGGCATGACTGGGTGTGCCGTTGGAGGCACAACTGGGGTGAACGAAAGCGAAAACGCTCGGCAAGACGTAAACCCCAAAGAAGGGAAAAAAGAAAGGGGCGTGAAACACCGAAGGATGTAAACACAGAAGACATACATTGGAGAGACGTCCGAGAAGATGTTTGCAAGCCTTCTACTTTTATTCTCACAAGAGGAGTGCCCGAAGGGGGCTAATACATCGCAACGACGGCAAAACAAGAAATGAGAGGAAAGAAAGAGGAAAAGGAAATACGGTGGGGGGAGGGGGAACGGAACGTGGACTCCTCCCCTCCCGGACCTCACTCCCTCTCTCCACTCACTCTTCTTCTCTTCTTCTCTTCTATCTTCATCTCTTTCTCTTCGCGCGAACGGCGGCGGGCGGAGCAGCAGGGAGGGGGACGCCAGAGCCTCCCCTCCTCCTCCTTCTTCTCTTCTTCTCTTTCTCTTCTTCTCTTCTGCGTGTGTGTGTCTCCTGTCTTCTTCCTCTTCTCTTCTTTTGTTCCTCCTCTCTTTTTTTCTTCCCTTTTTGTGCTCCGAAGAAGAGGGGTTTTTATACCCCGACGGCGGGAGCGTCCGAGGGCGGGAAGCGTCCGGCGGGCATTTTAATGGGAGTTGACTCCCTTGTCCTGGGTGGCAGGAGGAGTAGGCAGCGTGGCCCTCTCCCCAGGCGACACCTCAGCAAATCCACTGCACACCAAGAATCCCTAGGGGATGGGCGTAAGATTTCGTCTGCCGGAACATGCCGTTGAAGAGCTTGGACAGCGTGCCGCTGGCGGGCTAAACAAGCGTGTCGCTGAGAGGGCCAAAAGGACGTGCCGCTGGAAGACACGGTAAGCATGCCGCTGAAGAGCCCAAAGGGCCTGTCGCTGAAGCACCATAAGGGCGTGCCGGGGAACGGGCTGACCGACGTGCCGTTGAAGGAGCCCAGGCAACGTGCCGTTGAGGGACCTTGGGGGTGTGCCGCTGAAGGCCCAAGGGCGTGCCGGGGAACGGGGCCAGGGGCGTGCCGCTGAGGGACCAGGGGGTGTGCCGCTGAAGGCCCAAGGGCGTGCCGCTGAGAGGGGCCAAGGGTGTGCTGCTGAAGGCTGCCAGGGCGTGCCGCTGAAGGGCCTTGAGGGCGTGCCGCTGAAGGCTGCTAGGGCGTGCCGCTGAAGGGCTAAATGGGCAGTTCTGAGCCCGTTGTGAGCGCGAGTTGTGGCCCATTTTATTTTCTTCGAGGCCCATGGATTATGGGGCTCCCGGTGGTTGATTTCTCTTCACTGTCGTGATTCCGGAGACAGCTTCACGGCAGTGTGTGTGCGCTCGGGGAGTCCGGATGGCCCCTCTTCCATGCAGTTTCTTCAGTTTTGGGGTTGCTGTTGATGCTGGACTAGTTGGGGCATACGGGAGTGCAATTTTGCATGTCCACAAATGCCCCCCACCCACGGGTAGCGCGGGCGAAAGATGAGCCGGGCGGTGTCCGTGGGTGTACTTGTCTCTTTTCTCTTTGTCGGCACCGACGGGATGTTGGGAGCTGACGTGGCATGCTTGTCTCTTCTCTTCTTCATCAGTGCCGACAGGGCGTCGGGAGCTGCCATGGTTTATTTATCTTCCTCCTCTCTTTGTCAGTGCCGATGGGGTGTTGGGAGCTGGCGTAGCATGTTGGTCTCTTCTTCTCTTCGTCAGTGCCGACGGGTTGTCGGGGACTGACGTCGCATGTTGGTCTCTTCTTCTCTTCGTCAGTGCCGACAGGGTGTCGGGCGCTGGCGTAGCATGTCGGTCTCTTCTTCTCTTCGTCGGTGCCGACGGAATGTCGGGGACTGACGTAGCATGTTGGTCTATTCTTCTCTTCGTCAGTGCCGATGGGGTGTTGGGGACTGACGTAGCATGTTGGTCTCTTCTTCTCTTCGTTATTGCCGACAGGGTGTCGAGCGCTGACATGGTATGCTGGTCTCTTTTTCTCTTTGTCAGTGCCGACAGGGCGTCGGGCGCTGACATGGTACGCTGGTCTCTTTGTCTCTTCGTCAGTTCCGACAGGGTGCCGGTAGCTGACATGGTTTGTTGGTCTCTTTGTCTCTTCGTCAGTTCCGACGGGGTGCCGGGAGCTGACATAGTTTATTGGTCTCTTTGTTTCTTCATCAGTGCCGACGGGATGCCGAGAACTGAAGCAGTATGTTGGTCTCTTTGTCTCTTCATCAGTGCCGACGGGGTGCCGGGGACTGAAGCAGTATGTTGGTCTCTTTGTCTCTTCATCAGTGCCGACGGGGTGCCGGGAACTGAAGCAGTATGTTGGTCTCTTTGTCTCTTTGTCTCTTCATCAGTGCCGATGGGGTGCCGGGCGCTGACATGGTCTATTGGTCTCTTTTTCTCTTTGTCAGTGCCGACAGGGCGCCGGGAGCTAACATTGTTTGTTGGTCTCTTTGTCTCTTCGTCAGTGCCGACGGGGTGCCGGGCACTGACATGGTATGTTGGTCTCTTTTTCTCTTCGTCAGTGCCGACAGGGCGCCGGAGCTGACATGGTTTGTTGGTCTCTTTGTCTCTTTCCTCTTCTTCTCTTCTTTTCCTTCTCTTCTCTTTCTGTTATCCTTTTTTATTTTTCTCTTCTCTCTTTTTGTAGTTTGTTTTTTCTTCTTCTTCTTCTCTTCTTCCCTTCTTTTTTTTTCTCTTTCTTTTTTTTGAAGAACTCCGGGTGGCTGTTGGCGTGGATGCCAATGATATAAAAGTTGTCGGCACAGCGGCCGATAATTGAAAGCTATTGACATGGGAGCCAATAATTAAAAAGTTGTCGACCCAAAGGCCAATGATTAAAAGCTATCGGCTGGGGCCGATAATTGAATAGCTGTCGGCTCAGGGGCCGATAAGTGAAAGCTGTCGGCTCGGGGACCGATAAGTGAAAGCCAAAACAGCCAAGGCTGGCAGCGGGCTTCAAGAGCCGAAGTTGCGAAAGGTGAGCCACGAGGGCAGAGAGAAGGGTTTATTGATGCAAAAGGGATGTTCGTCGCCCGAAGGGATGGAGAGAAGAGTTCGTTGATTCAAAAGAAATGTTCGTCACCCGAGGGGACGGAAAGGTGGTTAAGTCATTGACACGGGCTAGTGTCGGTGCGAAGAAAGAGGGCTGATTCCTCACCCGATCGGCAGGCTCGGACCAGGGTAAAAGGGTGTTTGTTCTTTGATGCACCGGGGGTATCGGCTCTGAAACCCGAACTCGGGAAAGTGGGCCGCAAGGGCCGGAGTTGGTGTTACGGAAGTAGGCCGCGAAGGCTGAAATCGGGGAGGCGGGCTGCATACGCCAAAATTGGGGCGCAAGATGTGAAAGCCCAAATCGGGGAAGCGGACTATAGAGGCCAGAGTGGGGAGATTAACGGGCCGCGAGGGCAAGAGGTAGGCCATGGGGGGCCAAGATTGGGCTCTACGAGCCGGAGCTGGGAAAGTAGGCTTCGATGGCCGAAATTGAGTTTATTGCATACACACATTCTTGTTATTTTATTATTTTTTATGTTTTTTATTATTTATATATATATTTTGTCATCATTTTTTCCTTTTTTTTAAGCATGCAAGCATTCATTAGCAGACATAACATAGATATAAGTAAGGCAGCTCCCTCTATAGGGGATAGGATAGGGACATCGCCCGTAATTCGTAGATGCGGTGCGGGCCGCTAGACACAATTGAGGGATGGTGCACCCGTCAAGAGGATATCGCATGTCTTGCATGCATAGCCTAAATTCACGCATTTCACCCGAGGCAATTCTCCGTGGCGTGGTAGTGCAAATGTATGAACAAAGAGCCCTAACCATAGGGATATGCAGATTTTCCTGGTGACACTCGAGGATCACTCTAGCGTCTGCACATTAGTTCCAGGCTTTCGACTTTCAGTAGCTTCACACAGCCCCCATCTGTTTATTTTGGTAGCGGATTTCACCGTTCGGCGCGAGTCTCCTCATGTGTCTCAATGGGGATTCCCGGCTACTAAGATTCGTCCTTATTGTGATTCGCTTCACCATTTCGCGCGAGTCTCCTCATTTGTTTCAGTGGGGATTCCTGGCTACTCGGATCAGCGTTTCTCTCTCTCTTCCTTTTTTTTTTCTCTTTTTTTTTACAGTGGGGGTAGGCAGCTTTTTCCTCACGATCACCTTTCGCGCGAGTGCAGGAATTCAAGTCTCCGTAGAGTGCTAAGAAGAAATTTGGGCAATCCCTATAGTCGAAGGCTATTGAACACATTAAGTGATAAGTGTGGGAGCGTTGCCGCAGGTTTATTTTGTGAGTTGGGCTTAGCGATTCAGCCATGACTCTTCCCCTTGACGTGTGCACCCGCCATAATCGGGTTCCCTTCGAGCGCGTGTCGTGACGCCCGTGCATCCGGAATCGGGCGATATTATTTAGTAAGGAAACACAGTCCTAGAAAATTTCAAGGAGGTGTATTATTCTATATTAAGCAAGCATGCAAACAGGGCAATCAAGCATTCTCTTCTTTCTTTCTTTTTTACTTTTGTTTTGTTATTTTTTTTTGCTTTGTTTTTTTTCATAAGAAAATATTGTTGTTACGTATAAGTGTAGTGGTAGTAAAGGTATTAGGGAAGCAGACCACGAACGGCTGAAAGGGTATTAGGGAAGCGGGCTATAGAACCCAAGGGAAATTAGGGGAGCGGGCCATGAGGGCCGAAATTGGGAAGCGGGCTGCAGGAGCCGAAGTTATGGGAAGCGGGCCGCGAAGGCCGAACTTGGGGAGCAGGCCACGAAGGCCAAAGGTAAGCAAGCTGCAAGAGCCAAAGTTAGGGAGCATGCCATAAAAGCCAAAGGGAAGCAGGCTACGAGAGCCAGAATTGGGAAGCATGCTATAAAAGCCAAAGGGAAGCAGGCTGCAAGAGTCAAGGTTGGGAAGCAGGCCACGAGGGCCAAAGGTAAGCAGGCTGCGATAGCCAGAATTGGGGAGCAGGCTACAAGAGCCGAGATTGGGAAGCGGGCTGCAGGAGCCGAAGGGAAGGGTCTTTTTTGTTCTCTGGTCGGGGAAGGGTCCAGACCAAAACGGAAGGTTTATTCTTTGATTCTCCGGCCGGGGAAGGATCCGAACCAAAGCGAGAGGTCTATATTTTTTTTTAAACTGGGAAGCTGTCGGCTGGGGTGCCAATGATGAGGTAGCTGTCGGCTAGGAGCCGATGACGAGGTACCTGTCGGCTAGGAGCCGATGATGGGGTAGCTATCGGCTAGGAGCCGATGATGAGGTAGTTGTCGGCTCGGGGGCTGATGGTGGGGTAGATGTCGGCTAGGAGCCGATGATGAGGTAGATGTCGGCTCGGGGGCCGATGGTGGGGTAGCTGTCGGCTAGGAGCCGATGATGAGGTAGCTGTCGGCTCGGGGGCCGATGGTGGGGTAGCTGTCGACCCGAAGGCCGATGGCTGAATATCTGTCGGCTTGAAGCCCCGATGGCTGAAAGTTGGTCGGTTTAGCGCCCCGTCGGCGGAAGGTTTAGTTGGTTTCTATTTGTTGGATGGCTGAAGGTCGGAGGTAAAAGTTGGCCTCGTGACTCTTCTTTCTCTTCCTCTCTTCTTCTTTTGTGTGGGGAGGCGGGTGCAAGGACCATGTTCGCCTCATGTTTCTTTTTTTCTCTTCTTTTCTTCTTTTGTAGAGAGGCAGGTGCAAAGACCATGTTTTCCTCACGATTCTTCTTTCTCTTCTTCTCTTCTTCTTTCATGTGGAGAGGCGGGTACAAAGATCGTGTTTGCCTCATGTTTCCCCCTTTTTTTTCTTTTATGTGGAGAGGCAGGTGCAAAGACCATATTTACCTCATGTATCTTTTCTTTCTTTTCTTTTCTTCTTTTTGTGTGATGAGGCGGGCTCGAGGACCACGTCTGCCTCATGTGTCTTCTCTTGGTTCTGCTCTTCTTCTTTTGTGCGAAGAGGCGGGTTCAAGGACCACGTCTGCCTCATGTGTCTCTTCTTCATTTTCTTCTCTTCTTTTGCGTGATGAGACGGGCTCGAAGACCACGTCTGCCTCATGTGTATTCTTTCTTTTCTTCCCTTCTTTTGTGCGAAGAGGCAGGTTCAAGGACCACGTCTGCCTCATGTGTATTCTTCTTCCTTTTCTTCTCTTCTTTTCTCATTACTGCTTTCGCGTTGGAGTGTATTTCTCTTGATGTGCCCCCAGGTTGGAGTGTAACTTTATTTGGTATGTGCCCCCCCTGAGGGGTGTGTTTTGCCTCTTCGCTTATGTGCCCCCAGGCGGGGTGTATTTTTCATGGCTTCTATGTCCCCAGACCAGGGTGTGTTAAATTTTTTTTTTAATGCCCCCGAGGCGGGGTGTAACTATCTTCAAATGCCCCCATGGTGGGGTATACTCTTCACGGCTTCTATGCCCCCATGTGGAGTATGTTTCTTCTTCAAATGCCCCCAAAGCAGGGTGTAGCTCTCTTCAAATGCCCCCAGGCCGGGGTATACTCTTCACGGCTTCTATGCCCCCAGGCGGGGTATGTTTCTTCTTCATATGCCCCTGAGCCGGGACGTGTCTTTTGTTTCTTATACCCCCCCCCCCCCGTGGCGGGGTGAATTCTGCTTCTTCTACCCCTGAAGGCGGAGGAGTGCTTCTCCTCATATGTCTCCGGCACGAGGGTGTATCTTTTGCTTCTTATGCCCCCCTGAGACGGAGGTGTATCTCTTTACGGCTTTTGTGCCCCCGAAGCAGGGTATGTTGTTTCTTCAAATGCCGCTTGGGCGGAGTATATCTTTCTTCTTATGCTCCCAGATCGGGATGTATGTCTCTTCGCTTCTGTGCCCCGGGTCGGGGTAGATGCTTCTGCTTCTTATGCGCCAAGGGCGGAGTGTATTTTTTTGCGCCCCCAGGTTGGGGTGGGTGCTTCTTCTTCTTATGCGCCAAGGGCGGAGTGTGTTTTTCGTGCCCCTAGGCTGGGGTACATTCTTCATGTTTCTTATACCCTTTTCGCATGGCGTATTCTCTTGCTTCTTATGTTCCTGGATCGGGGTGTATGTTTCTTCTTCTGACGCCCCTAAGTCGGGATATATTCTTTCTTCATGTGCTCCCAGGTCGGGATGTATGTCTCTTTGCTTCAGTGCCCCCGGGTGGAGGTGTATTCTTTCTCTTTATTTCCGCGTCCCCCAGGCGGGGTATGTTTCTTCTTCAAATGCCCCTGAGCCGGAGTGTATTATTTGCTCTTTATGCCCCCGGATCGGGGTGGATTCTTCGTCAAATGCCCCGGAGCCGGGGTGTATTCTCTTCATGCGCCCCCGGGCGGGGTGTGTCTTTCATGGCTTCTATGCCCCCAGACGGGGTGTGGCTTCTGCTTCTTATGCTCCCCGGGGTGGGGTACATTCCTTGCTTCTCATGCCCCCATGGCGGGGTGTGGTTTCTCTCTTTGTGTGCCCCCATGGCGGGGCGGATCCTGCCTCCTTGCTTCTGTGCCCCGGGCGGGGTATGTTCTTTATGGCTTCTACGCCCCTAGGTGGGGCATGCTTCTTCTCCTGATGCCCCTAAGCCGGGGAGTCTCCTCTATGGCTTCTATGCCCCCAGGCGGGGTGTATGTTGCTTCATATGCTCCCAGGGCGGGGTGTAATTCTTGCTTCTTATGCCCCCGAGGCGGGGCGAACTCTTCTTCTTTGCTTATGTGCTCCCATATCGGGGTGTATTCCTTTCTTCATATGCTCCCCTAAGCCGGAGAATGTTGTGTGTTCTGCTTCAGATGCCCCCCCCCCCTATGGACCCCAAGGCCGGGATGTATTCCTTCTTCGAATGCCCCTAAGTCGGGGTGTATTCTTCTCTTCTTATGCTCCCAAGACGGGACGTAGCTTCTTCAAATGCCCCTAAGCCGGAGCGTATTCTTAATGGCTTCTATGCCCCCAGGCGGGGTATATCTCTTGGCTTCTTACGCCCCCAAGGTGGGGTGTGTTTTCTTCTTGTGCCCCCAGGGTGGGGTATATCTTTCGCTTCTTATGCCCCCCCCTAAGGCGGGGTGAAGTCCTTGCTTCAAATGCCCCTAAATCGGGGTATAGTTTTGTCTCATATGCCCCTAGAGCGGGGGTGTATTTCTCTTCATGTGCCCCTCAGTCGGGGTATATTCCCTCTTCAAATACCCCCTGAGCCGGGGTGCATTCTTGCTGCTTCTTATGCCCCAGGGCGGGGGTATGTTCTGCTTCTTTTACCCCCTCACGGCGGGGCGTATTCCTCTTCATATGCCCCCCCCCCCCCAGAGTGGGGGTGTAGCTTTTCTTCATCTGCCCCCCCTAGGTCGAGGGGGTATGCATCATCACTTCTGTGCCCCCAGGCGGGGTACGTTTCTTTATCAAAGGCCCCTGAGCCGGGGCGTAGCTTTGTTGTATGTTGTGCCCCCGAGTCGGGGTGGATTCTCTTCATGCGCCCCTAGATTAGGGTGCATATCCCTTCTTCTTCTTTCTCTTTTTTTTTGGCCTCTTATGCCCCCATGGCAGGGTATATCTCTTCTTCTTATCCCCCGTGGCGGGATATGTGCATGCTCTCTTCGGGAGTGGTGGCCGTGCTTGGCCTTATTGCTATAAAGCATTCCCCACAGCGGGCATCCATTCACCAAGCTACAATTGTAGCTCACTGGGTCTTTTAATAACCACTCGGGGGGCCGTTTTGTGCCGGATGGAGGCAGTAGGAAGGAGGAACGGGCGGAGTCATTGCACCGCGGACTCGGGGCCTGCTAGAGTCGGGCGGGATGCCGGGTTTCTTCTTGCTCTTTTGGTCGACGATGCTGGCCAACTTTTCTTCCTTTCTTCTTTCTTTCTCCTTTTTTTTTCCTTTTTTTTCCTCTTCTCTTCTCTTCTTCTTGTATGATTGACCAGTGTGGAGGTGCAGGAGAGCGCTCACCCCCTCAGGGAGGGGATGAGTAGTTTGATCCACCGCATCAACCCCACAATGATAATCTTTATTCAGCACGGGTCTCGACGGACGTGGCCGTACAACCCTCTCCCGCCGACTCTTTCTCTTCTTTTTTTTGCTTCTTTCTTTTCTTCTTTTCTCCTCTTCTCCTATTTCTTCTCTTTCTTCTTGAGGAAAGGGGGTTCGATTTCCCCTCCCTTCTCTTCTCTTTCTCTTCTCTTTTTTTTTTATGTAACAACCCCCATGGTTCCGGAAAGTTGCATATGCTTCAAAGCAGCGTCCTCGAAGCCACGAAGGCAGCTGCACCGAGTCCGGCTTTTCTCCCTATAGGGCTGGTGAAGACAGCACCTGCCATTCATCAAAGCAGGCAAACATCATTAATTAGGGGGCCATGAGGCCCTAAATCCCGGTGAAGAGATGAAGGGTGGTTTTGGTCCCACCGGGCGTGCCAGACTTGTGGACGCACTTTTCGACACGGCATCCATTGTTGGCCTATTCGGATGGTTGATTTATCTATTAAGTGTGTGGGCGTGCCAGTCACCGAAGTGACAATTTATTCGGGCTTCGAAGAGCCCATGGTGCGCTCGATCTGACTCAGTCAGACGATTGTGTGGTTCGTGTCGGGACCAAAATCCGTCGCACCATAAAGGTCACGATGTCATTTACATCCCCCGTACGAGGGAACACCCTTGATTAATCGCCGGAAATCAGGGCGGCATGGCCAGGAAATTAATTGCATGGAGGGTATATGAAGAGGTATTGAAATCCCCGTGTGAGGGTGAGAAGAAAACATTCACTATCATGTCGGTCGTGTGCTGACCATTTAATGTTCGGACGAATGTCCGTCTGGAGAAAATCGCGATTGTCGCGGGAAAATCGGAATACATGTATGCCGAGGTACGGCATATTTATTGTTCGGAAGAACGAAAAACGTTCGGCTAAGGCTCGGTTGGAGCGGTCAAAAATCAGTAAATCTGTTGGCCCGGTGCAAGAGCAAGCTGCGACCATACTGCGGTGGGCCCCCCCGCGGTCGAAGTCAGGCTCGCATGAGCGTCATTAATATTTCCGGTGCCAAGGGGCAACGGGGGAATATCCCTTGAATCAGTTGGAAAGCCATGTGTCTAGGGAAGCGAACGTTCGAGACGTATCAGTCGTTTGGGAGACCGTTTAATATTCAGACGGGTGTCCGGCTTGAGAATATCGTAATCGTCGCGGGAGGACCTGGGACATGTGTATGCCGGGATACGGCAAATATATTATTCCGAGACACTGAAAATATTCGGTTAAATCTCGGATAGTGTAGCGGGAAGCTAGAGGATTTATTGGCTCGATGCGAGATCGAGTCGGGACCATGCCGGGGGCACCTCCCGTGGTCCGAACGAGGCTTGCGCGGACATCATTAATATTTCCGGTGCCGGAGGGCGACAGGGAGAAGTCCCAGGACTAGATTCCAAAACCGAAAACGTGTTCAAAGGGAGCGGGCTGTAGGCCAGGGATATGGGTCAGACGATGACCATGATTGGGAGGGACCCAAGGTCTAAGCGTGGCCCACGGAGGCCTTATTGATATTCCCATGCAAACAGTCCAGGGATGACGGGAGCCATCTCGTTCTATTCCGATTTCTGTTGGTCACTTGCGGACCACTTGATATTCGGACAAGGGTCCATATTGAAGGTACGACGTAGATAGAAACAACCCCGTACAAATGTATGCCGAGTTCGCGGCAACTTCAATGAAAGAGCGGGGACAAATCCCATTAGGATGAATCTAATTCGACGGGCTATTGGCCCAGAGCAATGCCGGGTTACGACCATGTCGGGATGGAAGACGTCGGCCATATCGGTCACTCATGGACCTCTTCATGTTCGGACATAGGTCCGTAATAGAAATGCGACAGAAATCGAGGTGAACCCGTTCAAATGTCTGCCGGACGTGCGGTAATTTTAGTAGTGGCTCGGAAGGGATCCGGCCCGAGAAACGAGTCCGGTTTAATCAGAAAATCAACCCGAGGTGAGGTCAGGTCGTGGCTATTTTGGGATAATTCCCAAGACTCAGACCCAACCTAGAAGGGCGACATTGTTGTTCCTTAAGCACCGGGTCACGGGAGAGACGGGGCTGCGATATAGATTTTTACCATTTTTTTATCTGGGTTTCAAATTATATATATATATTTTTTATTACTTATTTCCCTTTTATATATTTATTCTGAATGATTTCTCTGTTTTGTTTATTAGTATTACTATCATATTTTCTCCTTTGGTTTACTATTATTATTATTATTTCATATTTTTTGTTTATTTCATATATATATTCAGGTTTATTTATTGATCGGAATTTTTATTATTATTATTTTATATTATATATATATATATATATATATCTGGAGAGAGAGTAGGCCGTTGGAGAGCCAAAAGGGCTGTACCGGCGAAGGCGCGTGCCGGCGAGGGGGCTGAGAGAGTGTGCCGGCGAAGGGGTAAGCTGCGTGTCTGCGAGGGGGGCTGGAAGCGCGTACCGGTGAAGGCTGTGAAAGCGTGCCGGGGAAGATGGGCTGAGGGTGTGCCGGCGAAGGGCGCGAGCGGGCGTACCGGCGAGGGGCCATGAAGGGTGTACCGGGGAAGACACGGCTGGGTGTACCGGTGAAGGGCGTGGCTAGGCGTGCCGACGAGGGACGCGCGGGTGTGCCGCTGAGCGTAGGGAGAGCGTGCCGGCGAAGGGGTCGCGGAAGCGTGCCGGCGAAGGGCACGCCAGCGAAGGGCATGGGGGAGCCCACTTCTCTTCCATTCTTATGTCTTTTCTCTTTTCCTTTTCTCTCTTGATTTTATTAAGTTTGCGTGGGTTTCTTCTCTCTTTCTCTTGATCATCTTTCATTCTTTCTCTCATGAGGACGGATGTTCGAGTTGCTTAGTCGTTATTTGATTCGGCTCTCTTCGAGTTGATTGCGGTTCCCCTGCCTCGGTTAAAGCATTTTATCGTTGTTCTTTTTATTTGTTTGTTGCTTTCCTTTAGTCCTTTTTAACGTGTGGTTGTTCCATTTGTTTGTTGCTTCCTTTTATCTTTTTAATATGTTATCATTTCTAACAAAAATTCGGCAGCATCTCCCCTTGACCCGAGCGTAAGGGAGATACAGGGAACGCGCCCACAAGGAGTGGCGGAACCTGACAACTGGAGGTAGGCGCTCGAGAGCGGCAACACCTTAATAAAGCTTCGGAAAACTTGGAGGGAACGACGGACGGGAAACCTCTATAACTAATCAGGGGTGTGCCGGGCCAGGGAGGCCAAAGGTATGGCGGTGAAGGCCACTAAGGCCGTGCCGAGGAAGGCCCAAAGGGGGCGTACCGGCGAGGGCTATCATAGGCGTGCCGGGGGAAGGCAGCCAAGGCCCAGCGAACGGTGTTGAAGAGTGCACCGGGGAAGGCCCGATGGGGGTGTGCCGGCGAAGCCCTGATCAGGCGCGCCGGCAAAGGGTTCAAAGAGGGCGTACCGCTGGAGGCTGGGGTGTGCCGTTGGAGGCACGACTGGGCGTGCCATTGAAGGCACGACTGGGTGTGCCGTTGGAGGCACAACTGGGGTGAACGAAAGCGAAAACGCTCGGCAAGACGTAAACCCCAAAGAAGAGAAAAAAGAAAGGGGCGTGAAACACCGAAGGATGTAAACACGGAAGACATACATTGGAGAGACGTCCGAGAAGATGTTTGCAAGTCTTCTGCTTTTATTCTCACAAGAGGAGTGCCCGAAGGGGGCTAATACATCGCAACGATGACAAAACAAGAAATGAGAGGAAAGAAAGAGGAAAAGGAAATACGGTGGGGGAGGGGGGGGGGACGGAACGTGTGTAGACACGCTAAAATTGACATTATTTTGAGTATATTTCATATCACTCTGCGATGCCCCATTTGACCCTCAAATCAGCTTATTTGAGTGGTTTTTCCCACTTTTCTTGAATTTCTCTTATTTTTCCCTCATTTATCTCCTTTTTCCTATTTTTCTGGGCATTTATCTCTATTTTCTGAATTCACGCCCTCATCAGGGGCGTGTTTTTGAAACACGCCCTGGTCTAAGGCGTTTCCTTCCCATTTTATCTATTTCTCCCCCATTTTATCTATTTTATGAATTTTCTGAATTCACGACCTTGGTAAGGGCGTGTTTTTCATAAAACATGGCTTAACCAAGGGCGTTTCTTAAAGAAAGGACGACCTCACCTGAGGGCGTTAATTCTTCTAGGTTTGACCGACTTCCCCATTTGAGCTCTTGAAATTAACGCCCTTCTCAGAGGCGTGTTTTTAAACGTGGCTTTAATTAAGGCGTGTTTTACATTTTTCAAATATGGGGAGTTTTTATTGCTAAATTTGGTTTTTGAGAAACGCCCTTGTGCAGGGCGTGTTTTTTGAGAAACGCCCTCTGGTAAAGTCGTCAATTCATTAATTGACGCCCTTACCTAAGGCGTGTTTTACCTTCTGGCTACGCGGCCCTTTCCCCAGAGAGTCCTTGCTTCGATAGATGCCTACTTGGTTTGGGCTCTTGCTCATTCTTATCATTTCCCTCTTAGGACTCTTGCCTATGTTTATCTCTTCCTCAACCTATTTAATAGAGCCAATGGCTCTGTTGTTTGGTTGGATTCCTCTTCTTCGGACGCCCATATCTCCCCCTGTTTTTCTTCTATTTTCTTTCTTTCCTCACGCAGGTGCTGCTGTTGCCATTGGCTAAGGAGGGGCTCCTGCATACGTTCAAGTCTTCATCATCTTCTGGGAACTCCTCCCCATCGAGCATTCAAGCCCAAAAGCAACAGGCTTCCTCTTTTCATTTTTTTTTATTCCCTTTTCACTATCATCATTCATATTTGCATGTTCATAGTGTTCGTATACACATCTTTAACTCAACCACGTTGAGAAATCTCCCCATTTAGTGCAACTCTTGCACTCTTTCCCCCTATTTCTATTCATATTTTCATGCATTCATATCTCTCACACCCTCTTTGCATAGGGGTTTAAGGGCAACCACCCTTAAGGTGCGTTCTTGCACATGCTTTCATGCTCACATATTTCTATCATGAATTGATGCTACACTCACCACATATCTAATGCAATTTCTTCATTGGTGTTTGTCTTTTTTGCAAGGGTAATTAAAGGAAGAACTCTCTTCGTCGGCCGGTCGATTTGAAGAGAAAGGAATACTCACATCCCCCGCATATTTGAGGTATTTTGCGATCATCTTCCCATATCAATCTCCTCTTTGAGACCCTCGTGTCTCTGGCGATCACACACACTCCACATTAACACCTCGTGCTATTTTTATTGCTTTCACCCATATATTTATTGCTTTTTATATTTTTAAGTGTGGATTTTAAAAGAGATCTACAAATTGGCGATCACGGTGGGACACTTTGTGTTCTTCTTTCATTACCCCTTTCCCCTTGGCACCCTCGCGTGCCCTTTTGATATTCATATTTGTTGATTGCATTGATTCTATGAGTGTTCCTCTGCTGTTGCTGGCCGCGAAGGATTCCTGGTCAAGATGAATTCACGCCTCTGGAAGAGGCGTTTTTATTGATTTAACGCCCTGACACAGGGCGTCTTCTTAATATTTTACGCCCTCTGCCAGGGCGTTTTCCAGCATCCTGTGAATTCACGCCTTTCCCCAGGGCATTTATTTGTTGATTAGCGCCTCCCATTCAGGCGTTTCTATTGATTTGACGCCCACTGCATAGGGCGTTCGTTTATTGGTAGCGCCCTGACCCAGGGCGTCCCTTGACTTGGTTGGCATCTGCCCGCGGCGTTTCACGCCCTACTGAAGGGCGCTTTTTCCATTGGTAGCGCCCTGCCCCAGGGCGTTTTCTTCCTGTGTTTTGCCAAACCCCTGTGCTTTCTTCATATCATATATTTTGCATATATCTGCTGCCAGTGTTTCACGCCTTGCCCAAGGGCGTTCTTTTATTTATTAGCGCCCCTCATCAGGGCGTGTCTCCTGAGTTGACGCCCGCTGAATAGGGCGTCCGTTTATTGATAGCGCCTCACCCTAAGGCGTGTTTTCGCCAGCCCCTGAGCCCCTCACGTTGATTCACGACAGTCACATCGTCGTGTCTTTTTTAGTAGCGCCCCCTTCCCGGGCGTGTTTTTACTGTGGGTTTCCAGAACCCCCCGTTGTGGTTTTTCATGATATTTCATGCTTATTTTTGTTGATTGATCATATTATTGTGGTTGGCCTGTTTACCCTGTTGCATTCATATTTGCATTTGGTTTGGGAGCCTCCTCCTCTTCATTTGGATCCACACACCCTCTTGGAATCGGGACGGCCCTCCATTGAGCATTCCGTCTCTTTGGACTGGAAATCCCTTTTCCAAGCCTCCATAAGCCCCCGCACCCGTGGATTCCCTCACGGACGCCGGGCAGGTTGTACCCTTTTGGAGTCCCGATATAGTTGGCCTAATACGTGGTGAGTGAGAGTTCCTAGTTGGCATTGGAGTTCAAACCATATTGAAACTAGGTTTCCCCCCCTTGTGTGAATCATTCAAAACTTTGATAAAATCCTTAATTCACCAAGGTTCAAACAAATCAAATCAAGATAACCATTCCAACTTGTGTGCTTATTTGCATAATTATTGAGAATTTTTGATTATATAATGGCTTACCATGATAGAAACATGTTCAATTCAATTCATGAGGATGCACAACCTAGCACTTCATATCCTCAATTTCAACATGTTAATCAGCATTCTCACCATTCTTTCAAGGGACCACGTCCTTATTCTCATGGTCATACCCAACCCATGGGCAATGTCCATTCTTATGGTCCCCCTCTTCAAGTTCGAGCCACTATTCCCTCGGGACCGTCTCCTCCCAATGACGAGAAGGTCTCTCGAATCATCCATGCATTAGATCATCTTACCCCTCAACAGATCCAAGCCCTTAAGGCTGCCGTTGAGGGTACATCTCATGCATCTCTCCCTCCTTCCAATTCTATTCGGGTGGCCCATCACCCATCTCACTCCAATTCTACACGGGTGGCCCATCACCCACCTCCTCCTTCCAATCATATTCGGGTAGCCCATTACCCATCTCCCCCTATTCATTCTACTCGGGTGGTCCGACACCCGCCTCCTTCTATTCCTCCTCCCTCACGGCCCCGAGGCCCATTTATTCATTGCAATCCGGCCCATCCGGGTTCTTTTACGGGTCATACCGTCAACTCCCCTCCACGGCCTTTTTATGCGGCCCCTCCTCCTTCAAGGCCCTGCCAACCTTCTATTGTTCAAGTCACACCCCTCCAACAATCTCTTTTTGATAAGATTACTTCCATGGAGGAACAATTAAAGAGGGTCACGGTTCCTCCTACTCCGGTCAATCCTCTCCATGCCGCTTTGGACGAAATAACTAAGTTGGAGAGAGAATGGAAGGATAGGAGAGATGATTATGATGTCGGCATTCCAAGCGAGGAAGAACCGACAACTGAAGAATCCGAGGTAGTGTACGATGATGATGAAGCTCCGCAGGCACCCCTTCCGAGGTTCCTTAATTTCCCGCTCCCCCCGCTATCATTCGATGAACCTCCTGCTCAGGATGAAACCATCCCCGATCCAACCCCCATTTATGAGACTAGTTGGTGTTACGACGATGGGTCGATATTCCAATCGTCCGCACCGACGCCTATTGAGTCTCTTCCCACTCCCATTCCTAACACTGCTCGCCCCGTCCGGCATTTTCTACGCACCAAACCTTCACCCATTAACCCTCCACCAACTACACCTCCACCCACTATACCATCAACCTTCACACCATTAGCCACCGCTGGGCCTTCCATTATAAAACCTCCACCTATTAAGTCAGTAACCTCCACATCGGCCTACATTGAGCCTACCGTTAAACCTTCCCCAATTAGCCTCCCATTACCGCCACCTCGGCTTTCCATTATCCCTTTAAAACCCACATTGCCTATTCCTCCACCATATAGCCTTACGCCTTTACCCATGGTTAGTCTTGAGCAGGATCCGCCCTTTTTTGCATACGAGCCAATCCCAACTGCTTCCGAGCAAAGGGAGAAACTCGACGTGTTTGAACCCCCGCTTACGCTCACCCATTTGCCAACACCTTCCATTATAACTCCACCATCCACGGAGCCTCCCGCCTCCGCCTCACCTCCCTTTGTTACTCGGAAGGGGCGTGCTTCTGCAGCTACTCGCGCCAAGGATAAGCAAAAGGCGGGCAAGAAGATTTTGGCCACGACTGTGCCATTCAAGATTCAAGAATTTATTTACCGGATGCCAATCCGGGTTATTGTGCCGCGCATGATCGAAGAGGCCGAGTCACCGCCACTGCTCAACAGATGCCAAGCGTTAACACCGTATGAAGGCCGGGCAGGGCACCCTTTGTTCAAACCTTCGAATTCCGAATTCACTATTCCTTACAAGGGGCGAATGCCCATTTTATTCAACATTCCATATTCATCACCATCAATGGGCATGGCGATGCTTCATGTTCCAACTCTACGACTCCCTCACCTTATTGATCTTCGCTTTCCAAGGGGGTGGTCATTTATTGAAGCTTCCTTTATTGGGCCAATTGGTCGTACATGTTCACTGCCGTGGAGGGGCAATTGTCTTAAGGGGTCGTCCCCTATTTCTTCCACTCTTGTTCATTCAACTTCATCCATATCCATTTCAATCACCTTTTCTTCATGGGCCACTCCAAGGGAAAAGAGGAGGATCTCACCTTCTCACTCTTCACATTCTTCATCTTCTTCGAATTTCATGCATTTTTCATTCATTCATTCATTCCATTCTTTGCATTCATTACATCCATCATTTTGCATACATCTGCACCTCCTGCTTCCCGGGTTTCCAAACCCGTATCTTCCCCGCCTTCCGGTACCTCCGGATATTCCGCATTTCTCATCATGTTCATCTTCATCTTTTTGTCCACTCTCCCTGGGACATTACGTCCCTTTTCCTGTTATCTCCCTGAAACCTCCAGGAATTTTATCCCTCCTCTTTGGGCATCTCGCCCTTTCTGATTCTATTCCTCCGGAACCTCCGGATTCTTCCCTTGTCCTTTCAGGGCATCGCGCCCCTTTCCCGGTTATTCCTCCGGAACCTTCGTATTCTCCATCTGATTCTCTCTATCTTTCCCCCGGGCACGACGCCCCCTTCCATCTTCTCCCTCTTGATTTCATTCCTCCGGAACCTCCGGACTTTCCCCTCGGGCATCGCGCCCCTTTCCATTCTCCTCCTCCGGAACCTCCGGACCTTTCTCTCGGGCATCGCGCCCCTTTCCACCTTCCTCCTCCGAATTTTCCTCCTGATCCTCCTTCATTCCTCTCTCTTGGGTATCGCGCCCCTTTCTATATTCTTCCTCCGGAACCTCCGGATCCTCCACCTGATTGTCTCCATCTTTTCCCCGGGCATCGTGCCCCTTTCCATTTGCTTCCTCTGGAACCTCCGAATTCTCCGTCTTATTCTCTCTATCATCTTCCAGGGCATCGTGACCCTCCTGATTTCATTCCCCCGGAACCTCCGGACCCTCCATCCTTCTTCCGATTCATCTTTCTGCTCCTCCGGGATATCACATCCTTCATTTTCTTCCTCCTTTTTCATCATCTTTTTCTCTATTTTTTCCCAGGGCATCGCGTCCCTTCTTTCGTCATCCCTCCGGAGCCCCCGGATGATTCCTCCTATCACGATTCTCCTCCTTTACCTCCGGACCCTCCGGATCCACCTCTTTCTATCTACCAATTTCTTCTTCTAATTCCTCCTGATTCTGGGTCCGACCCAACTTCTTCCACATCCACTGCCTTGGGCATCTGCCCTTTCTCCCATTGCTTTCGAGGCTTTAGTCCTCACTCCTCCTTCTAATTCTCCTCTCCTTCTGTAGATTGTTCCATGTGATCAGGGTCTCCGCGCCTTAATAAGGGAGTTCTAGCCCTTATCTCTTTTCCTTTTCCCCTTATTCGTCTGAGTCTGGTCTGGGCACCGCTCCGTCTTGATAAGCCACTTCCAATCCTTTGCTTCCAGTCTTTTTTCTGCTAAAGAGGACAAATCCCACGATGATCACCTCCAGCAGCTGCTGCTTCTACAAAGGTTGCAAGGTAACATTTTGGCGTAAGTAAGCATTTTTATAATATCATCTCCCCATTTCTTCACGCATGATTTTCAAAAGAAAGTGCTTCTTAACAAGATTAAGAGTGGTGTTTTAAACCTTTATCTTAGGCTTTTGCTTAATTAAATCATTCTAAAAAAAGAGTCTTTAGGCTTGCTTCGCAGCACTTTGGTTGATAAAAAACCCGCGCTGGGAATTCAATATTCTCTCCCCGCTTGTTAAGAGTAACCCTTAGCTGGGCATTCCACACACTTCACGGCGCCCTTTTAGCCGGCTCCTTGATAAAACACCGTTGCTACCTTGGCCATGCCATGAGTATTCTTGAAAGTCTTTTCTCTTCTTTACTCGGCCGAATGCAGGTGCAAGAGGTTGACGGATGAGATGACCAACCTTGGTAATCCCCAATACGAGAGGAGTCTCAAACAGGGGCAGTCTTGACCCAAATCAATATGGAACTTCATTATACATTTCGCCAAAAGGGCTTTTATGAAAATCAAGTCAACATTTTGATAAAAGCAAAATCATGAATTATGGCATGTCAAGAGTGGCAAAGTCCCCGCAGGGAAAACCCTGGTTGTATGCATGTCAAGGGTCTGAAAAGCAAAGGCACAAAGCCCCGGCACAACAGACTACCTCTTTGAGGGTTAACACCTTGGAAGGAATTCAAGTCCCGATATCTCCCATCATGCACAAAGTTTGTCACAATTGTTCTTCTCTTCTCCCTCCAAGACCGAATGTTTCTCGGGTATGGCCTTGGTAGGGGCACCGTTGATCAAAGACGGTCGGTTATAGGATGCCGCTTTCAATGCACGTCCAGCTCTCGGCAGTTTTTAGCGAAAAGGGAAGGAACAAGGACCCCTAGCCAGTGGTTCAAAACACCCTTTGATGCTGCATTAACTAAGTCTAAGCCAAAATCTCCACAAAAATTTGAATATTTCCAAAATCTCCACAAAAAATTGAATATTTCCTGATCAAAATCCATAAAAATTGAATATTTGTCAAAAATTTCATAATAAAAGTTTGAATATTTTTCCAAAATTCATAAAAATTTGAATATCTTTTTCAAAACTCATAAAAATTTGCATATTCCAAAATCCAAAAATTTGCATTGTATTTTCTGATGGTGTTTTGCAGGAACAGCTTTCCGAGGACCAAGAGCATGGGATGAGTCCTCTCTCCACTTATTGCTATCAATCTATTGATTCTCCCCAATATTTTCATAACATACCACCCATGGGCATTTTGATTATCATTTCTCCCATATCTCCTGATTATTATTCATCTCCAAATCTTTTTAAATCAACTCCTGTTGATTCACTTGATCACTTTGCCAATGGGCATTATCATTTCATCTGATCACTCCGCCGTTGGGCATTATATCAGATCTTGATCTTTCACCTCCAAAATTTTGATTAGCCAGATTGTCTCCTCATAACAAAATAACAAATAATGATGCTTTGCAATGCCATGCTATTCATGCTATCCATGCTTTGCCTTACTATGTGTTATTAATGGCCATGTTTGCTATGCTTAAAGGCCTTATTCATTGCTTGTTATCTTTTATATTTTGGCTAATGAATTTTGAGCGCAGGATAAAAAGCTCTTGGTCCCGCCGGCTGGGCATCATCATCAAAGTCCCACGATGCTTGCAGCTCATTTCTCAGTCCCCATGCTTATTGCTATCACCATCTTCCTGTATGCATTTCTACTATATGTTATTACGCTATTATATTATATCAAGGACCTTGTGGCTTTGGTAAATCTGGGATTTGAGTTCCCCTTCATCAAAAACAATGATGATTCCAGAGGAGTTTTAGTCACACGGATAGGCCGTTGAGCCGTCCGAGACTGGGGACGATGGTTCCCTTTTTACGAATTGGTGCGTGGATAAACGGGCTTCGGCTTAGTATCAGCTCGCAGCATTGGTTTCTTGACCCAGTCTGGGCAGTTTAACAATATTATCCTTGATTATATTATATTTTCATTTGTTATTTTCCCTTTAGCCCAGCATGCATTCATGTAGGACTTTGAAATAACGTTGGAAAATCATTCTGATAAGCTTCTGTTGAGAGTTGAATTGATCTTAACCTTTCCCCGATATGCGATATTCCTTGCCGAATTGAATCCGCAGTACGTTTTGTCGCTGTTTTGGGTCTTTTCTCGAAAGCTCCTTGTTTGGATTTTATCATCTTATTTTTATCTCCTTTCCTTTGATCCACCTTGGCTGCAGCACGTCCACTGGCTGGTAACTGCTCCCAAATGGTGAAACTACAGGTTTGTGACCTGGGGTACTTCCACCGCGTTGGAAGTTGATCATTTATTTTATCTCCTTCGTGCACCGCGTGCGCATCTCCCCTTTTATCCAAACATTGTTGATTTCATTGAATTTCTCGAGATTTGCTTCATCTCGTACTTTTGATTTCATTCTCATCAAGTGATGTTGATTGCGTGTCTCATCACACCTTGGCATCTACTTTTCAGTTTGCTCTGCTCCCTTGCAAAGCAGACGCCAAGGCGGGGCAGCTGTAGACACGCTAAAATTGACATTATTTTGAGTATATTTCATATCACTCTGCGATGCCCCATTTGACCCTCAAATTAGCTTATTTGAGTGGTTTTTCCCACTTTTCTTGAATTTCTCCTATTTTTCCCTAATTTATCGCCTTTTTCCTATTTTTCTGGGCATTTATCTCTATTTTCTGAATTCACGCCCTCATCAGGGGCGTGTTTTTGAAACACGCCCTGGTCTAAGGCGTTTCCTTCCCATTTTATCTATTTCTCCCCCATTTTATCTATTTTATGAATTTTCTGAATTCACGACCTTGGTAAGGGCGTGTTTTTCATAAAACATGGCTTAACCAAGGGCGTTTCTTAAAGAAAGGACGACCTCACCTGAGGGCGTTAATTCTTCTAGGTTTGACCGACTTCCCCATTTGAGCTCTTGAAATTAACGCCCTTCTCAGGGGCGTGTTTTTAAACGTGGCTTTAATTAAGGCGTGTTTTACATTTTTCAAATATGGGGAGTTTTTATTGCTAAATTTGGTTTTTGAGAAACGCCCTTGTGCAGGGCGTGTTTTTTGAGAAACGCCCTTTGGTAAAGTCGTCAATTCATTAATTGACGCCCTTACCTAAGGCGTGTTTTACCTTCTGGCTACGCGGCCCTTTCCCCAGAGAGTCCTTGCTTCGATAGATGCCTACTTGGTTTGGGCTCTTGCTCATTCTTATCATTTCCCTCTTAGGACTCTTGCCTATGTTTATCTCTTCCTCAACCTATTTAATAGAGCCAATGGCTCTGTTGTTTGGTTGGATTCCTCTTCTTCGGACGCCCATATCTCCCCCTGTTTTTCTTCTATTTTCTTTCTTTCCTCACGCAGGTGCTGCTGTTGCCATTGGCTAAGGAGGGGCTCCTGCATACGTTCAAGTCTTCATCATCTTCTGGGAACTCCTCCCCATCGAGCATTCAAGCCCAAAAGCAACAGGCTTCCTCTTTTCATTTTTTTTTATTCCCTTTTCACTATCATCATTCATATTTGCATGTTCATAGTGTTCGTATACACATCTTTAACTCAACCACGTTGAGAAATCTCCCCATTTAGTGCAACTCTTGCACTCTTTCCCCCTATTTCTATTCATATTTTCATGCATTCATATCTCCCACACCCTCTTTGCATAGGGGTTTAAGGGCAACCACCCTTAAGGTGCGTTCTTGCACATGCTTTCATGCTCACATATTTCTATCATGAATTGATGCTACACTCACCACATATCTAATGCAATTTCTTCATTGGTGTTTGTCTTTTTTGCAAGGGTAATTAAAGGAAGAACTCTCTTCGTCGGCCGGCCGATTTGAAGAGAAAGGAATACTCACATCCCCCGCATATTTGAGGTATTTTGCGATCATCTTCCCATATCAATCTCCTCTTTGAGACCCTCGTGTCTCTGGCGATCACACACACTCCACATTAACACCTCGTGCTATTTTTATTGCTTTCACCCATATATTTATTGCTTTTTATATTTTTAAGTGTGGATTTTAAAAGAGATCTACAACGTGGACTCCTCCCATCCCGTGTAAGGTTTCACACAGCACTTACGGGCGACGCAGCGGATAATAAAAATTTAATTTGCCCGATTCCGGTGTTATGGAAAGCGTAATCTGTGCCCTAATCGGTGTTTCTAAAACCCTAATTACGGGTTGCGTGTTTCACCTTGCGCGGAACGACGCTGTCCGCTAAGCCCGATGCAGAGAAACCGAGCCGCACAGCTGTACGGCCTCTAGAGCAGATCCACACGGACCCTTGCGCAGCGACGGTACCTCCCCGGCACGACCTTCCCCGGCTCTATCACCTTCTGGAGAGAGAGAGAGAGCAAGAGGGAGAAAGGGGGAGACTAATCCTCTCCCTTAAGCTTAATGCTTGGTTAGCTTAAGGGAAGGAAAGAAGTGAAGGCTCGAATGAGCTTCACGTAGGTAGCTATATGTAGAGTTTAGGTTTATTAGAAAAGGGTTCTAAAAGACCAAAACTGTATATATGTCCTATCTCATATTATACATATGTATTAAACTCCGTTTACACTCCTTTCCAAAAGGAATTAAAAGGAAATAATACATACATTTGTATAATAATTATCCGTCACCCAAGAATCTATTGTGTGTGATCCTCTAGACCCACAGTCACTCTAGTTTAAGGCCAAATAACTTCTAATTCCTAATTAGAAGTAAATTAAACGTATTATTCGCTTCTACAAGAGCCGAATAATAGTTTAATTCATTCTGAACCTTCGATCACGTTGGGTCAAGCAAATCCGCGTGATCCTAGAGGACGCCGGGTTTAAACCAGCCTGTCTGGTACCTGTAAGTCCACAGTTACCACATCGATATAATCCCTCGCTCCTTCTATGAGTCTGGTACGATCGAGGGTACGGTATCTGTCAAACCCCATGATCGTGCCATTTGACTATGACCTCCTTAAAGTGTATGACGTCCGTTCTAAACGAACTCACACGACCCTGGCCAGGGATTTAACGGAGCGTCAATGTCATGACCCATTAACTGTATGATATATACCCGACAGTGAGCGATCCCTTCTTGACCATTGATGATCTTCACACGTATCTTGGAGTGGTTAATGACTCGGCAACTCATGACTTATGGTTAAAGTCACTTAGCTAAATAATTAAACCATTCCAATCCTTGTGTAAGATCCGATCAATGTCTTAGGTCAAAGGACCAACGATGCTACTGTGACCGTTGGATCGTCAGTTGACATTAGGTATAATCAACCATCTGAAGATCCAATAGCGGATCAGTTCAGTGCACATCCTCCAAGGACATACACCTACACATATGTGTTGGTGCCCCGCACCAATGACCATGAGACTGGTCACTGACACATCATGTGTACTGGTTTAATAGGTAATCAAAGTCCCCGAGTGATTACCCTCCAACTAGGAACAGTTTAAGGTATGTGTTCATGTAAAGTAAGTCTCATGTTCGAGATCCAATCTCGAGCTGACTTTACAACCACATATCCTAGGGACAACGTAAAGTAACACAATCGCATATTTACGCTCAAACATCACTTTATTAATGAACAAGATCGTACAACTATTGGGCCTACCCGACCCGAAATTGGCCTGTAGCACACCAACACTAACAATCTCCCACTTGAACTACAGCCAATTGCCCACAACTTTGAGGCCCATCTTATCCCGATGACGCTCAAATACAGTCTGTGTCAAAGACTTAGTCAGTGGATCTGCTATGTTATCTTCTGACGGTATACGCTCTACCATCACATCTCCACGATCAACAATCTCTCGAATAAGGTGAAAACGCCTGAGAATATGCTTTGACCTTTGGTGAGAGCTCGGTTCCTTCGCCTGGGCGATGGCCCCATTATTATCACAAAATAATGGGATGGGAGCTGTTATCTCGGGAACTACGCCAAGTTCTAAGATGAATTTCTTCATCCAGACGGCTTCCTTAGCAGCTTCTGCTGCAGCAATATATTCTGCCTCCGTCGTCGAGTCTGCAGTCGTGTCTTGCTTGGAGCTTCTCCAACTGACTACCCCTCCATTCAACATGAATATAAATCCAGACATGGATTTGCGGTCATCTGTATCTGATTGGAAACTAGAATCTGTGTAAGCTCTAAGCTGCAAGTCCTCTCCTCCATAAAGTAGAAAAAGATCCTTAGCCCTTCGCAGGTACTTAAGGATGCCCTTTATTACCTTCCAGTGCTCTTCGCCTGGATTTGCCTGATATCTACTGACAATGCTCAAAGTATTGGCAACATCAGGCCGTGTACATAGCATTGCATACATGATTGACCCTATCGCCGAAGCATAGGGTACCTTATTCATGTGTGCCACCGCCTCAGAAGTTTTAGGACTCATCCCCTTGGATAGGCAAATTCCATGTCTCATGGGAATGGGACCTCTCTTGGAATTTTCCATCCTAAACCTTTTGAGGATAGTATCTATGTACATGGATTGGGATAATCCTAGCATCCTTTTAGATCTATCTCGATAGATCCTTATGCCCAGCACATAGGATGCTTCTCCCAAATCCTTCATGGATAAAGTTTTGGACAACCAAGACTTAGTTGATGTCAACATCCCTACATCATTCCCAATGAGTAAGATGTCATCAACATAAAGGACCAAGAAGGTCACTGAGCTCCCACTGACCTTCTTGTAAACACATGGTTCATCTTCATTCCGAATGAAGTTGAAAGATTTGACAGCCTCGTCAAATCTTAAGTTCCAGCTTCTAGATGCATGCTTTAATCCATAAATTGACCTTTGAAGTTTGTATACCTTATTAGGATGTGACTTGGAGGTGAATCCCTCAGGCTGTACCATGTACACCTCTTCTGACAGGTTTCCATTAAGAAAAGCTGTCTTCACATCCATTTGCCAGATCTCATAATCCAGGTATGCAGCAATGGCAAGGAGGATTCTGATTGACTTAACCATGGCTACCGGCGAAAACGTCTCGTCATAGTCAATGCCTTGCCTTTGACGATATCCTTTCGCCACTAGTCTAGCCTTGTATGTGTCAATCTGTCCATCTGCACCGATTTTCCTTTTGAAAATCTATTTGCAGCCGAAAGGGACCTTCCCTTCGGGTACATCAACCAAGTTCCAAACTTCGTTGGTGTACATGGACTGGATCTCTGAATCCATTGTCTCTTGCCATTTCTCGGAGTCTACACTACGGATCGCCCCCTGGTACGACTGAGGATCATCATCCTCATCGATACATACCTTAGAGGACCCCTCTGAGACATGTCCAACATATCTCTCAGATTCTCTCGGTAGTCTACCATATCTCCTTAGTGTCAGTGTTTCACCTTGAATAGGATCAACCGATACAGTCTCATCTAATGAGTGTGTGTCTATGGGTTGTGGTTCTTGGACCTCGTCTAATTCTATCTGGCTCCCACTATTTTTCTGGAGTAGGTATTCTCTTTCCAGAAATACAGCTCTCTTGGCCACTAAGACCCTTTGCTCAGAAGGGTGATAGAAATAATATCCAAACGTCTCCTTTGGATATCCCACAAACCTACACTTATCGGTTCTCGACTCAAGCTTATCACTCTCGTTCTTCTTTACATGAGCAGGGCACCCCCAATTTTAATGTGATTAAAATTTGATTTCCTGCCCTTCCATATCTCATATGGTATAGAAGGAACTGATTTACTTGAGATCCTATTCAATAAATAAGCCGCAGTCTCTAACGCATAGCCCCAGAGAGACAAGGGTAGTCCTGACATAGACATCATGGATCGGACCATGTCTAACAAGGTCCTGTTTCTCCTCTCGGATACACCATTATGCTGTGGTGTATACGGTGGAGTCCACTGAGAAACTATTCCATGTTCTTTAAGATAAAAGTGAATTCATGGCTTAAGTATTCACCTCCTCGATCCGATCGAAGAGCCTTAATACTTTTGCCAGTCTGTTTCTCTACTTCATTCTTATATTCCTTAAACTTCTCAAAAACTTGTGACTTATGTCTCATTAAATACACATAGCCATATCTAGAGAAGTCATCAATAAAAGAAATGAAATAGAGATAACCTCCTTTTGCTTCTATGGACATGGGTCCACACACATCCGAGTGTATGAGCTCGAGAAGGTCAACAGCCCTCTCTCCATGTCCACCAAAGGAAGTCTTAGTCATTTTCCCCATGAGACACGACTCACAGGTATCAAATGGCTTGTATTCGAACGAATTCAAATACTCATTTGAGTGTAAGTGAGAGACTCTTTTCTCACCTACATGACCAAGTCTGCAATGCCATAGATATGCAGAATTCACTTCAGCAGCATTGGAAATTTGCATAACATTAGAACGTGTATCTAATACATATAGACTATTGACTAATGAACCATTGGCTATAACCAAACCATTATTCATTATAGAGCACCCAGTGCTATTAAAAGCCAATGTATATCCAATGTTATACAAGCCAGAGATTGAAATAATGTTCTTAATAATATTAGGAACATAATAACAGTCATTCAGCTCCAGAATGACTCCTGAAGGTAAACTGAGGCGTGCAGTCCCGACAGCTTTGGCAGCAACTAAAGCTCCATTGCCCATCCTCAGTTCAATCTCCTTTTTGCCCAATCGCCTTCTATTTGTCAGCACCTGCACAGAATTACAGATATGAGATGCACATCCAATATCCAATACCCATGATGTGGATTCCATATATGACAAATTAAGGTCTATGACAAAAATACCTTCATTTAGAATTGCCTTGCAATTCCTTTTCCAATGTCCAGTTTCCCCGCATCGAAAACATTTGTCTTCATTTTCATTCTTCTTGCCCTTCCCTTTGTCAACTTTGGCGAGTTGCTTACCCGTGGCCTTTTTCTTTCCCTTCCCTTTGTTACTCGTGGTGGATATTTGAGAGGCCTTCCTTTTCTTGTTGGCACGGCCAATAACCATTACAGACGAAGATGGTTTATCTTTCTGCATGGTTCCTTCAGCACTCTTTAACATATTGAGCAGCTCTGGGAGAGTTGCTTCAATCCTGTTCATGTTAAAGTTCATGATGAAGGAAGAAAAGGAATCGGGCAATGACTGGAGTATAAGATCAATGCATAGTTCAAGATCCAACTTGAACCCCAATGCATTGAGTCTTTCAATCCACTCCATCATTTTCAGTACATGGGCCAGCACTGATGAACCCTCAGACATCCGTGTCCTGAAAAGCCTTTTGAGATGTCATACCTCTCAATCCTACCCTGCTCCCCGAAGAGCTGGCGTAGATTGAGAAGTATACTTCTACAATCAGTCTTTTCAAATTACCTCTGTAGCTCGGGAGCCATAGAGGCCAACATGTAACATTGGGCAAGGGATGAGTCCTCAGACCACTTGGCATAAGCCAGTAACTCGCCCTCGTCGGCATCAGGAGTTGGCTCAGAATGAATCGTGTCCAACACGTACGCAATCTTTTCGGCGGTAAGGACTATGCGTAGATTACGCAGCCAATCCGAGTAGTTCGGTCCAGTTAAGCGGTTTGCATCCAAGATATCGCGGAGGGGGTTGGACGACGACATTGTAATCTGGATAAGAAATAAAAGACAACTTAGCATGTGTTCAAATTCTAACTTAGATGTGGTTTTCTATCTTAGTTAGTCCCACTATTTTTCGATCGAACTATATAACCCTCAGTATATAGAACGGGAGATCAACGAGATCAACATAGTGGGTCGGAATCCCAACGAGACTGATGTACGACATTGTGGAAAGCACAACAAGCCATACACCATCTCAAGGGCAGTCAACAAGCACTTGCATCTAATGCAATATCCGATATTCGGCCCCCGAGAAATCATCCCCTTGTGGAAAGCACAACAAAGGATATTCTCGGTTAGATCTAACCATCATTACTACATAGCAATGAGTTCATGACCCGACCCTTGTGGAAAGCACAACAAGGCCGAGTTCAATTCCTCACCCCATTGAGGCCTAGCCTTGGAGTTTAATCCCACCCCCAAACTCATGGACCTTGTGGAAAGCACAACAAATCCATGAAATGAAGACGTTCATTCACTCCATAATGATGGAGGGCCACGACGACTCCTAGAGCCACGCTTACCAGATCTAAAATTTAATCGCGAGGGAATTTAATTTTATCTTGATCTCACCCTAGGTGGTAATATAAATATATCCAATATATTTACCGTACCTAGTAGTTTGCACAAAATAAATGCATCCAATGCAAAATAAACGTAAGTGATCATGGACTTTAACCCTAATGTAACTAAGACATCCGGCCCGCTTCCGAAGCAGCTGGATCGTCCTCATCGGGTGTGCTCCGCGTTTTCAAACTCCGACGCCGCATCAATTACAACTTTTACACGGCACGCAGGCCGAAAAAATTAAATTACATGTGACTCAAATTCCAGCAGCCCTCAGGGCGAGTACAACAATCGAGGAAGGTAGAAGTACATTGGAATTTTAACAGAGAGAGAAAGGAGGTTCGCAGACCCCAATTAATTACATTAATCCAACTCCATGATCACTTGCCAACCCATTCAAATAAAATCAATCAAGGTTTATTTTCTGAAAATAATCCTTACTTTGAATTTAAAAATGGGATGTGCAAACAAAAACAGGCTAGCTTTGTTTAATTTTAAAAATCAAAGCATGATTAACTAAAATTAAACATACAAGCAGGCCAATACAAGGTAAATAAAGTAACGCACGTAAAGAACCATCATTTTCTATAGGGGCATCTAATTGAGATAATTAATTAAATTTAAATTTAAATTTAATTATCCAATAATCAAATTTAAATTTAAAATTTAAACATGTCAATAATTTAAATTTAAATTCAAACTAATTATCCAATAATTTTGTTTGAAAATAAATTTAAAATAATGCAATTATCCTCAAGTAGTAATTTTCTAAAATTCAAAATTTGAATTTAAAAATTATCTAATAATTAAAATTCAAATAATTGAATTTTCTACATTTAACTTCAATAAAATTTAAAAATTGAATTTTTTAATTATCTAATTACTAAAAATTCAAAAACTTAAATTTTACTGAAGTAACTTCAATTATTACCATTTTATCTCAAGGTAATTAGTAATTATCTCACCTCGGTAAATTCAACACGGTTAAATAAAAATCAACATTTGACATTTACCATCGAGATAACACAATTAACCTACTAGATAAAATTCTATTTAATTTACTGAGCATTTTAATATATATATCTAATATATATATAATTTTACTGGAGCACAGTAAATTAAACAGGTTAAAACAATTTTTTTTAAATAAAAGAAATAAAAAAACCTTTTTTTTTGTTTAATCGCGCCGGGTCAACCCCGCGAGCGCGGGCGCCGCCCGCGCGCGCGGGCGTTGCCCATCGCTCCGGGCGCCCGCAACGCGGGCGACCCGCGTTGCGGGCGCCCGCGGGCGCCCCGCGTGGGCGGCGCCAGCCGGCGCACTGCGCCCAGAGGCGCAGTGCGCCCGGCGGGAAGTCAAAAAAAAACTTTTTTTTTAATTTTTTTTTTTAAAAAAAATTGTTGTTTAGATGTCCAACATCCAGGTAGAACAGAGATATCTAAATCTCTTTCTACAAATTATAATTGAAGATTTTCAACTGCCCCTAAAACATGGTTCTAAACGGCGCTAAAACACCGACCAGAGCGCAAACCTGGCTCTGATGCCACTGTAAGGTTTCGTACAGCACCTACGGGCTACGCAGCGGATAACAAAAATTCATTTGCCCGATCCCGGTGTTGTGGAAAGCTTAATCTGTGCTCTAATCAGTGTTTCTAATACCCTAATTACGGGTTGCGTGTTTTACCTTGCGCGGAACGACGCTGTCCGCTAAGCCCGATGCAGAAAAACCGAGCCGCATAGTTGTACGGCCTCTAGAGATGATCCACACGGATCCTTGCGCAGCGACGGTACCTCCCCGGCACGACCTTCCTCGGCTCTATCACCTTCTGGAGAGAGAGAGAGCAAGAGGGAGAAAGGGGGAGGTTAATCCTCTCCCTTAAGCTTAATGTTTGTTAGCTTAAGGGAAGGAAGGAAGCAGCTAAGAGTTCGAATGAACTCACGTAGGATTCTATATATAGAGATTTGGTCATTTCTGAAAGGGCTCCAAAAGACCAAAATTATATATATATCCTATCTACTATTATACATATGTATTAAGCTCCATTTACACTCCTTTCCAAAAGGAATTAAAAGGAATTAATACATACACTTGTATAATAATAAATCGTCACCCAAGAATCCATTGTGTGTGATCCTCTAGGCCCACAGTCACTCTAGTTTAAGGTCCATTAACTTCTAATTCCCAATTAGAAGTAAATTAAACGTATTCTTCGCTTCTACTAGAGCCGAACAATAGTTTAATTTATTCCGAACCTTTGATCACGTTGGGTCAAGCAAATCCGCGTGATCCTAGATGACCCCGGGTTTAAACCAACCTGTCTGGTACCTGTAAGTCCACAGTTACCGCATCGATATAATCCCTCGCTCCTTCTATGAGTCTGGTACGATCGAGGGTACGGTTTCTGTCAAACCCCATGATCGTGCCATTTGACTATGACCTCCTTAAAGTGTATGACGTCCGTTCTAAACGAACTCACACGACCCTGGCCAGGGATTTAACGGAGCGTCAATGTCATGACCCATTAACTGTCTGATATATACCCGACAGTGAGCGATCCCCTCTTGACCATTGATGATCTTCACACGTATCCTGGAGTGGTTAATGACTCGGCAACTCATGACTTATGGTTAAAGTCACTTAGCTAAGTAATTAAACCATTCCAGTCCTCGTGTAAGATCCGATCAATGTCTCAGGTCAAAGGACCAACGATGCTACTGAGACCGTTGGATCTTCAGTTGACATTAGGTATAATCAACCATCTGAAGATCCAATAGCGGATCAGTTCAGTGTACATCCTCCAAGGACATATACACATATGTGTTGGTGCCCCGCACCAATGACCATGAGACTGGTCACTGACACATCATGTGTACTGGTTTAATAGGTAATCAAAGTCCCCGAGTGATTACCCTCCAACCAGGAACAGTTTAAGGTATGTGTACATGTAAAGTCAATCTCATGTTCGAGATCCCATCTCGAGCTGACTTTACAACCACATATCCTAGGGACAACGTAAAGTAACACAATCGCATATTTACACTCAAATACCACTTTATTAACAATGAACAAGATCGTACAACTATTGGGCCTACCCGACCCGAAATTGGCCTGTAGCACACCAACACTAACATGTCCAACATCCCCTTCTAGCATTAACAATTGAAGCATTTAATCCCCTTTCAAATATGGTTCTAAACGGCAATAAAAACACCGACCAGAGCGTAAACTTGGCTCTGATACCACTGTAAGGTTTCACAGAGCACCTACGGGCGACACAGCGGATAACAAAAATTTAATTTGCCCGATTCCGGTGTTATGGAAAGCTTAATTTGTGCCCTAATCGGTGTTTCTAAAACCCTAATTACGGGTTGCGTGTTTCACCTTGCGCGGAACGACGCTGTCCGCTAAGCCCGATGCAGAGAAACCGAGCCGCACAGCTGTACGGCCTCTAGAGCAGATCCACACGGACCCTTGTGCAGCGACGGTACCTCCCCGGCACGACCTTCCCCAGCTCTATCACCTTCTGGAGAGAGAGAGAGCAAGAGGGAGAAAGGGGGAGACTAATCATCTCCCTTAAGCTTAATGCTTGTTTAGCTTAAGGGAAGGAAAGAAGTGAAGGCTCGAATGAGCTTCACGTAGGTAGCTATATATAGAGTTTAGATTTATTAGAAAAGGGTTCTAAAAGACCAAAATTGTATATATGTCCTATCTCATATTATACATATGTATTAAACTCCGTTTACACTCCTTTCCAAAAGGAATTAAAAGGAAACAATACATACATTTGTATAATAATTATCTGTCACCCAAGAATCCATTGTGTGTGATCCTCTAGGCCCACAGTCACTCTAGTTTAAGGCCAATTAACTTCTAATTCCTAAAAAGATTTTTTTGTTTCATCATAAAAAGATTTTTTTTGTTTGCAAATACGTACATTTCTCTTTTCCATTTTTTTGTGCTTTTATCATTTCAATTTTTTTTTGCTAATGCCCGACAAGCACCCAAATGGCACCTAACCTACGTGAGACATGGGTTTCTTACTAACCTCCCAGGTATCTTAAGTGCACATCTAGGTTGATTTGGGCCTCTAGACCCCTCGAATGACGATCCCGCCGGCTAAGACTTACCCTGATGACAATACCGTCATGCCATGCTTAGGCTCCCAGTTGCTTCCGACCACAGGGATTCACCCAAAAGGTGTTTGAGGTAGATGATTTGCCCGACCCGGGTCTGTTTCCTCACAACTCTAGATGGTATAAGATGGAACACCCTGGAACCCTAACGACCAACCGCGCGACGCTGACCCGGAATCAGACGCCGTCGCACCCATAGGTGACGCGCTTGCATTGGCCTAAGCCCGAGGTTAAACAAGAAGACATCAAGGTGGTAAACAGGGGTCTTGACCAGCCAGAAACACAGAGACTCCTTCGCAGCGATAGCTTTTGCTTTTCAAAGTAGGCAACCAAAATGTGTATATTAAAATAAGGTCGCAGACCCTGGGCAGTTTTCACCTTTCAGAAACTCCATCGAACCTTCATCTTTAGAGGGAGAAGGAAGAGCGTAGGGGATAAACCTCCTGAGAGGACCGGCAAAGCCGTTAACCCGGCGAGCGAATAAGGGCCCATTAACTCTTTCCTTTCGGACAACTTCGGACCAAATCTCGAGCATTTACATTCCACGGCCCCCCTTTGTGGATTCAGACTTTTGCTTTGAGGGGTTCCGTTTATCGTACCAGGCACGGTCACGACCAGGCTTTTCTCTTGATTTTGATTTTGTATTTCTTTCTGTGAGGGAGATATAGTCGTTTGACGTTGGTGGGCTCCCTCTTCGTATGCCTGCGGGGACACTGCCCTCTTCTCGTGCTCTGATCGATGCTCGAGGAAATGGGTCCTACTCTTGCCTTTGGGGTTTGAGTTTCGGTTTCTCATGCTCAGCGTTTTAAGGGTGCCGACTGTCTCATTTGGTCGAGGAGAAAAGAATAAAGATTACAGCTTCCGGAGATCTTCTAGGTGTGGCCCTACCGTAGGTGATGCTACCAACTTTTTTGAATAAAATACATAAGTGAACACATGTTAGCTTCCTTCGAGCGAGCATAGGCCGACGTGGCCGGACAGGGGTCTCCACGGTTCTGGCAAACCAAGACCCGGTGCCTACCAAGCCTTAATGGGCCCTATCCTAACATGAAGGTTAGATGCAGGGACTTAACTACATGGTGCCTGCCAGGCATCGGCATTTTGAATTTTCCATATTTTTAGTGGTTTTCAACATTTCCTTGTTTTTGATGTTTTTTATCTTTTCATCATTATTTTTTTGTTTTGTGCTAAGGGTAGTATTTCTTAAGATAAAGCCCATTCCAAGGGTGGGATAACTCGGTCCCTTCGGCGTTGACTAGCTTGTAGGCGTTGCCAGGGTACACGGCTTGGATTACAAATGGTCCTTCCCAATTGGGTTGGAGCTTAGAACGCGGCCCTCCAGGTTTGACAAAAATTCTTTTTACGACCATCTCACCGACTTTGAATTTTCTCTCAACGACTTTCTTTTGGTAAAAGCGAGCGAGTCTATTTTGATACACACGCGCGTGTTCGGCGGCGGCCAGCCGCTTCTCATCCAAGAGTTCCAACTGGGCGAGGAGTGAATTACGACGATCGTCGAGGGGAAATTCCTCATCCAATTGTACCCTGAGAGAAGGGATCAGAGTCTCGTACGGGACTACCGCTTCCATACCATAAGTGAGGGCAAATGGAGTCTGCCCGGTGGGGGTACGGATTGAGGTGCGATAGGCCCATAGGGCTTCGATAAGCTTTTCTGGCCAGTCTGAAAACTTACTAGACTCGCAGGTTTTTTTGATGATTTTGAGCAATGTTTTATTGGTGGCCTCCGCTTGACCGTTACCTTGTGGGTAATAAGGCGATGAATGATGCAATGCAATTGCGTACCTTTTGCAGAGGTCCTGTAAGTCCTGAGAAATGAATTGTGGCCCATTGTCGGTGACGATCGTGCTTGGGATGCCGAATCTGGCGAGAATGTTCTTCATGATGAACTTGCAGACTGTTGACGCCTTGATTTCCGCGTAAGCTTCGGCTTCGGCCCATTTGGTGAAGTATTCCGTCGCAGTAAGGATGAAAGATTTCTGCTTGGTGAGGGAATTGGGATCACCTAGGGGACCAATGATGTCGAATGCCCACATGGAGAAAGGCCACGGGGAGGATATTGGATGAAGTGAGGAAGATGGTGAATGGATTTTATCGGCGTGAAGTTGACACTTGACACACCTACGGACATAGACAGCACAATCCTCTTCCATGGTGGGCCAATAAAAGCCTTGACGAATGATCTTCTTGGCGAGCATCTGACTATTCACGTGGCCACCGCACACACCCGAGTGCGTCTCTTCTACACATTTCCAAACCTCATCGTCATCAAGACATCTTAACAGAATACCACTAAGGCTCCTTCTATAGAGTAGACCTCCAACCAATGTATATTTCTGAGCCACCCTTCTTATGGCTTTCTTGTCCTCTGCGGTGGCCCCTTCAGGATAAGACTGATTTTGGCAATATTTGACAATTTCATAGAACCATGGTTTCTCTTCATCAGCCAGTTCTTCTTCGGCCTCTGCCAACATGAGCTCCCTCTTCTCAAGGATATCTTCCTGCAGGATCTTCCTTGCTATCCTGTCTTTGATGTTTACGTAGGAAGCATCATCGACTGCAGGGGCGTGAAGTTTGTAGATGGAAATGGACTTAAACCATCTTCCTAGAGGGAACCTTATGGATGATGCCAATGAGGCGAGGGCATCGGCGAGAATATTCTGATGACGAGGGATATGAACAAAGATCAATTTTGTGAACAGTTTGGCAAAGGCAGCAGTGAGTTCTTGGTATGGCTTGAGTTTGGGATCGCGAGTGCGATACTTAGTGAGTACCTGGCGAAGGATGAGTTGACTATCACCTACGACTCGCAACTCAGTGATACGAAAAGAATGAGCGAGTCCTAGGCCAGCTAGAAGAGCTTCATATTCGGCTATATTGTTGGTGACTGGAAATTTGAGCTGGTATGCCAATGGGAATGTGAGGCCTTCCGGCGACAGGAGGGCGATGCCGATTCCTCTCCCTTGAGAATTCAGAGCTCCATCAAAATATAGTGTCCACATTGGCTCATCTGATTGGTTGATGGACATTAGTTCCTCATCTGGAAACTCTGATTGGACGGGATCGAACTTGGGAAGAGGATGGTGAGCGAGATGCTCGGCTATGGCATAACCTTTAATCGCCTTTTGCTGGATGTAGGTGATGTCGAACTGAGAGAGAAAACTTTGCCAGCGTGCTAGCCTATCCGTAAGGACGGCTTTCTCCAGAAGGAATTTGATAGGATTCATTCGAGCAATCAAGTGGACTTCGTGAGCCAAGAAGTAGTGCTTCAATTTCTGCACTACCCAAACGAGGGCAGCACAGGTTTTCTCCATGCCGGTGTACTTCTGCTCACAGGGATTGACAAGTTTGGACAAGTAATAGGTTGCCCGCTCCTTGCCTTCTTCATCAGCTTGTGCGAGGACGGCTCCCACGGAGTCATCCAAGACTGAGATGTAAAGGATCAGAGGTTTTTCTGGTTTAGGTGGAATGAGAACGGGTGGACTAGCCAGATATTCCTTCAACCCTTCAAAAGCTTTCTGACATTTAGAATTCCAGTGGAATTCTACTCCTGGCTTGGTCAACTCGTAGAGAGGTCTACACCTTTGTGAATGTTGAGACACAAACCGACGAATAAACTGCAGCCTGCCGATTAAACCTCGGACTTCCCTCAAATTCTTGGGAGGCGGCATATCCCTGATAGCCTTGGCTTTGTCGGGATCTATCTCGATCCCTCTTTTACTCACAATGAACCCCAGCAATTTACCTGACGACACACCAAACACACACTTTTTCGGGTTCATTTTCAATTGGAATTCTCTTGACCTTTGCAAGACCTTAGCCAAAACTTCTGGATGTTCCATCCTGGTCCTTGATTTCACCAATAAGTCATCCACATACACTTCCAAATATATGTGCATCATGTCATGAAATATGGCCATCATCGCTCTTTGGTAAGTAGCTCCAGCATTCTTTAACCCAAATGGCATGACCACGTAACAATATGTTCCCCAAGGGGTAGTGAATGACGTCTTTTCCTGATCCTCTTCTGCCAAACGAATTTGATTGTATCCTGAAAATCCATCCATGAAAGAGAGGGTTTCAAAACCTGTCGTGTTATCAATTAACACATCAATGTGAGGTAAGGGAAAATCATCCTTTGGACACGCGCGGTTAAGGTCCCGGAAGTCGATGCAAATCCTGACTTTCCCATCTTTCTTCATGACCGGGACAATGTTCGCCACCCATTGAGGATAAAGAACGACTCTAATGAACCTGGCTTTGTGGAGCTTATCGACCTCTTCTTTCATTTTCAAAGCCATCTGAGGGTGGAAACGCCTTAACCTTTGTTTTACCGAGATGGACCCTGGTTTTAGGGTTAAACGGTGTTCGACCAAGGTTGAATCCAAACCCGGCATATCCTCGTAGCTCCATGCAAACGTGTCCTTATATTCCTTGAGGACCTCAATTAATGCCTCTTCTTCAGAGGGTGGTAGGTTGTCACTTATGAGGATGATCCTAGGGTCTTCCTCAGTCCCCAAGTTGACTTCTTTGGTGGATTCTTCTACGGCGGTTGACGGCTCGTCGAATCTCCTCATTCCGCTAGCGTATGCGCCTGCCGCATCCTCATATTCTTCACCCTCATCTTCAGTGGGGCATTCTTCATTCGTGATCTCGTAGACTCCATACCCTTCATCAGATGCACAGTCGCCCTCGTATTCTATTTCGGGTAGCTGGATGGGATTTTCTAACAACTGGGGGATGGCAAGAAGGGCCTGACACCTGGCGGCCAAATCCAGAAGGAATCGACGAGGGATCTGCCTACCCTTGGATTTCTTCCTAGGTACTACCCTTGGCCTATCATTCCTAGATTGACTGACAATATTTACAGACGAAGAGGAAGATGAGGAGGATGGTGTAGAATGTACAGGAGAAGACCCCTCAGAGGAGGGGTAGAAAAGGTCGCTCATCGGACCTTGGACGGGTGGTCCGCAAGGCGGTACGCACCCGTGGGAGATGTAGGAGGTTTCCTCAACGAAGATGTGTTGTTGGAGAGTTTGAAAATTGACGTTTTTTTTTTCGTTTTCATTTTTAATGACAAAGCAGTGAAAAGAGATTGGAGGAGAGAGGAAAGTGGTTATGGCTAGAGGATTGTGGGGCTCGTAGAGCAGATCATGGTTGAAGACCTGGCGCGGGTTGAAAAGCCCGCGTAGGTATGTAAGTAAAGAAGGGGACCTGGGAAGATCATCAGACAATTGTCTGGCCCAGGAAGAAGATATCAGCAAAGGCTGAGACGAGTGGATGGAGAGGATGGCGGCTAATGAGCCGTCGACGGCAATGTTGAGGACGGATGAAGATCCGTCGATGACAGAGTCCTTCTGGCGAGGACGAGGATAGTTTGGAACCTTGGCAAGAGTGGTAATATTCTCTGGTATTTCGGAGATCAATGGTGGTCTTTCAAGCTGTGGAGATGAGAACATCCTTTCCAGTGCAACGGAAATGTCCCATATATCGAACCATTTGTCCCACTCGCATTCCGGATCTTTGATCTTGCCTCTTTTGGTGATCCTCGGACATTTTTCAGCAAAATATACAGCATGTGATTCCCCATATGCTTCTCGTGGGTGATCTCCCATCTGAACAACGGGTCCTCTGTTGAAGTGGTTTGATAGAGTCCACGTGAGGGGCTTCCAATCCGCCTTGAATGGTCCTTTGAAGCCTAGGCCAAACCTGCGGTTCGGCCTAATTTCCTTTGGCGGTTTGAGCATTCCCTGTAACTGTGCGCCCAGCCCTTTTCCTTGTCGATAGCCGATGTTCCTCATAATCTCCCAACCTTTGGAGTGAAAAGGGAGACACGATGTTGTGGTTGCCCTGACCGGCTCTTTTGGTGCTAGTGGCATGCGAGATGGATCACGCACGTCCAGCAGTGACAATATGGGCCGATGAGACGGCCAAACAGAGGGCAGAGAGGTGTTGATAGCATCCACTGTGTGAAGGACAAGTGTACTGACCACTTTAATAATTCTCCCGTTGTAAGGAAACTTCAGGCACTGATGGTTGGTGGAAGGCACAGCGTCCATGGCTTCAATGTAAGGACGACCCAGTATGGCCTTGAATGTGGGGTCCATGTCGAGGACATGGAATTCCGTGGGAATTGCCATGGGGCCTAGTTCTGCCTTCAGAATAATCATCCCCTGCGGCGGCCTTTTGCTATTGTCATAGGCCGTGACCGTGATCGAGGAAGGTCTTATTTGTTCCTCGTCAACCCCACACAACTGAAGAGTGCTCATGGAGATCACATTTATGGACGCACCCGTGTCGACAAGACACGGGTTTATGGATACCCCATTAATTTTTATTGAAATGCACAATGCATATTTCCGAGATTCCTTGGGAGCGAGCTCGTAGTTGTGAAACATGATGACTGGTTGTGTGTCTGTTGGGGTTAGGACGGTCGAAATCTTCTCCACGGGGAGGTCTTCATTAACCATGACCTTTTGAAGATATTCCATCAAGGCCGCCTGGTGGGATGTGGATCTTTGAAGTAGCTCTAGGATGGAGATCCGGGCAGGCGTCTTGTCCAAGTGTTTCAGTAGATCATACTGTGTTCCAGGGATAGCTCTTTCTGGTTGTTCTGCATCATCCTTCTCTGGCTGAGATTGCTCGGGATTCTGACTGTTGTGGGGGAAAACCCTGTGGAAAATCCTTCCACTCCGGAGCACCATTGCCTGCGGCTTTTGTACCTCTGTGGGGGTAGCAGTGGGTTTTAACAGGGGTTTGAGGGGTAGTAGTGGAGGAATGGTTGATGAAGCAGGGGTGATGACGGGAGCAGGGATTCTGATGAGGGGTTTGTTAGGTGGAGGCATGGAGGAGGTAGAGGGGATATCGCGCGGATTATGAAGGATAAGGGGTTTGGAAGGTGGAGGTGGAGGTAAGGTTTGAAACGGGTAAAGGTTTTGAGGCGGATGGTGGGTGATGAGTGGTTTTGAAGGCATTAGTGGTGATGTGGTGGAGAAAGACGGGGTTATGTATGGTGGACGGATGATAAGGGGTTTAGAAGGCGTAGGGGTAAATGTGGTAGAGGTGGATGGTAAAGTGGGGGAGTGGGAGAAGGTGAGAGGGTGTGAAGGCGTAGTAGAAAGTGTCGGTTGATAGGAGGTCGGGGTGCGGATGAGAGGGCGTAATGGTAGTGGAAATGGTGAAGGCGATACCGATGCGGGTTGATGAGAGAGAGGTGCTACCCGGGCAAGGTGAGGGGGTTGCATGACGATAGGGTTGGAGGTATAAAGGATGGAGGTACTTTCTTGGTGCCACACCTGCTCTCTCCCGACTTCCGGGAAGGAGGAGATGGGGTTAACCTGATGATTGGGCTGTTGGTGCTCCGGTAGTGGATTCTGGATTATGCCAATGTCGGGCTGTTGTTGTGGGGCCTGCTGAGGCTGTTGTTGTTGTGGTGGTTGCTGCTGCTGCTGCTGTTGTAACTGCTGCTGTGGCCTCTGAGGAGGTCTCCTAGCCTTGAGAGCCGCGACGTACCGTCTCATCTCATCCCAATCTATTTGATGTTCATCATTTATATCATGGATGTAATCTTTGAAATGGAAGCAGTAATCCACTGTGTGTCCCGGTTGCCTGTGGTAGACGCAGTATTTGGAGGTATCAACATTGGGGGGCCAGGCGGGCCTTTCTCTGGGTAGGGCGAGTTGGTTTGATGCCATGAGGGCATTAAAAATATCTGCTAAGGTTTCTGGCAATGGTGGATAGTAGGCTCTCTTAGGACCGAGCGGCCTCCTTTGTTGCTGTTGGGGATCATAGTTCCCCGGGGGTGGAACTTGGTTGTACTGAAGCGGTGGTTGTTGTTGCTGAGGTTGTGGTTGTTGTTGTTGGGGTTGGCGTAATGGAGACATATTATCCTGGGGTGGATTATTTTGGGGTGGAGGACGGAGAGGGAAAGGACCTGGTTGAAGGGGTAGTCGGGGCATTTGTGGAGGCCTTGGGTTGACTGCATAGTTGGCATTGTTGACCGCACTGACTTGCTCATTTGTCACGACCCCTTCTGTGGCTCCGCCCGGGACACCGGCGCCTGTCTTTCTGACCACTTTGGGCTTCGGCGACTCAAACATGTTCATGATGGGGGAGTCTTTTAGCTGGGTTTGGATGTATCGGGCCCTTTCATAGAGTTCCTCCATTGTAGTAAGTTTATTCATGGCGAGGACGTGTCTGAACTGCGGGGTTGCATTAGACACAATCATTTTCACTTGTTCGGGCTCGGAGAGGGTATCCCTTATTCTTTCCGCCAGAGACCTCCATCTATCAGCATATCGGACAAAATCCTCGTCGGGTTTCATCTTTTCGGCCACTAGGTCGGTAATGGAGAGTGAGGGACCGACCCTATCCCTATATTTCTGCAAGAACCTTCTCTGCACTATTTCAAAATTCTCGGCCTCGCGGGGCTCCAGAGAATAGAACCACTCAAGCGCGGGACCATCCAATGATCTCCGAAAGAGGTATGCCAGGGACCTCTGATCGTTTTGCCAATAGGAGGACTCATACATGAAGTCCTTGAGGTGAATGAAGGGGTTGCCGGTACCATTGTATCTGCGGTACGTGGGCATTTCGGAGGGAGGAAGATGAATGACGGGGAGGATTGGCAAAGCAACCTCCGGGGTTGCTTTCACGTCCACCATTCTTCTCAGATTTTGAAACTGCTCGTCCATGCGATTGAACCTATTGAGGAGCGATTGGGCGAGCTCCTCTGGGGGTGAAGGTGGCACTTGCCATTGGGGGAGAAACTGTCTCCCGGAGACTTGAGGGGGAAACCCGGAATGAGAGGGAACTGTCAGACCACCGACAGTTGGTCCTGGCTGAAACGGTGTGTGAGGAACACCGGGAGTTTGAGATTGTGACGGGAATTGGAATGAGGGAGGTTGTTGGCTCGCTTGTCCTTGAAGCGAGGGAGACTGGATGGCTTGCGCCAATGAAGGAGATGGAATGGCCTGCACGGACTCGTGGAGAGGTGCGATAGCCGGAGTTGACTCCTGGGGCGTGGGGGAAACAGATTTCCCCTTTAGAATGGCCTGGAAGGCCCGGAGCTGTTCAGAGGTAAGCTCCGTGTTGGCGAGGACGCCCAGTAAGGAAGTGATATCCTGTGGCGGGGACGTGTCCCCGGCAATAACCTGCACCTCATGCGAGGGGTCATGAGAAGGACCCGAGTCCATAGCATGGACTCGCGGGTCGGCTGTCAAACCACGGCTAGGGTGGTTCTCCTGAGAAGACTCGTGAGACATGCTCACAGTTCTCCCAGAACGCAAAAACATACACTAGCAAGTAGGTAGCAGAGATTGTCAAACAAGTGGATGCCTTTACGCCCTTTTTTTTGTTTTGATTTTGATGATTTTTTTTGTGTGTTTTTAGCGAGATCCGAAGTTCACACAAGATAGGGACCCTAGTTTATTTTTGTTTCACCGCCGTGTCAGCTAGGGTCTCTCGTCTCACCACGAATGAAATGACTAACTTCGGGGAACTTCAATGGTACAACCAGCCCAGTGAACGAAGAGGAGATTCTTCGATGTCGGGGACTTACGGAGGTCCCAGTGTAGGAGATTCTAGTCCGTTGAGAGGAATTCCCAAACGGAGAGTCCTTCCTTCACCGGGAAAGGGTGATCCTCAAAAAAAATGAAAAAAAGGATAGAAAAGAGGAATGGATGTATGCAATTGAATGCTGACAGATATATGGAGTGGGAAAACAACAGAAATAACAAACATGTAATAAACAAAGAACCAATCAGAACTGACGGTGCTGCCATGAGCACAACGGGGGCGCACGTGGGCGCCGAGGTGGAGAGGCACGGGTGGTGCCGAACTTGCAAGGGTAGCCGAGAGGAAGCAGTAGACGTCCCACCGTGATCGCCAATCTGTGAGCGACGTCACGCGGTTCGGAGTTCGATGGTGCGGGGAAGAGGATGCGGAGAGCGCGGGGGCTCCTCTTTTTGTTTGTTTTGCTGTTTGCTGCAACACAGAGATGAGAGAAGAGAGAGAAGGGGCCACCACGGGAGATTGCTCCGGCGGGGCGAGCGGGACAAGTATAATATAGCAAGATATGGGGTTTAAACGGCCATAGCGGGAAGTGACTCGCCGCGACCTCGGGGGGACGGGAATGGTGCAGAAATTAAATAACAAAAATTGAAACGGCCATTGGGGAAGTGACTCGCCGCGGCCTCGAGAATATGAGCAGAATATAACGGAATATAAAAGAGAATATAAGAACAGAGATTTAAACGGCCATTGGGGAAGTGACTCGCCGCGGCCTCGAGAATATGAGCAGAATATAACGGAATATAGAGAGAGTATAAGAACGGAAATTTAAACGGCCATTGGGAAAGTGACTCGCCGCGGCCTCGATGATATGAGCAGAATATAACAGAATATAGAGAGAATGTAAGAACGAAAATTTAAACGGCCATTGGGGAAGTGACTCGCCGCGGCCTCGATGATATGAGCAGAATATAACAGGATATAAAGAGAATATGAGAACAGAAATTTAAACGGCCATTGGGGAAGTGACTCGCCGCGGCCTCGATGGTATAAACGAAATATAACAGGATATAAAGAGAATATGAGAACAGAAATTTAAACGGCCATTGGGGAAGTGACTCGCCGCGGCCTCGATGAAAAGATGTGATCGCCAGGGGCCGAAAGACCCCAAAATAAGAAAGTGATCGCGCCTACCTCAAGAGCGGGAGATGGCGGGTTGCTTCTTCCTCTCCTTTCGGCCGGCCGACGGAGAGGGCTTTCCTCGGCTACCCTTGCAAAACAACGACAAACAAATGACAAGTGGCTTAGAAAGATGAATGTGTAGTATTCATATCCTTGCAATAAAAATGACGAAATAACGGGAAGACACACACCTGGTTGGTGTTATCTTTTAAACCCCTCTCGGACTCGAGTAGGAGGAAAATGAGATGATGGATGCGAGATGATGAATGCAAAAGAACTACGAAGAAAAGGAAAGAGTTGGCTTATTGGATGTGCCGGTGGTGAAATTCGGCGGAGCTCCGGCAGCGTGGGGACGACGTAGAAGCGCGGTGGATGAAGACGACCTTCCTCTCGCGAGCGTGGGCACCCGAGAAGCCGGCAGAACCTCCAGCTACAAAAGACCCCACGGGTTAGAAGAATGACTCCGTAGCCTCTGGGCTCCGGCAGCCTATCGGATCACTGCTTAGCTCCCCTAGAACTGAGGGGGTGGGCCTCTATTTATAGAGCTCCGGAAGGTGGAGGCGTCCAGGACCCTGGACACCTCCATCAAGGCCGAAATAATATTTTATTCTATTTTTATTGATTTTTTTGGAATACTTTTGTGGAGGCGTCCAGGGTCCCGGACGCCTCAAGCAGGTCCACCGAAAACCGACGACGGCCGCACGCGGTTTGGCACAACGCGTGGTTTTGTGAGCGGCACCTCGTGATTCAGAAATGGGCGCGTCCAGCTGACCGGACGTCTCTATAATTTGGCTTTTTTCACACACGACAAACCGTCGTTCGGTGGGCGGCGCCCGTGAGAGAGTTGATGGAGGCGTCCACAGGCCTGGACGCCTCCATAAATATATTATTTTATTATTTTTCTTTTGTCTTTTATACCAGGCTTGGCATGTTGATTTTTTTTATTTGTTTTTATGGAGGCGTCCAGGGACCTGGACGCCTCCATTAATATATATATTTTTTTATTTATGTTTTGTCTTTTTATGCCAAAGCTGGCATTATATATTTTTTATTTGTTTTTATGGAGGCGTCCAGGGGCCTGGACGCCTCCATAAATATATATATTTTTTTATTTATGTTTTGTCTTTTTATGCCAAAGCTGGCATTATATATTTTTTATTTGTTTTTATGGAGGCGTCCAGGGGCCTGGACGCCTCCATAAATATATATATTTTTATTTGATTTTTGTTTTGTTTTTTATGATTATTAATATTATTTTTATTATTTTTGCATTGATGGAGGCGTCCATGCAGCTGGACGCCTCCATGATTTTTGATTTTTTTTATTTTTTTGGTCATTGATGGAGGCGTCCAGGCGCCTGGACGCTTCCATGATTTTGATTTTTTTATTATTTTTGGGTCATTGATGGAGGTGTCCAGGCGCCTGGACACTTCCATGATTTTTCACGGAATAATTCAAAAAAATGTAAAAAAAATTCATAAAAATAGGAAATCACCAGAGTAATTAAAAATGTGAAGGTCGCCTTGGGGTATCATAGTGTAATATGAGATTTACTCAGGAGACGTCAGGAATGGCGTGTCTACATTCACCTCCTCGATACGATCGAAGAGCCTTAATACTTTTGCCAGTCTGTTTCTCTAATTCATTCTTGTATTCCTTAAACTTCTCAAAGGCTTGTGACTTATGTCTCATTAAATACACATAGTCATATCTAGAGAAGTCATCAATAAAAGAAATGAAATAGAGATAACCTCCTTTTGCTTCTATGGACATGGGTCCACACACATCCGAGTGTATGAGCTCGAGAAGGTCAACAGCCCTCTCTCCATGTCCACCAAAGGGAGCCTTAGTCATTTTCCCCATGAGACACGACTCACAGGTATCAAATGGCTTGTATTCGAATGAATTCAAATACCCATTTGAGTGTAAGTGAGAGACTCTTTTCTCACCTACATGACCAAGTCTGCAATGCCATAGATATGCAGAATTCACTTCAGCAGCATTGGAAATTTGCATAACATTAGAACGTGTATCTAATACATATAGACCATTGACTAATGAACCATTGGCTATAACCAAACCATTATTCATTATAGAGCACCCAGTGCTATTAAAAGCCAATGTATATCCAATGTTATACAAGCCAGAGATTGAAATAATGTTCTTAATAATATTAGGAACATAATAACAGTCATTCAGCTCCAGAATGACTCCTGAAGGTAAACTGAGACGTGCAGTCCCGACATCTTTGGCAGAAATCAAAGCTCCATTGCCCATCCTCAGTTCAATCTCCTTTTTCCCCAATCGCCTTCTATTTGCCAGCACCTGCACAGAATTGCAGATATGAGATGCACATCCAGTATCCAATACCCATGATGTGGATTCCATATATGACAAATTAAGGTCTATGACAAAAATACCTTCATTTAGAATTGCCTTGCAATTCCTTTTCCAATGCCCAGTTTTCCCGCATCGAAAACATTTGTCTTCCTTTTCATTCTTCTTGCCCTTCCATTTGTCAACTTTGGCGAGTTGCTTACCTGTGGCCTTTTTCTTTCCTTTCCCTTTGTTACTTGTAGTGGATATCTAGGTGGCCTTCCTTTTCTTATTGGTCCGGCCAATAATCATTACAGAAGAAGATGGTTTATCTTTCTGCATAGTTCCTTCAGCACTCTTTAACATGTTGAGCAGCTCCGGGAGAGTTGCATCAATTCTATTGATGTTAAAGTTTATGATGAAGGAATAAAAGGAATCGGACAATGACTGGAGTATCAGATCAATGCACAGTTTAAGATCCAACTTGAACCCCAGTGCATTGAGTCTCTCTATCCACTCCATCATTTTCAATACATGAGCCTGTACTGAATAACCCTCAGACATCTGTGTCTTGAAAAGCCTTTTGGAGATGTCATACCTCTCAATCCTACCCTACTCCCCAAAGAGCTGGCGTAGATTGAAAAGTATACTTCTACAATCAGTCTTTTCAAATTGCCTCTGCAGCTCGGGAGCCATAGAGGCCAACATGTAACATTGGGCAAGGGAGGAGTCCTCAGACCACTTGGCATAAGCCAGTAAGTCGCCCTCGTCGGCATCAGGAGCTGGCTCAGAATGAACCGTGTCCAACACGTACGCAATCTTTTCGGCGGTAAGGACTATGCGTAGATTACGCAGCCAATCCGAGTAGTTCGGTCCAGTTAATCTATTTGCATCTAAGATGCCGCGGAGGGGGTTGGACGACGACATTGTAATCTGGATAAGAAATAAAAGATAACTTAGCATGTGTTCAAATTCTAACTTAGATGTGGTTTTCTATCTTAGTTAGTCATACTATTTTTCGGTCGGACTATATAACCCTCAGTATATAGAACGGGAGATCAGCGAGATCTACCTAGTGGGTCGGAATCCCAACGAGACTGATGTACGACATTGTGGAAAGCACAACAAGCCATACACCATCTCAAGGGCAGTCAACAAGCACTTGCATCTAATGCAATATCCGATATTCGGCCCCCGAGAAATCATCCCCTTGTGGAAAGCACAACAAAGGATATTCTCGGTTAGATCTAACCATCATTACTACATAGCAATGAGTTCATGACCCGACCCTTGTGGAAAGCACAACAAGGCCGAGTTCAATTCCTCACCCCATTGAGGCCTAGCCTTGGAGTTTAATCCCACCCCCAAACTCATGGACCTTGTGGAAAGCACAACAAATCCATGAAATGAAGACGTTCATTCACTCCATAATGATGGAGGGCCACGACGACTCCTAGAGCCACGCTTACCAGATCTAAAATTTAATCGCGAGGGAATTTAATTTTATCTTGATCTCACCCTAGGTGGTAATATAAATATATCCAATATATTTACCGTACCTAGTAGTTTGCACAAAATAAATGCATCCAATGCAAAATAAACGCAAGTGATCATGGACTTTAACCCTAATGTAACTAAGACATCCGGCCCGCTTCCGAAGCAGCTGGATCGTCCTCATCGGGTGTGCTCCGCGTTTTCAAACTCCGACGCCGCATCAATTACAACTTTTACACGGCACGCAGGCCGAAAAAATTAAATTACATGTGACTCAAATTCCAGCAGCCCTCAGGGCGAGTACAACAATCGAGGAAGGTAGAAGTACATTGGAATTTTAACAGAGAGAGAAAGGAGGTTCGCAGACCCCAATTAATTACATTAATCCAACTCCATGATCACTTGCCAACCCATTCAAATAAAATCAATCAAGGTTTATTTTCTGAAAATAATCCTTACTTTGAATTTAAAAATGGGATGTGCAAACAAAAACAGGCTAGCTTTGTTTAATTTTAAAAATCAAAGCATGATTAACTAAAATTAAACATACAAGCAGGCCAATACAAGGTAAATAAAGTAACGCACGTAAAGAACCATCATTTTCTATAGGGGCATCTAATTGAGATAATTAATTAAATTTAAATTTAAATTTAATTATCTAATAATCAAATTTAAATTTAAAATTTAAATATGTCAATAATTTAAATTTAAATTCAAACTAATTATCCAATAATTTTGTTTGAAAATAAATTTAAAATAATGCAATTATCCTCAAGTAGTAATTTTCTAAAATTCAAAATTTGAATTTAAAAATTATCTAATAATTAAAATTCAAATAATTGAATTTTCTACATTTAACTTCAATAAAATTTAAAAATTGAATTTTTTAATTATCTAATTACTAAAAATTCAAAAACTTAAATTTTACTGAAGTAACTTCAATTATTACCATTTTATCTCAAGGTAATTAGTAATTATCTCACCTCGGTAAATTCAACACGGTTAAATAAAAATCAACATTTGACATTTACCATCGAGATAACACAATTAACCTACTAGATAAAATTCTATTTAATTTACTGAGCATTTTAATATATATATCTAATATATATATAATTTTACTGGAGCACAGTAAATTAAACAGGTTAAAATAATTTTTTTTAAATAAAAGAAATAAAAAAACCTTTTTTTTGTTTAATCGCGCCGGGTCAACCCCGCGAGCGCGGGCGCCGCCCGCGCGCGCGGGCGCCGCCCGCGCGCGCGGGCGTTGCCCATCGCTCCGGGCGCCCGCAACGCGGGCGACCCGCGTTGCGGGCGCCCCGCGTGGGCGGCGCCAGCCGGCGCACTGCGCCCAGAGGCGCAGTGCGCCCGGCGGGAAGTCAAAAAAAACTTTTTTTTAAATTTTTTTTTTAAAAAAAAATTGTTGTTTAGATGTCCAACATCCAGGTAGAACAGAGATATCTAAATCTCTTTCTACAAATTATAATTGAAGATTTTCAACTGCCCCTAAAACATGGTTCTAAACGGCGCTAAAACACCGACCAGAGCGCAAACCTGGCTCTGATACCACTGTAAGGTTTCGTACAGCACCTACGGGCTACGCAGCGGATAACAAAAATTCATTTGCCCGATCCCGGTGTTGTGGAAAGCTTAATCTGTGCTCTAATCAGTGTTTCTAATACCCTAATTACGGGTTGCGTGTTTTACCTTGCGCGGAACGACGCTGTCCGCTAAGCCCGATGCAGAAAAACCGAGCCGCATAGTTGTACGGCCTCTAGAGATGATCCACACGGATCCTTGCGCAGCGACGGTACCTCCCCGGCATGACCTTCCTCGGCTCTATCACCTTCTGGAGAGAGAGAGAGCAAGAGGGAGAAAGGGGGAGGTTAATCCTCTCCCTTAAGCTTAATGTTTGTTAGCTTAAGGGAAGGAAGGAAGCAGCTAAGAGTTCGAATGAACTCACGTAGGATTCTATATATAGAGATTTGGTCATTTCTGAAAGGGCTCCAAAAGACCAAAATTATATATATATCCTATCTACTATTATACATATGTATTAAGCTCCATTTACACTCCTTTCCAAAAGGAATTAAAAGGAATTAATACATACACTTGTATAATAATAAACCGTCACCCAAGAATCCATTGTGTGTGATCCTCTAGGCCCACAGTCACTCTAGTTTAAGGTCCATTAACTTCTAATTCCCAATTAGAAGTAAATTAAACGTATTCTTCGCTTCTACTAGAGCCGAACAATAGTTTAATTTATTCCGAACCTTTGATCACGTTGGGTCAAGCAAATCCGCGTGATCCTAGATGACCCCGGGTTTAAACCAACCTGTCTGGTACCTGTAAGTCCACAGTTACCGCATCGATATAATCCCTCGCTCCTTCTATGAGTCTGGTACGATCGAGGGTACGGTTTCTGTCAAACCCCATGATCGTGCCATTTGACTATGACCTCCTTAAAGTGTATGACGTCCGTTCTAAACGAACTCACACGACCCTGGCCAGGGATTTAACGGAGCGTCAATGTCATGACTCATTAACTGTCTGATATATACCCGACAGTGAGCGATCCCCTCTTGACCATTGATGATCTTCACACGTATCCTGGAGTGGTTAATGACTCGGCAACTCATGACTTATGGTTAAAGTCACTTAGCTAAGTAATTAAACCATTCCAGTCCTCGTGTAAGATCCGATCAATGTCTCAGGTCAAAGGACCAACGATGCTACTGAGACCGTTGGATCTTCAGTTGACATTAGGTATAATCAACCATCTGAAGATCCAATAGCGGATCAGTTCAGTGTACATCCTCCAAGGACATATACACATATGTGTTGGTGCCCCGCACCAATGACCATGAGACTGGTCACTGACACATCATGTGTACTGGTTTAATAGGTAATCAAAGTCCCCGAGTGATTACCCTCCAACCAGGAACAGTTTAAGGTATGTGTACATGTAAAGTCAATCTCATGTTCGAGATCCCATCTCGAGCTGACTTTACAACCACATATCCTAGGGACAACGTAAAGTAACACAATCGCATATTTACGCTCAAATACCACTTTATTAACAATGAACAAGATCGTACAACTATTGGGCCTACCCGACCAGAAATTGGCCTGTAGCACACCAACACTAACATGTCCAACATCCCCTTCTAGCATTAACAATTGAAGCATTTAATCCCCTTTCAAATATGGTTCTAAACGGCAATAAAAACACCGACCAGAGCGTAAACTTGGCTCTGATACCACTGTAAGGTTTCACAGAGCACCTACGGGCGACACAGCGGATAACAAAAATTTAATTTGCCCGATTCCGGTGTTATGGAAAGCTTAATTTGTGCCCTAATCGGTGTTTCTAAAACCCTAATTACGGGTTGCGTGTTTCACCTTGCGCGGAACGACGCTGTCCGCTAAGCCCGATGCAGAGAAACCGAGCCGCACAGCTGTACGGCCTCTAGAGCAGATCCACACGGACCCTTGCGCAGCGACGGTACCTCCCCGGCACGACCTTCCCCGGCTCTATCACCTTCTGGAGAGAGAGAGAGCAAGAGGGAGAAAGGGGGAGACTAATCATCTCCCTTAAGCTTAATGCTTGGTTAGCTTAAGGGAAGGAAAGAAGTGAAGGCTCGAATGAGCTTCACGTAGGTAGCTATATATAGAGTTTAGATTTATTAGAAAAGGGTTCTAAAAGACCAAAATTGTATATATGTCCTATCTCATATTATACATATGTATTAAACTCCGTTTACACTCCTTTCCAAAAGGAATTAAAAGGAAACAATACATACATTTGTATAATAATTATCTGTCACCCAAGAATCCATTGTGTGTGATCCTCTAGGCCCACAGTCACTCTAGTTTAAGGCCAATTAACTTCTAATTCCTAATTATAAATAAATTAAACGTATTATTCGCTTCTACAAGAGCCGAATAATAGTTTAATTCATTCCGAACCTTCGATCACGTTGGGTCAAGCAAATCCGCGTGATCCTAGAGGACGCCGGGTTTAAACCAGCCTGTCTGGTACCTGTAAGTCCACAGTTACCACATCGATATAATCCCTCGCTCCTTCTATGAGTCTGGTACGATCGAGGGTATGGTATCTGTCAAACCCCATGATCGTGCCATTTGACTATGACCTCCTTAAAGTGTATGACGTCCGTTCTAAACGAACTCACACGACCCTGGCCAGGGATTTAACGGAGCGTCAATGTCATGATCCATTAACTGTCTGATATATACCCGACAGTGAGCGATCCCTTCTTGACCATTGATGATCTTCACACGTATCCTGGAGTGGTTAATGACTCGGCAACTCATGACTTATGGTTAAAGTCACTTAGCTACATAATTAAACTATTCCAATCCTCGTGTAAGATCCGATCAATGTCTCAGGTCAAAGGACCAACGATGCTACTGTGACCGTTGGATCTTCAGTTGACATTAGGTATAATCAACCATCTGAAGATCCAATAGCGGATCAGTTCAGTGCACATCCTCCAAGGACATACACCTACACATATGTGTTGGTGCCCCGCACCAATGACCATGAGACTGGTCACTGACACATCATGTGTACTGGTTTAATAGGTAATCAAAGTCCCCGAGTGATTACCCTCCAACCAGGAACAGTTTAAGGTATGTGTTCATGTAAAGTAAGTCTCATGTTCGAGATCCAATCTCGAGCTGACTTTACAACCACATATCCTAGGGACAACGTAAAGTAACACAATCGCATATTTACGCTCAAACACCACTTTTTTAATGAACAAGATCGTACAACTATTGGGCCTACCTGACCCGAAATTGGCATGTAGCACACCAACACTAACATCTCGGACCTCACTCCCTCTCTCCACCCACTCTTCTTCTCTTCTTCTCTTTCTCTTCGCCCGAACGGCGGCAGACGGAGCAGCAGGGAGGGGGGGACGCCAGAGCCTCCCCTCCTCCTCCTTCTTCTCTTTCTCTTCTTCTCTTCTGCGTGTGTGTGTCTCCTGTCTTCTTCCTCTTATCTTCTTCTGTTCCTCCTCCTCTCTTTTTTTCTTCCATTTTTGTGCTCCGAAGAAGAGGGGTTTTTATACCCCGGCGGCGGGAGCGTCTGAGGGCGGGCGGCGTCCGGCGGGTATTTTAATGGGAGTTGACTCCCTTGTCCTGGGTGGCAGGAGGAGTAGGCAGCGTGGCCCTATCCCCGGGCGACACCTCAGCAAGTCCACTGCGCGCCAAGAATCCCTAGGGCATAGGCGTAAGATTTCGTCTGCCGGAACATGCCGTTGAAGAGCTTGGACAGCGTGCCGCTGGCGGGCTAAACAAGCGTGTCGCTGAGAGGGCCAAAAGGACGTGCCGCTGGAAGACACGGCAAGCGTGCCGCTGAAGAGCCCAAAGGGCCTGTCGCTGAAGCACCATAAGGGCGTGCCGGGGAACGGGCTGACCGACGTGCCGTTGAAGGAGCCCAGGCAGCGTGCCGTTGAGGGACCTTGGGGGTGTGCCGCTGAAGGCCTAAGGGCGTGCCGGGGAACGGGGCCAGGGGCATGCCGCTGAGGGACCAGGGGGTGTGCCGCTGAAGGCCCAAGGGCGTGCCGCTGAGAGGGGCCAGGGGTGTGCCGCTGAAGGCTGCTAGGGTGTGCCGCTGAAGGGCCTTGAGGGCGTGCCGCTGAAGGCTGCTAGGGCGTGCCGCTGAAGGGCTAAATGAGCAATTCTGAGCCCGTTGTGAGCGCGAGTTGTGGCCCATTTGATTTTCTTCAAGTCCCATGGATTGTGGGGCTCCCGATGGTTGATTTCTCTTCACTGTCGTGATTCCGGAGACAGCTTCACGGTAGTGTGTGTGCGCTCGGGGAGTCCGGATGGCCCCTCTTCCACGCAGTTTCTTCAGTTTGGAGTTGCTGTTGATGCTGGACTAGTTGGGGCATACGGGAGTGCAATTTTGCATGTCCACAGGGGCAGGGCCGTTAGAGACAGCCGACACATCCACCCAACCCAACTAAACGGAGTGTAACGGCCTGGGGCAGGCGCGTTACACAAACCTGACGCACTAGGGCGGGCGCGTCAGGGGAACCGACTCACCCAAAACGCTAGACGACAAAACAGGCGTGACGCATCACCCCGGACACGTCTGAGAGCTGTGACGCGCCTCCCCTGGGCCGTCACACTCCCAAAATCACGAAGAACTAAAAATGCCCAGACGCTGTGACGGTTTGTTGTAGGGCCATCAGAGACATGTGACGGTCTCTGTAACGACCGCTACACCGGTCACGGCGGGAAAACAGTGGAAACGCCAAATTGGGCCGTTCCACGCCCCATTCACGCCGAAGCGCAGGGGAAACAAACCTAGATGACGAAAAACAACTCTAGGAGACTCAAAAGCCCACATGCAAACCCTAAACCAAGAGATCGGGGTGATTTAGACAAATCAACCCTAAATGGGTCACCGAGGTTCCCAGACTCCTACCGGCCTCGAATGACAACCGATCGACACGAAACTTACGTGAATGGGATCCAGACATCCCAATGGTCAGTTTGACACTAACCACATCACAAATGGTTACCGTTTTCCGGCGAACCCTGAAAACCCCAAAAACTACGGTTTTCACTAAACCGGTCCGATCTCCCCCGATCGAGCACCAAACAACGCACAGAAGTAGGGAAAACGTGCAAAAGGAAGTGGTGATCCGTCTCCCTACCTCCACCGAAGAAACCGTGCCCCGAAGGGACTAAACCACGTCGAAAACCACCGAATCACGAACGACGCCCTCTCGGAATCCACCGAGGGATCGCGCCCACCACGCTCCATCCGCTGCTCCTTCCAGCGAACCGATCACTCGAGCACGTCCACGCCTCAGCCAGCTCCGCAATGGTGCGCTCCCCGCGCCGAACGGACCAGAGATGGGAGAGAACGGAGTGAGATAGCGTGAAGTTGAAAATGAGCAGGAGAGATAGTGGAATTGAATTTATAGAAAGAAATTAGGAAATTATCCTAATTTCTGAAAAATCTGATTTTTGGCCCTATCTCAGAAAAATACGCAAAAATAGTCGAAACAACCGGCTCGAAGAGCACATCATCGCTGTAGCGTCCGCGAGTCGATGAACTGAAAAATAAACTCACTGTAGGGTTCCGTAACTAGTACGAGGGAAAAATCCACACAGATCGTAAACTCAACTCGGAAGCCACAAAAGCGAACCGAAACTCACCAAAAGGGATCCGAAAGACCCAATAAGGATCCAACAAAGATCTGGGACATTACATAATGAGTTTGTGCCCATTTGACTAGAGGAGGTGCAAATGCCCCTCCCCCACCACACGGAATGTGACCTCCCGAATCGTAAACCCGATCCAGTCGTAAAGACTCACGTCGGATTCCAATTGAAACGTCACAGTGGGACAACCCAAATGTTACATTACGGTTGAGAATTTCACATAAACATTGAGATACCATTGCCGCGGAAATAAAATTTCTCAATCAGTCAGCTTACAGTCAAAAGACATCATCCACATAGGTCAAAATAAAGGTTAACTATTTAATAAGTCATTTATTACATATCCAAATTTCACACACATTTTTTTTCTAAGACATAACTACCTAAGATAAAGACTCGTAGCAAAACCAACCGCGGTCAAAACCCCTGCGATATCACGTCTCGCTATCTTCTACTGCTTCTCCTGAAAATGCTCAACGGGGTGAGTCTACGAATAGACCCAGTAAGAGACTAAGCATAGTCCCCAGTCATAACATGTAAAAATATATCCAAAGTGATTTACGGTATTTCATTTTATAAATCATTCTAAGGCATAATTTCAAATAGATAACATGAGATTAACGCATTATAACCCAATTTCAAATTTACGATCATAAGTCATGCTATAAATATTTTACAAGTAAAACATGTACATTAAAACTTTATTCTATCAATGAGAATTTAACATTTACAAATATTAACATACAATATAATTCGATTCATTTATCAATAGAATGATTCCAGTACAAGGTGGAGTAAAGTCTCACGCATAGTGAAAGGATCCAAACATAATTAATCTGCCCTTTTTTAAATCACCATTTGATATACTGGAGATTCATTAGCAGTAAACATTTATAGTGTAATAACAATGAAATACAATAACAGTTCAGTGGACAATAGCACTAGTTTTAATATCAGTTCAACGAGCAGTAACAGTAATTTCAATATCAATTCAGTGAACTGTAACAGTCGTTTCAATATCAATTCAGTGCAGTAACAGTCGTTTCAATATCGATTCAGTGAACAGTAATAGCAGTTTCGATTTCAATTCAGTGAGCAGTAATAGTCATTTCAATCATGACTCAGTGAACAGCAGTAGTTCCAATATCAATTTAGTGAGCAGTAATAGTCATTTCAATAATAACTCAGTGAACAGTAGCAGTAGTTTCAATATCAATTCAGAAAGTAGTAACAGTCGTTTCAATTTCAGTTCATTGAGAAGTAACAGTGGTAAATAGTCAAGACACAGTACCCAAACCATCACTAGAAGGACAGTCAGTCGGTACTCGATCACCTAGGTAAAAATAGTGATGAGTCTTGGTTACTGCACAGAACCGGGAGAAGTCCTCTCCACCTTAACCAGTGACACTTGTCCACCTCCAGGATTGCAATCTCCGTTACCCTCGGGGCCAGTACAGTGTGAACCTCCCCATAGGGGTATTTCTATGGCTTGGTTCCAGTCTCCTCCTATGGTGGCAGTGTCCATTTGACAGTAATAATAGTACGGTAATTATATATATATCTATAACTCGTATCCAATGGACACATGTCACTCAAAAATCATGTTGTGAACATTAAGTATGAAATATGCCATTTCTGAAAATCCTTTTTATTTCTGAAATTCTCAATTTATTCAAATATAATGACATATATATATATATATATATATATCAAAAATTACTAATTCTATTTACAGAGGTCAAAATGCAATGAAATTTCAAGGAATCAATACATTTACAGGAAGGATCAAAATAGAAAATTATCATCAATTTTTCAGACAGTATTTATATTTTTCCTAGAATTAGTTATACTCCATGTATACATCAAAAAGTTCTAATTATGTTCTCAGAGTTCAGATTACATTGAAATTATAGGGAACCAATACATTTACAGGAAGAATTCGGACAGAAAATTACTATCAATTTTCAAACAATAATTATATTTTTTCAGAATTATTTATATTTTAACATGTATCGTAAATTGACTAAATTTAGCTACCATGTTCTGAAAATCATTTAACTTTTTTTACATATCACATTTATGTGTAAAAGTATACAGAAACATTTTCATAATTTTTCATATAGGAATTCACATTTTTTTAGAATTACTTGTATTTCAACATGTATCATAAATTGACTAAATTTATCTACCATATTCTGAAGATCATTAAATTTTTACTGCATATCACATTTACATGTAACACTACATAGTAAATTTTTCATAATTTTTTATACATGAATTCAAATATTTATAGAATTATTTAAATTTTCCTATACATGGAAAATTAACTAAATATATCCACAATAGTAAGAAAATTACACAAAATTTTTCAGATGTTGTTCTAGACAGAAGTAGTATATAGGAAAGCATTCACTATTTTCCATTCAGTATTTCGAATTTCTAGAATTTTATATCAGTTTTTAATATTTACAACAATAGCTTCTAAATAGAGAAAATTATTCAGAATGCTTAAAATTAAAATATATTAACAATTAACTTATAAACATCAAATATTAGTTCTGAAATTTTCTTAGATTTTTTCACAGAATATTAATATTTATCCAATTTTTAAATTATTTGTTCAAACCTTGAAAATTATAAAAGTCAGGACTCCGTGATCAAAATAAGATGTAAATTTAACCAATAAGTTATAACACACATGTAAGTCTTCTGATGAAGTTTCACAATTTTCTATGTAGTATGTCTATTTATCCCATAATTTTATTCTTCAAATAAAATATTAAAAAATCTGTAATTGTGGCGCCCCCTTCCGACGATCCCGTATCGTGTCCGGGGACGTCACAGCGGATGTACGGAAGTGTTGTGGGCCGAATATTTGCAAGGCGTTAAAGGCCAAACCATCACATATTCCAAAAACATAACAATACCATTTCCATAAGATAAAACACTCATAATTTACATCGTATACAGAGTACTACATATCTCTACTTAAAAGTCACATTTACATTCATTATTCAAAAGAAAACCAAAACTATTTATTCTACGCATCGGAATCCAAATTCAACCCGGGATCAACTTCCGACCTACTGCCCGAAGGAGCCAAGACGCACACTGGTCAATTTCCTGAAATGGTTAGACAACAGATATGAGTCCAAAGACTCAGTAGGCATTAAAACCAATCACATGCTTATCATATACTAACATGTGCAAATCCATGATATATATAAAGCTAGTCACAATTTCACTGAATTATACATATACTATGAATGCGAATGAAATATAAAGAGCAAAGTAATTTTCAGATTTATAAACAAATGCGTATAACAAATCTTATCTGACTTATATATATATGGCATAATACATATCTTAGCTAAATCAGAGCTTATACAGATGAACTTATTTTCAGATCATATCAAAGTCATATATCAAATCTGAACTTCATATTATTTGGCAGCATATATTGGACAGGCATCCCGTCACTAAAAGCAGTAGCAAACACATACTTAGGCATCCATACGTCGACATAAAGACAAATGGTCTAAACGCTGGAGCCTGTCGGCCTTGATCAACCACGCAGGATCGGGAGTTAATACTCCACCATTCCCCAAATAATTTTCTTATTCTGGGTTCCGGATTTTTCAGAAGTCCGTTTGTCCTCGGAAATGGGCCTAATCCCATAGCCGAAGCTAACTACGGTTTGTCGCCCCACACCTCCTTAAAGTGACACAGTCCATATGCTTAATCAAATTTTTATTCTTATTATGATGCTTATTACATAGTCGTCTCAATACTTAAAACTTGCCGTTAAATTTTACAAAATAAATGGATCGTATTTTAATATCATTAACTAAATATATATAACATTCGAAGAGATTAGAGTAGAGAGAGAGTAGAGAGAGAAAGTAGAGGGAGAAAGTAGAAAGAGATTAGAGAGAAATTAGAGAGAGATTAGAGAGAAAAATAATATTTTAACAGAATGGTAACTAAATAAATAACTGATTCTAAGCATAGATCATCGGGTTAAATAAATCACTAACTTACGCCTGAATAATTACATTTCAAATAAAATCAAATCAAAGAAATATAAATACCAAATAACATGCACTCGGTTTATCATGTGCCTACCTTTAGAACGGACTTCCGAATAGATTTTAGTATCGCACCAGAGCTCCCGTAAAAGTCATTGCGTTGGAAAATATAATTTCCCAGTCCGAGATGCGTAAAGAAGGGTGAAATTGTCCAAAATAGCTTCAAATCCTCCGTCCAAGTGTTTATTAATTATTTATATTATTCTGATGCTGTATTATCTTCTATTCTCCTTTTATTAATAAGAGAATGAGAGTGGGAAGTAAAGAGAAAAAGTAGAGAGAGAATTTAGAGAGAGAATTTAGAGAGAGAAAATAGAGAGAGAATTTAGAGAGAGAGGAAATAGAGAGAGAGTAAAGAGAGAGTAGAGAAAGAAGGTAGAAGAGATATAAAGATAAAAGTAGAGAGAGAAAGTAGAGAGAGAATTTAGAGAGAGAAAGTAGAGAGAGAAAGTAGATAGAGAAGATAGAGAGAGAAAGTGAAGAGAGAGTAGAGAAAGAAGTATAGAGAGATATTTAAAGAGAAAAAGTAGAGAGAGAAAATAGATAGAGAAAATTGAGAGAGAAAATAGAGAGAGAAAGTAAAAAAGAGTAGAGAGAGAAAGTGGAGAGAGATTAGAGAGAGTAAAGAGATAATAGAGAGTAAAAAAAGAATATATATATATGGGAAAGAGAGGGGGAGAGGGGGGCTTTATATAGGGGGGAGGGGAGAGGAGATAAGAGGGAGGGGGAGGTGGTAAGAGGGGGAAGAGGGGAGTGGGGGAGGTGGGAAGTGGGGAAGGTGGGGAGTGAGGGAGGGAGCCATGTGGGGTGGGGGTGGGGGGTAGATATTTCAGGATTTTATTATTATTTTTTGTTTTAAAAAAAACTCTTAATAATATGATTTTTAAGAACTAGTTCACTCTATCTCATTTTTGTCCTTTCAAACATCAAAATTTGAAAAAGTGTTCAACATGAAACTTGTAGATTTTTCAGTTATCTTTCTAACGAGTCTAATATTGACTTATTTTGACATTCCTATGAGAAGTTACGTATTAATAAAGAAGATGTCTATTGAATTTGTATACTAACATCCGTTAAACCTGTATTTCTATACAGTTCAAGGCATTGGGGTTTGATTTAGAGAATCTGTAATCTGTATGGGTTTCAGAAGTAAAGTGCTTAGTTATTTTTAAGTTTTGAACGGATTCGGGTGTTACAAATCTCTCCCCCTTAAATAAATTTCATCCTCGAAATTTATAGATTTACTCAATACGTACCGAATAGCTGTGGATATCTCTTCCGCATTTCATCTTCCATCTCCCAAGTAGCTTCTTCTGTTGAGGTACTTTTCCATAATACCTTCACCAATGAAATTGTCTTCGTTCTCAGCACTTGTTCCTTCCGATCGAGAATGCGAACTGGCTTTTCCTCATATGTAAGATCCGGCTGAATTTCCAACTGTTCATGATCTATAACGTGTGATGAGTCTGGCATGTATTTTCTTAACATGGACACATGGAATACATCATGAACTGCTGACAATGATGGTTGTAAAGCCAACTGATATGCCACCTCTCCAATCATTCTTAAGATTTCAAATGGTCTAACATACCTTGGACTGAGTTTACCTTTCTTGCCAAATCTCATTACTCTCCTAGTAGGTGAAACTTTCAGAAATACGTGATCCCCGACAGTAAATTGTAGATCTCTCCTTCTTTGATCAGCATAGCTTTTCTGCCTACTCTGAGTTGTAAGTAATCTTTTTCTAATCAACTCAACCTTTTCTACACAATCCTGTACAATCTGTGGCCCAATCAATCTCCGCTCACCAACCTCATCCCAACAAATAGGTGACCTACACGGTCTACCATATAACGCTTCATATGGTGCCATTCATATACTTGCATGATGGCTGTTATTATATGCAAATTCAATTAAGGCCAAATGTTCATCCCAACTGCATTTCCAATCTAAACTGCACGCCCTCAACATGTCTTCTAATGTTTGAATGGTTCTTTCTGATTGTCCATCTGTTTGAGGGTGAAAAGCTGAGCTAAATTTCAATTGTGTTCTCAATGCTATCTGTAAACTCCTCCAAAATGATGCTGTAAACCTTGCATCTCGATCTGAAATAATAGACATTGGCACACCATGAAGTCTCACAATCTCTCTGATATACAAATTGGCTAAATCCTCTAATGATTGTGTTTTTGTGATTGCCAGAAAATGGGCTGACTTAGTAAGCCTGTCAACAATTACCCAAATGGAATCATGTTTTCTCTTAGTCAATGGTAATCCCATCACAAAATCCATAGTGATATGCTCTCATTTCCACTGTGGAATTTCCATCAACTGTAATGGTCCTGCTGGTCTTTGATGCTCTGATTTTATTTGTTGACAAGTAAGACATTTGCTGACAAAGTCTGCTATATCTTTCTTCATGTCAATCCACAAAAACTGTCTTTTCATGTTTTGGTACATTTTGTACTGCCTGGGTGAATAGAATATCGAGATTTATGTGCCTCAGTCAAGAGATCTTTCTTTATTTCTTCATTCCGAGGTACACATAATCTTCCCTGAAATCTGATTATCCCGTCTGCACTTTGAGTAAAACTCGGTGTGCCAATAAATTTTTGTAATTGCTGATCATTCAGTTGTGCTTGCACAATTCGCTCAACCATTGCACATTGAATAGTTAGTTGGGCCAAAAATAAATTCTTCCCTTTGCATACTAGAGAATACTCCACTACATCAGATGTTATTCTCCAAGTTTGGCGCAACTGGATTGCCATTAGCCTCTTCCTGCTGAGTGCATCTGCTACCACATTTACTTTTCCTGGGTGGTAATTTAAGGTGAAATCATAATCCTTCAAAAATTCAATCCACCGTCTCTATCTTAAATTTAATTCTTTCTGAGAGAAAATATATCTTAAACTCTGATGGTCTGTAAATACTTCAAACTGCTCACCATACAAATAATGTCGCCAAATTTTTAGAGCATGTACCACCGCTGCTAACTCCAAATCATGTGTTGGATAATTCACCTCATGATTCTTTAGTTGTCTAGATGCATAAGCTACTACTTTGCCATTCTGCATTAGGACACATCCTAATCATTTTCTAGAGACATCTGTATATATCACAAATCCTCCTGACCCACAAGGTAAAGTAAGCACTGGGGCTGTAGTTAACCTTATTTTTAATTCCTGAAAACTCATTTCACATTTGTCTGACCATTCAAAAGGAATTTCTTTTCTAGTCAATTTGGTCATAGGAGCTGCAATAGAAGAAAAACCTTCAATAAACCTGCGATAGTAACTCACAAGACCCAAAAAGCTCCTAATCTCACTGACATTCTTCGGTCTTTCCCAATGCAAAACTGCGTCAACCTTAGATGGATCAACAGACACTCCATCACCAGAAATGATATGCCCTAAGAATTGGACCTTATCCAACCAGAATTCACATTTACTGAATTTCGCATAGAGTTGATGTTTCCTTAAAGTTTCCAACACAATTCTCAAATGTTCTTGATGAGTTTCAACAGTAGGAGAATAGATCAACGCATCATCAATAAACACAACTACAAATGTATCCAGATATGTTTGAAAAATTCTGTTCATCAAATCCATAAATACTGCTGGTGCATTAGTTAACCCAAATGGCATAACCAAAAATTCATAATGCCCATATCGTGTTCTGAAAGTAGTTTTTGAGATATCTTCTTCTCTTATCCTTAGTTGATGGTATCCAGATCTGAGATCAATCTTTAAAAATACTGTGGCAGTTCGTAGCTGATCAAATAAATCATCAATCTTTGGCAAAGGGTACTTATTCTTAATAGTCCCTTGATTCAACTTCCTATAGTCAATGCATAGTCTAAGCGACCCATCTTTCTTTCTAACAAACAGAACAGGTGCGCCCCAAGGGGATACACTTGGTCGAATAAACCCCTTATATAGTAATTCTTGCAATTGTTTCTTCAATTCTGTCAATTCGGCTGGTGCCATTCTGTAGGGAGGGATGGAAATGGGTAAAGTATCCGGTGAGAGATCAATAGTGAACTCCACCTCTCGGTGTGGTGGCAAACCCGGAAGTTCATCAGGGAATAGATCTGGAAATTCCCTGACAACATCAATATCTGAGGTGGTTTTCTTATTTTCATTAGAAGGAATAGCCACTATACTAGCCAAATAACCTTGACATCCACTTCTAAGTAATTTCAAAGCTTTAAGTGCTGAAACTAGTGTTTTACTAGAACGGTGCCTTGGACATTGATAGTGAAATGTCTGCTCCCCAGGTTTTTGAAAAATTACTTTCTTTCCATGACAATCTAAAAGGGTAAAATTTGTATCTAACCAATCCATTCCTAAGATGACATCAAAATCAGTCATTTTCAGCAGATACACACATGCTGGCATAATCCTCCCCTGAATAACCACATCAATGCTAGGAATAACAGAAGTCGTTCTAGCTATCTCCCCAGTTGGTGTGTTAATGGACATCTCATCAGTGTTCACAATTTATTTATCTTTCAATAATTCAGTAAATCTCAGAGAAATAAAGGAATGTGTAGCACCCGGATCAAATAAAACTTTTGCATGCATATCATCGATAAGAAGAATACCTTCAGCTACTGCATTGGCATCTCGGGTGTCTTCCCTTGTTAGTGCATATACTCTGGCTTGAACTCTCCGCTACTGTTGTGGTTGTTGATATTGTCTTGGCCTTGTGGGACAATCCCTTATCATATGCCCTGTCTGACCACATGAAAAATATTTACCTGCAGCCCGCCAACATTCATTACCTCTATGCTGCATCCCGCACTGTTGACAAGCTGGCATATTATCTCTCCTAACTGGTTGAACTCTCTCTGCAAAAGTCATTTTTAGCTTCTTATCTTTCCTCACAATTGAACCAAGATTACCCCTTTTTGTAATATCCCTTTGTCTTTCTACTAAGAATTCCTCATATTCAGTTTCTGCAATAAAAGCAGTCCTCAAAGCTGTTGCCATAGTCTGAGGCTCAAGGATTGCAACTCTACTTCTAATGTTACTTCTCAAACCTCTAACAAATTTCTTCACCCTTCTAAGCTCATCAGAACAAATATGAGGGGCATACTTTTCTAATTCAGTAAATTTTACTTCATAATCGGCAACTGACATACCTCCTTGAGTCAAATTTAAAAATTCAACTTCTTTCCCATCTTTCAAATGCTGAGGGAGAAATTTTGCATGGAAGATATCAAGAAATTCATTACAGCCAATCTATGTCTCTCTATTTCTGAAAGTGGTTCTAAGTGCAGACCTCCATCACTCGTCCGCACGGTCCTTTAGCATAAATGTAGCTAATATCACCTTATCCTGCTCTGCACATCTAATGGCCATAAAAATCTTCTCAATCTCTCTCACCCAGTTTTCCACAATCTCCCGGTGACTCTCCCCCTTAAAAGGAGGATGACTCATATGTCTGAATTTCTCCATTAGGGTAGTGTCTGCTGCCCTATTCGGTTGTTCTTGCACACGGGTTTGTAACTGGGCTTACATCATTGCATGAGTTTGGGCTTGTAACTGCATAGTCTGCACTAACCCTTGAAAAGCTTGTGTGAAGCCTCCTAAATCTGGCACACCCTGAATAGGTAACACACCTTGCCCACCGGGATCAAGCTCGCCATGAGTTGTTTCCCCGACAACTCCTTGTGATGTCCCATTTGAGGGCGCAGACTCCTCGGGAGAAGTATTAACCTCAACCCTATCACTCTCTGCCATCTCCTGCGAGGGAGAACTAATCTGAATTAATATGATTCTAGGTTTGACATCAAATTCTAAAATAAATTCCTATGATCTTATGGTATGGTATATAAATTCAGATGGCTGCAAATAATTTCAAACCTCACAACTTGATCTGATACCACTCTCTGTGGCGCCCCCTTCCGACGATCCCGTATTGTGTCCGGGGACGTCACAGCGGATGTACGGAAGTGTTGTGGGCCGAATATTTGCAAGGCGTTAAAGGCCAAACCATCACATATTCCAAAAGCATAACCATACCACTTCCATAAGATAAAACACTCATAATTTACATCGTATACAGAGTACTACATATCTCTACTTAAAAGTCACATTTACATTCATTATTCAAAAGAAAATCAAAACTATTTATTCTACGCATCGGAATCCAAATTCAACCCGGGATCAACTTCCGACCTACTGCCCGAAGGAGCCAAGACGCACACTGGTCAATTTCCTGAAATGGTTAGGCAACAGATATGAGTCCAAAGAGTCAGTAGGTATTAAAACCAATCACATGCTTATCATATACTAACATATGCAAATCCATGATATATATAAAGCTAGTCACAATTTCACTGAATTGTACATATACTATGAATGCGAAGGAAATATAAAGAGCAAAGTAATTTTCAGATTTATAAACAAATGTGTATAACAAATCTTATTTGACTTATATATATATGGCATAATACATATCTTAGCTAAATCAGAGCTTATACAGATGATCTTATTTTCAGATCATATCAAAGTCATATATCAAATCTGAACTTCATATTATTTGGCAGCATATATTGGACAGGCATCCCGTCACTAAAAGCAGTAGCAAACACATACTTAGGCATCCATACGTCGACATAAAGATAAATGGTCTAAACGCTGGAGCCTGTCGGCCTTGATCAACCACGCAGGATCGGGAGTTAATACTCCACCATTCCCCAGATAATTTTCTTATTCTGGGTTCCGGATTTTTCAGAAGTCCGTTTATCCTCGGAAATGGGCCTAATCCCGTAGCGGAAGCTAACTACGGTTTGTCGCCCCACACCTCCTTAAAGTGACACAGTCCATATGCTTAATCAAATTTTTATTCTTATTATGATGCTTATTACATAGTCGTCTCAATACTTTAAACTTGCCGTTAAACTTTACAAAATAAATGGATCGTATTTTAATATCATTAACTAAATATATATAACATTCGAAGAGATTAGAGTAGAGAGAGAGTAGAGAGAGAAAGTAGAGGGAGAAAGTAGAAAGAGATTAGAGAGAAATTAGAGAGAGATTAGAGAGAAAAATAATATTTTAACAAAATGGTAACTAAATAAATAACTGATTCTAAGCATAGATCATCGGGTTAAATAAATCACTAACTTACACCTGAATAATTACATTTCAAATAAAATCAAATCAAAGAAATATAAATACCAAATAACATGCACTCGGTTTATCATGTGTCTACCTTTAGAACGGACTTCCGAATAGATTTTAGTATCGCACCAGAGCTCCCGTAAAAGTCATTGCGTAGGAAAATATAATTTCCCAGTCCGAGATGCGTAAAGAAGGGTGAAATTATCCAAAATAGCTTCAAATCCTCCGTCCAAGTGTTTATTAATTATTTATATTATTCTGATGCTGTATTATCTTCTATTCTCCGTTTATTAATAAGAGAATGAGAGTGGGAAGTAGAGAGAGAAAGTAGAGAGAGAATTTAGAGAGAGAGGAAATAGAGAGAGAAAGTAAAGAGAGTAGAGAAGGAAGGTAGAAGAGATACAGAGAGAAAATTAGAGAGAGAATTTAGAGAGAGAATTTAGAGAGAAAATAGAGAGAGAAAGTAGATAGAGAAGATAGAGAGAGAAAGTGAAGAGAGAGTAGAGAAAGAAGTATAGAGAGATATTTAAAGAGAAAAAGTAGAGAGAGAATTTAGAGAGAAAGTAGAGAGAAAGTAGAGAGAGAAAGTAAAAAGAGTATAGAGAGAAAGTGGAGAGAGATTAGAGAGAGTAAAGAGATAATAGAGAGTAAAAAAAGAATATATATATATATATATATATATATATAGAGAGAGAGAGAGAGAGAGAGAGAGAGAGAGAGAGAGAGAGAGAGAGAGAGAGAGAGGGGAGGGGAGTGAGAGAAGAGAAAGAGTTGGAGGGGGAGAGGGGGGTGGATATATGGGAAAGAGAGGGGGAGAGGGGGGCTTTATATAGGGGGGAGGGGAGAGGAGATAAGAGGGAGGGGGAGGTGGTAAGAGGGGGAAGAGGGGAGTGGGGGAGGTGGGAAGTGGGGAAGGTGGGGAGTGAGGGAGGGAGCCACGTGGGGTGGGGGTTAGATATTTTAGGATTTTTTTTATTTTTTTGTTTTAAAAAAACTCTTAATAATATGATTTTTAAGAATTAGCTCACTCTATCTCATTTTTGTCCTTCCAAACATCAAAATTTGAAAAAAGTGTTCAACATGAAACTTGTAGATTTTTCAGTTATCTTTCCAACGAGTCTAATATTGACTTATTCTGACATTCCTATGAGAAGTTACGTATTAATAAAGAAGATGTCTATTGAATTTGTATACTAACATCCGTTAAACCCGTATTTCTATACAGTTCAAGGCATTGGGGTTTGATTTAGAGAATCTGTAATCTGTATGGGTTTCAGAAGTAAAGTGCTTAGTTATTTTTAAGTTTTAAACGGATTCGGGTGTTACAGTAATTCCATTCACAGATATCTAAAATTACTGATATTTATAGAACATAGTACATTCAATGGAATAACCATACTGTAAAATTGTAAGATTTTTAGAAACGGCCAACGGAATATCTAATTTCTATACAATTATCTATTTTTCTCTTATGTATTAAAAATTCATTAACGAAAATATCGTGATCCAAAAATGATGAAAATTTTCCTATACACGGATCTTACAGTAACATGCATTTTTTAAAATTCGTGGTGATTTTATATCACCCCATTAACCCTGTTGTATAATCAAACTCCTTTAGAGTAATATTAAAATATTAATAAATGCGAAGATAATTTGAATTAGACATGAAAATTTTTACAGAGTTCTTAGAACATCAGATCTCATGATTCTGGAAGGTTTCTAAATTTATCATGCACCGATGCTAATTATAGTATATCAAATACTTGATTTATCCTTAATCACATGCCTTAATATTAATGATTTAATACTAATCCGACTAAGATATAATCACACATAATGAAACAACAATCTCTGAACTTAACTATCTATAGAGATGTTAATTACACACCTTAAATCATTTTAAATATGTTAATTCATGCTAATCCATATGATTAAATGCTAAATCCCTTACCTTAAATAAGCTTAAACACCTCCTTAATAAGTCTTATATCCTCTCCTTCTTCTCTTCATGTAGCCAGCCCCAAAGGAAGCGCAATGAAGCCTCTTACCCAGCTATTTATAGGGATTATGTCTTAATCAATCTTAGCCATTGATTTAAATTAATGGTGGAGATTAAATGATTATTTTAATATTATTTAATTAAAATTTGACATTTAAACTTCATCAACCCACTCACCTACCTTCTTTAGACTAACTCACATTTTTTTCTTTTTTTTTTAAAAAATATAAAGCACATGAGATTTGACTAATAGAAGAAAAAGAGTTTAAACTAATGGTAAACGCTAAAAAAATAAAAAAAGAATTTTTTTAATAATGCCGCAAGGGGCCAAAGGATGGCCCCCCCCGACTTTTTTTTAAAAATTTTTTTTATTTAGTTTAACCCTTGCTTATTTTTTTTCCATTTTGAACCTTCTTCTTTTTTTTAACTATTAGCCTTAGCCCCCTTCTTTATTTTTTTAACCTTTGATTATTATTTTTTCTTTCTTCACATTCCTTTAACTTTTAAACCTTATTTTTCTTTCTCTATTAACTTTTAAATATCTTTCTTTCCCTTATAATTAATTTCTTTACCATGACTTAAATTTATATAATAAGACTAATCATTTATATATTTAGGCATAATCATTTTTTAAACAAATAAAATACTATAAATTTATAGGGTATCACACCCTCTCTACTTTAAAGAAAATTTCATCCTCGAATTTTGGGTTTAGATCACATACCGAACAATCGGGAGTACTTTTTCTTCATCTCTTCCTCTGGTTCCCACATGGTCTCCTCAAGCTAGAAGTTCCTCCATAGTACCTTCTATGAGGTCCTCCGCCTGCTCAGCATCCTCTCTAGCTAACGCAAACACCCGAGCTGACGCTCGGGGTCTCCCTACGGGTCCCGCTACTGCTGGTCTGGCTGCTACTGGAGCTGCTACTGCTGCTACTGGCCGAGCTGCTACAGGCTGCATCATCTTCGGACAATCTCGGATAATGTGGCATTTCTCGCCACAACGATGACACCTGCCGGTGGCGATCCAGCAAACTTCCCCGCCATGTGGCTTGCCATAGTGTTTACATTCTGATTTGTCGTTGTCTCTTGTAGGTGGTGTGATCTTCCCTATCACGAACGATCGCGACAGATTCTCCATCACTCTTTTGCCATTGCCATTTAGGTGAAATGGTGCCGATGGTCTCTTTGTCAAAGTCATCTTCTCCTCTTGATATAATTCCATGTCGCTCTCTTGACGACATGCCGTGCCAAGGGTCGCCTCCATCGTAGTAACATCCAGTGCAACTAGACGGGTCCGAAGTGACGGTCGTAGTCCCGCCACAAACTTCTTCACCTTTCTTCTTTCATCTGTAACAATATGCGGTGCATACTTTGATAATTCTGTGAACTTGGCCTCATACTCGAGCACGGTCATCGACCCTTGAGTTAGGGCCAAAAAGTCTTGCTCCATCTTATCTTGCACATGCTCCGGTATGTACTTTGCCATGAATAGCCGCCGGAAATCTTCCCAATAAATACCATGTTCTAATTTATCCGGTTGATTTCGTAGCACAGACGCCCACCATACGTCCGCTCTCTCCTGTAGCATATACGCCGCCAAACTTGTTTTGTTCTCATCCGCACACCGGATGATCCGAAAAATCTTCTCTATCTCGCGGAGCCAGTTTTCAGCCATGATTGGCTGACTCTCCCCCTTAAAAGAGGGTGGCGCCATCCGCCGAAATCTCTCCATCATAGTCACCCCTCCGGAAACCTGCTCCTGGGGTGATGCTGCCTGAGTTTGGAGTTGCGCCAAAAGAGCCGCCTGTGTCTGAGCTTGGGTTTGCATAACCTGAACCAGGCCTTGCATGAACATCCCATAATCCACCAAAGGTGGTGGGGGTGGAGACGGGAGTCCTCTCGGCTCCTCCTGAACATCGTCATTCTGAACTGCACGACGACCTCCTCCCGCCATGGTCTAACAATACAATTATACGGTTAAGTTTTCATCACAACAACCTACTAGTTCTTGTCTTTTAGGGATGTGGATTAAGTTGATGACTACTTATGTAAATTCTCAACCGTGGGCTCTGGTACCATTGTCTGTGACGTCCCGAATCGTAAACCCGGTCCAGTCGTAAAGACTCACGTCGGATTCTGATTGAAACGTCACAGTGAGACAACCCAAATGATACATTACCGTAGAGAATTCCACATAAACATTGAGATACCATTGCAGCGGAAATGAAATTTCTCAATCAGTCAGCTTACAGTCAAAAGACGTCATCCGCATAGGTTGAAATAAAGGTTAACAATTTAACAAGTCATTTATTACATATCCAAATTTCACATATTTTTTTCTAAGACATAACTACCTAAGATAAAGACTCGTAGCAAAACCAACCGCGGTCAAAACCCCTGCGATATCACGCCTCGCTATCTTCTACCGCTTCTCCTGAAAATGCTAAACGGGGTGAGTCTACGAATAGACTCAGTAAGAGACTAAGCATAGTCCCCAGTCATAACATGTAAAAATATATCCAAAGTGATTTACGCTATTTCATTTTATAAATCATTCTTAGGCATAATTTCAAATAGATAACATGAGATTAACACATTATAACCCAATTTTAAATTTACGATCATAAATCATACTATGAACATTTTACAAGTAAAACATGTACATTAAAACTTTATTCTATCAATGAGAATTTAACATTTGTAAATATTAACATACAATATAATTCGATTCATTTATCAATAGAATGATTCCAGTACAAGGCGGAGTAAAGTCTCACGCATAGTGAAAGTATCTAAACATAATTAAGCTGCCCTTTTTCAAATCACCATTTGATATACTGGAGATTCATTAACAGTAAACATTTATAGTGTAATAACAATAAAATGCAATAACAGTTCAGTGGACAATAGCACTAATTTCAATACCGGTTCAATGAGCAGTAACAGTAATTTCAATATCAATTCAGTAAGCTGTAACAATCGTTTCAATATCAATTCAGTGCAGTAACAGTCGTTTCAATATCGATTCAATGAACAGTAATAGCAGTTCCAATTTCAATTCAGTGGGCAGTAATAGTCATTTCAATAATGACTCAGTGAACAGTAACAGTTTCAATATCAATTCAGTGAGTGGTAATAGTCATTTTAATAATGACTCAGTGAACAGTAGCAGTAGTTTCAATATCAATTCAGAAAGCAGTAACAGTCGTTTCAATTTCAGTTCAGTGAGAAGTAACAGTGGTAAATAGCCAAGACACAGTGCCTAAATCACCACTAGAAGGACAGTCAGTCGGTACTTGATCACCTAGGTAAAAAAAGTGATGAGTCTTGGTTACTGCGCAGAACCGGGAGAAGTCCTCTCCACCTTAACCAGTGATACTTGTCCACCTCCAGGATTTCAATCCCCGTTACCCTCGGGGCCAGTACAGTGTGAATCTCCCCATAGGGGTATTTCTATGACTTGGTTCCAGTCTCCTCCTATGGTGGCAGTGTCCATTTGGCAGCAATAATAGTACGTCAATTATATATATATCTACAACTCGTATCCAATGGACACATGTAACTCAAAAATAATGCTGTGAACATTAAGTATGAAATATGTCATTTCTGAAAATCCTTTTTTTATTTCTAAAATTCTCAACATATTCAAATATAATGACGTATATATATATATATATATATATATATATATATATATATATATATATATATATATCAAAAATTACTAATTCTATTTATAGAGGTTAGAATGTAGTGAAATTTCAGAGAATCAATACATTTACAGGAATGATCAAAACAGAAAATTATCATTAATTTTTCAGACAGTATTTATATTTTTTCTAGAATTAGTTATACTCCATTTATACATCAAAAAATTTTAATTATGTTCTCAGAGTTAAGATTACATTGAAATTATAGGGAACCAATACATTTACAGGAAGAATCAGGATAGAAAATTACCATCAATTTTTAGATAGTAATTATATTTTTTTCAGAATTATTTGTATTTCAACATGTATCATAAATTGACTAAATTTAACTACCATATTCTGAAAATCATTTAATTTTTTCTGCATATCACATTTACGTGTAAAAGTACATAGAAACGTTTTCATAATTTTTCATATAGGAATTTACATTTTTCCAGAATTACTTGTATTTCAACATGTATCATAAATTGACTAAATTTATCTACCATATTCTGAAGATCATTAAATTTTCACTACATATCACATTTACATGTAACATTACACAGTAAATTTTTCACAATTTTTCATGCACGAATTCAAATATTTACAGAATTATTTAAATTCTCCTATACATGGAAAATTAACTAAATATATCCACAATAGTCAGAAAATTACATAAAATTTTGGAATGTTGTTCCAGACAGAAGTAACATATAGGAAAATATTCATTATTTTTCATTCAGTATTTCGATTTTCTAAAATTTTATATCAGTTTCTAATATTTACAATAATAACTTCTAAATAGAGAAAATTATTCAGAATGCTTAAAATTAACATATATTAATAATTAACTTGTAAACATCAAATATTAGTTCTAAAATTTTCTTAGATTTTTTCACAGAATATTAACATTTATTCAATTTTTAAATTATTTGTTCAAACCTTGAAAATTATATAAGTCAGGACTCAGTGATCAAAATAAGATGTAAATTTAACCAATAAGTTATAACACACATGTAAGTCTTCTGATGAAATTTCACAATTTTCTATGTAGTATGTCTATTTATCTCATAATTTTATTCTTCAAATAAAATATTAAAAATTCTGTAATTTCATTCACAGACATCTTAAATTACTGATATTTATAGAACATAGTACAATCAATGGAATAACCATACTGTAAAATTGTAAGATTTTTAGGAACGGGATATCTAATTTCTATACAATTATCTATTTTTCTCTTATGCATTGAAAATTCATTAACGAAAATATCATGATCCAAAAATGATGAAATTTTTCCTATACATGGATCTTAGAGTAACATGTATTTCTAAAATTTGTGGTGATTTTATATCACTCCATTAACCCTGTTGTATAATTAAACTCTTTTAAAATAATATTAAAATATTCATAAATGTGAAGATAATTTGAATCAGACATGAAAATTTTTACAGAATTCTTAGAACATCAGATCCCATGATTCTGGAAGGTTTCTAAATTTACCATGCACCGATGCTAATTATAGTGTATTAAACACTTGATTTACCCTTAATCACATACCTTAATATTAATGATTTAATACTAATCCGACTAAGATATAATCACACATAATGAAACAACAATATCTGGACTTAACTATCTATAGATATGGTAATTACACACCATAAACCATTTTAAATATGTTAATTCATGCTAATCTATAAGATTAAATGCTAAATCCCTTATCTTAAATAAGCTTAAACACCTCCTTAATAAGCCTTCTATCATCTCCTTATTCTCTTCATGTAGCAAGCCCCGAAAGAAGCCCAATGCGGCCTCCTACCCAACTATTTATAGGGATTATGTCTTAATCAATCTTAGCCATTAATTTAAATCAATGGTGGAGATTAAATAATTATTTTAGTATTATTTAATTAAAATTTGACATTCAAACTTCACCAACCCACTCACCTACCTTCTTTAGACTAACTCACATTTTTTTTTTTAAAAGTATAAAGCACGTGAGATTTGACTAATAGAAGAAAAAGAGTTTAAACTAATGTTAAAAGCTAAAAAAATTAAAAAAGAATTTTTTTTAATCATGCCGCAAGGGGCCAAAGGAGGGGGCGGCGCCCCCCCGACCTTTTTTTTAATTTATTATTATTATTTTAGTTTAACCCTTGCTTATTTTTTTTTCATTTTGAACCTTCTTCTTTTTTTAACTATTAGCCTTAGCCCCCTTCTTTATTTTTTTAACCTTTGATTTTTTTTCTTTCTTCACATTCCTTTAACTTTTAAACTTTAGTTTTCTTTCTCTATTAATTTTTAAATATATTTTTCCCTTATAATTAATTTCTTTACCATGACTTAAATTTTTATAATAAGACTAATCATTTATATATTTAGATATAATCAATTTTTTTAAACAAATAAAATACTATAATTTTGTAGGGCATCGCACGGAAGAGGCACTTGTGTCTCTTTCTAGTCTGTCTCTTAACTTTTGCTTCGGGTCTTTTGACTTTTTTCTTATGTGTCCTTTGGCCCCACAAAGAAAAGGAAGCCATCATCCATTTTTTTTAAAAAAGCCAACCCTACATGTGAATATAAGAGGATCTTTTTTGTATCAGGCTGACAAGTTTTTTGAAGACGTGTGTGTTGTTGTCGTGTTTTTCTTTACAAGGGAAAAAGAGAGGCACTCTGTATTTTTTGTTTTTTAACTTTACACCTCTCCCTCCACCTAATGAGTAATTGAGACAACAGTAAATGACGTGAGTCTCCGATATGTAATGAAAATATTACGTCGTCATTGATCACGGAAGATCATCACCCGAGTCTTAAATTTGGAGCGTGATAAAAAAAGACGACTCTAGTAGTTGTCTTATTATCTCTACAATTAAAATTTGTTTTTGATTTCGTTGAAAGCTATGTTCTCATATTTGAAACTATATTATTTTATAATTATTTTCTTTCAAAATCTCCCAACAGAGTGGACATATTAACATAGTATGAGATGCACTTGCATGTCCTAATGTTTTAAATTTTTTCCTCATCATGAACTGACCCAATTTAACTGAAAACCCCACTCGTCCCAAGCATATAGTTTAGTTGACACCAAGTTCTCTTTCAGTGGGAACGACCCTCCGTCATCCCCCACCCGTATGATCCCTAACATGCCCATCTACCGGGCCGGAAAAAAAAACCACTCACACCAAGCCGCCCAACAAATCTGTGAGAAGGTGAACCGCCCGGTTCAACCCTTGCCTTCTTGTTCCCCAAGGAGCTGCTCCTGTAGAAATCTCGAACATTTGGCCTTTGGGATCGATCACTGCTTCCCCCAAGTCACCGGGGAAGAAGAGAAGAGGGGGAGAGATCGGAGCAGAGGCAGAGGGGCCTGAGAGGGAGAGAAAGAGGAGAAGCGTTCGTCATGGAGAGTGTCTTCGGCCTGGTGGGCGACGGCTTCGCGGTGGTGGCGGCGGACACCTCGGCCACCAGCAGCATCCTCGTCCACAAAACCAACGAGGACAAGGTCATGGTCCTCGACTCCCACAAGCTCCTTGGCGCCTCTGGCGAGCCCGGAGACAGGTCCTTGCCGCCGATCCCTTCTCACCCATCGTGCCCGAATCGCCTGCTTTCTTCTTTTTGTGCGTGGGGGCAGCATTGACCTGGGGTTCTGCTTTGGCAGGGTCCAGTTCACCGAGTACATACAGAAGAACGTGCACCTTTACCAGTTCCGCAACGGCATCCCCCTCACCACGGCCGCCGCTGCCAACTTCACCCGCGGCGAGCTCGCCTACGCCCTGCGCAAGGTTCTTTCTTTCTCCGTTTTTAGAAGACTAGAACTTTTTAGCAGATGACAGAAATTTGTTCAAGATCTATGGTGTTACGTTGAACTGTGGCCTGGGGTTGATTGTGTGCTTCCGAACCATCTATGGTTCATCTACTTTTTCTTTGCAGTGGGCAAGTGGTTTAGTTAACGGAATGGATCTTCCTCTATGTTTGTTTAGTTTAGTGGTGTGTGAATGTGATATTTTGCTGGTTTATAAGGGCAGTTACCACGCATAAGGGGATATTAGAGTTTTTCATTCTCCAGTTTGATCTCTATGGATTATTATGACAAACCACAAGATCATGAGATACAGATTATTCCCTTGGGTTTATCTCGGCAGATTATTTATGTCAGCACTCTTGGATAGGCTCTAAATTATCTTCATGGTCTTAGCATGTCAGTTTGTCATCACAACTTGAACTGGGGGGTGTGAGATGTGCCTTTCTAGCATGCCTTAGGGCAAGATGGATACCTTTTATTTTATACTGTAATCAAGTCTTTTCGGAAGGAAGGAAATATGGATTTTTCAATTCTTTTGAGATATATTCTTCACCTTGGATCATGAACCTAAACATTTATCCTTTAGTTAATAAAGTTAGACCTATGATAACAGAATAAGGTTCTGGTCTAAGAAGGTCTTTATTCAACCATTTTATGCATCAGCAGAGGGTGAGAGAAAAAGCTCCAGGTTTAACCTGTCCTGCATCAGTATATATCTGAAGTTTTATAACTTTGCATAGATGAGCCCATTACTATACCTCATTCAGGCAGCCCACCTCAGGTCTTGACGGCCAATGATGAGGTTCTCCTTGCAAAATAGTAGCATTGGTAACAGTAATCATAACAATTAGACTATTAGAGTAAACTTTTGTGGGAGGATCAATGTTGCAGGTTTGATTCTGTGGGAGGCATAGCATGTTGACATGCTTGCACATCAACAGATGTGAATGCTGGGGGAGGGGTGTGTTTGGGGATTGGTGCTTTGTGTTTCTTTTTGTTTCTACCGGCTTGGCAGAGACATGTTTTTTGTTCTATGTAGCTTTCATGAATGAATGAATTGGGCCTTTTGGCTACCTTCCAAGAAACAGAGATCAGTGCATAATCTCCCTGCTTTGCCTTTTCCCAAGTCAGCATTGAGCCAGGGTTTCATTAAGTTTCCTATCCTATCAATTAGTCCATTAGCATTACTGCCGAAAATTTGGTTGCTTGGATTTTTCTTGAAAGGCATGAGGGGAGTTCTTCCATTCTCCTCAAAAGAAATAATAAGATTGGTCTGTATACCTCTTTATAAGGTTATAGAGTACAAAGAAAACCCTTCTTCTTTTATTTTTCGTCTTGGGTGCATTTGAAAATTAAAAGATCAAGTTCATCCATATGCTAACTGGTGTTTGAGGATCATGAATGCTAGTGGACCATTGCATATAGAAGTAGTGGCTTACTTCCTTTGAGGGTTCAAGTCATTTTCATAGCTGATTATAAGACTGATAACATGCTTGAATCCGAAGTTGTATCCTTGATGAGTATGCCAAGCTGATGGTCATACTTTGTGATCATGGCATTGGGGATATGAGTTCGGCATTCAAGGCTTGTCGTTTATCAGTCCTTTGAAGATGTCCAACCATTCCACTTGTGCTGAACGGGTGGGGAGTGTGCATAACGAAGTTGCAGGAAGGGGCAATGGCGAATTAGGGTTTCTTCTGCTGACACACTGAACTGCGGAGAGGTTGAAACTGTTTTCTGTGTTTTTCTGAAATGTCCTCTTAAGGTGTTATTAGCTGGCAGCTTATCAGATCCATAATTGGGGCCCCTTGTGGTTGGATTAGTTACGATGGCTAGGCATTATCATCTTTCTCTATGGGAGAATTTTGCATTCTGAGTCATTTGTCTTCTGTGTTGTGGTCCTTGTTTATATCTGCAGATAGTAGCTTCTTGTTTATATCTGCATGTTTCTTGATGATCCATTGGAGCTTGATGTTTTTATTCCTAAAAAAAAAAAACTGCCAGTGATGGACAGAAACCTTCAATCATGTATAGGAGCAGGGTCTACTCTAGGTACAAGGACTTTTCTTTCTAGTTCCTTAGAAAGCCTTCCAGTTGAAGAGTTTATGGAAATTTACAGTATCCTTGGTTCAAATTGAGGATAACATTGGATAATCTAGAAGGGTTTGAAATTATCTGAAAATTGACCATTTTTGCTGATTGCTCACCATCAGATAAGTTGCTTGAACATGTAAAGGAAAAAATTAAGAGGTATGGAACTAAAAGTTTTCTCTACAGTAAGCCTACTGCTTACCAAATAAGCAGGGAGTCGCAATGAGTTCACTAAATCATAGGCTTCATTTACCATCTTATCTTCGAAGAACCGGAAAACTTAACAAGCGAACCACAAAAGAAGAGGAAAACAACTATCATAAGAGTGATGTAAAGTTAGAGATAAGACAATAAACCAAAGGCCCACAAAGTAATAGCCATAGGAAAATAAAGGTAAAGGCTTGTAGCAGATGCAAAGCTAATTAGGTAGGAAACAGAACTACCGTAGAAGTAAAACCTGAGGGGTAAAGCGACAGGAACAATTGAACAGAATCACCCTAACTAGCGGCCTAAACCTACAACACACAAGCTTAACCCTACCAGGCTAAACCTACAACATACTCAATTTACATGTCTTACATGCACCAGCATATCCATCTTTCTAACTAGTTGTTCCTGCAGCTTTTTGTATTAGTCAATCATTCTTGTCCTGGCCTATCTAACTCACAATGATAGGTTATTCACCTCTTTGACCTAAAGTAGTTTAGTTGGAAGCCTCGGAAGCATCGAGGCCACTGATTACACTAGTCACAATTAAAAGAGCAAGATAGAAAGTCCAAATAGGAATGTTAAATTGAAAGCTAACTCAGACTTTGCCACACTATCATAGGAGTACCGGTATCTTCATAGGGAGGTCAGAATGAGTAGTTGAGCCACACGATCTATCTTCATCATGCTGTCTTAGGACTCGATCCTGTGTACACATAAGGGAAAGACCACTCACTATCCTGTGATTGGTAAATGCTCAAGAATAAACTTGAATCCCTACATAACAAAGGGTCACTAGTATGTGGCATTATTCTGCCAAGGATTAATAATATACTTACACTCACATACAAAACGGGATGCATAACCTATGCATTTTTTTACCACAAAATGGGATTTTATCACTTTTGACCTTTATTTGTAGTGCATAAGCCTTAAGTCACAACTAAGGGTTAAGCATTGTATTTAAGGATACCCTTAGTTTAAGAGTTAAATATGTTTCTTTTTCTCGCTGTTTCCTCTTTTTTTTCTGATTTCTTCCTCTCTCTCCACATCTCGCTTCTCCTTCCCTCCTTTTCTCTTTCTGTCCCTCATTTTTTTTGCACTCCCTCCCATTCTTTCACCCTCCTGCTGAAGTCAGCTAGGAATGGGGGAAGGAGTCAGCGTCTCTCTTTTGTAGAGGGCGAGAACTGCCTCTTTCTATTGGGCCTTATTGCCCCCCCACTAAGAACCCAATAGGGCTTGCCAATTGGGCCCGTCTGCGGACAAATTCATCTGGGCCTAATAACAGTCTGTTTGGGTTAATTTTAAGGCCCAGAAACAATTTAAAATCTTCTCAAAAAAATCACACAGAAGTGACCTATTTTTTTAGCCCTTAACTCTACAAAATTTGGTCTGGTGGGACTGTGTGTGTAGAAGTAAAGGGGAGGCAGGAGTGGGGTTGGTTCCTTTAGACACTATTGATAGGGCCCTTTTATCTAAATTGCTCTGAAAGTGGAAAAGCAGGATCAATATTTGTGGATCAGAATTATTAGACAAAGTCTTCTATCCAGGTACATTCTAGATTGAGATTGGAAACCCTTCTAATCTTCTGTCTCCAATATGGACGCACATCAGGAGTAGCACTGATTTTGCAGATGCTATACAAATATTCAGGTTGGCAGTGGTCATTTAGTGCTTTTCTGGGAAGATGCATGGATGGACCAGAGTCCTTTCAGGGAGAGGTTTCCTAACCTGTCTGCGATATCCTGTTCTAGTCATCAGAAGATCAGCATTTTGTGGAAGCAATCAGGTAGCGAAGCCTACTGGGACATCACATTCTATAGAAATTTTCATGGGAATGAGACGGGAGATTTTATGGAATTATGTTCTATACTAAATAAAATTACCATCAAGCTAGATATGAGCGGCAGAAGGAAGTGGATATGGGAGGTAAAATTTTTTTTAATCCATCTCCAGCGAGAGGGAAGACTATGTTCCGCCGGGTTCGCGTCCGGAGGGGGCGCTCGTCATGAGGGGGGTCGGGTCGCCGGCAATCCTCCTACCTGCTTCAACTGTGGCCGTCGTGGCCACATTAAGTGATTCTGCCTTCAGTAGGGATCGTGGTTCGTAGGGTCCTTTGGCGGCCAGGGGGGGACCGTTCTTATTTGGATGCTCTCAGGGCCTGTCCACCGGTGTTGGGGTGGGCTAGTAGGAGGTGGTGTGATGCTATTGAGCTCTCGGCGGAGGTGTTGCGGGGCAAACGGGAGTGGCTGCAGAGGTGTCTTTGTGTTTCCATGCTCAAAGGGAAGGTGGTGGCACAGGAGGTCCGGAGGCGGATGGGAGGTCCGGAGGGCCACATCCTCCACTTTTCTGGTGGTGGGAGAGGAAGAGGACGTCGTCGACAGGATGGTGGTTGTGGGATGTCTCGGTAAAGCCCTCGTCCGGCCTTATGGTGGACGGAGGCCAGAGGGACTTTCCCAAACCTGCCGGTGAGAAGGTGCCGGGTCGTCTTTGAGGGGGTCCCCTTCACCTCTACGATGATGGCGGAGTGGCCTTTTTGGCGAGAGGGTTCGGCCAGTGGAGGTTGGCATCTTGGGCTTCTCACCCATGAGCTCTCGTACATCGTTGGTGGCCGTGCTTCAGGTGACGAGTCCCTCTGACATCCCGGCGGTTATCTCGGTGGTCATCAGTGGTGTCCCAGTTGTTATCAGGGTCTGGCTGTTGGAGGAAGATGTGGCGGCACCGGCGACGCAGGTAGGGCAGCAGGTCAACCGTCGCGAGGAAGACGACGTACGGCCCGGGCGATTTTTGGTAGTCGATTCAAATTCGAATTGGCCGCCCTGTGGCACTCAACCGGGCTTGGACTGTCCTGGTCTGGGATCTAAGGTGTTGGCTGGCTCGAGTTTAGGTATTGTTGAACCCTGAAAAGTTCCTGAATAATTTCTGATAAAATTATAAAGTATTTCAGAAGTTAAGAATATTGTCAAAAGAGTGGTACAAAGCCACGTGCATCCGCTCCATAAGTTATTGAAAGTCCGGGGTCCGTAAAGTCTTTTTTAGACGAGGGCCGGGTATACAGCACAAGTCCCGCAAGTTTCCGACACAAACCCCACGAGAAGTCGAGCTATTGGCTCTATTCATGACGAGTGGGTATTTTAATCAAACACTTCACGGGCGTCAGGAAAATACATGCCCGTGGATTCAAATTCATATAAAAATGAATATTCTAGGGACCCATTAGGTTTCCCATAAAGTTTGAACAAGTCCTAGTCAACTTGAAGTAAATCCGGCAGCAAATTGACGTCCGGAGAATTCTCAACAAGACAAAGTGAACCTCCACGTAGCTCTGGCTGCAAACAAAGTCCACAAGAAGACAAAAAGAAGTCAGCCTCGGTCCCTTTTATAGGGATTAAACAAAGAGAAAGGGGGGGGAATCTCTCTCCCTCTCTTCTCTCTCACTGCACACCGGGGGAGGCCCCCCTGGCCACCTGCCACCGGGGGAGACCCCCCCGGGTCTTGCGCAGTCGGGGGATGGCCCCCGGCCACCTCCACCATCTGGGGGAGCCCCCCCCGGCTCCCTGCGTGACCGGGGGAGACCCCCCGCCCGTCGACGCCACCGGGGGAGGCCCCCCCGGCCCTGTCAATATCGGGGGGAACCTCCCCCCGCCTCCGCTGCCACGGGGGGAGCCCCCCGGGCCTCCGCGCCACCGGGGGGACCTCCCCCACCCTGCCGCGTCAACGGGGGAGCCCCCCCGGTCCGCCTGCGACCGGGGGAGACTCCCCCACCCGCCGTTTGCCACCGGGGGAGGCCCCCTGGGCCTCCTGCGCACCGGGGGGGTCCTCCCCCCCCGCCGTTCGCCACCGGGGGAGGCCCCCCGGGCCTCTTGCGCACTGGGGGGGGGGGGGTCCCCCGCCTCTGTCCGCACCGGGGGAGGTCCCCCGGTCGGTTGCCGCACCGGGGGAGCCCCGCGCCTGCCGTCGCCATCGGGGGAGGCCCTCCGGCCCTCTGCTGCCACCGGTTGAGGCCCCCGGCCGGCTGCGCCACCGGGGGAACCCCCCCCCACCGGGGGAGGGCCCCCCGGCCTTCTCTGCACCGGGGGAGAACCCCCCGGCCTCTGCCGCGACCGAGGGAGGCTCCCCGGTCTCCTCCCGCCTGCTGCGCCACCGAGGGAGGCCCCCGGGTCTCTCGTCCGCCTGCTGAGCTTCCAAGGGAGGGGATCCGGCTTCCCTGCTCCTGCTATACCACCGGGGGAGGAAGAAGAGAAGAAGAAAAGGCGGGGGAAGAGGAAAGGGCACGGGAGTTACCTCTCCAAACCACCGGGGGAGCTCCTCCAAGCTCTTTTCCCCTCCTATAAAAACCCAAGACCTCTCCAAGGGAAGGGGAGAATTTTTTTGATGAAAGAGGAGAACTTTTTTGACGAGAGAGGAGAGCTTTTTTTGACGAGAGAGGAGGCCTTGCTGCTCTTTGTTGCTACTCCCTGCTCAAGGAAGACTTGGAGAGAGGAAGAAGAACAGAGAAGGTGAAAGAAAGGGGCGCCCTTCTCCTTATAGAAGAACTTTTTGAAAGTATTGTAAACAAACCCCCATGAGAGGGTCATATATGTAAAGCATAAATCATCCCCCATGAGGGGAGATTATGTTGATCCAAAGAAAGGATACTTGGGTCAAAAACTTTATGAAATCATGAGGATCATGAAATTCTGGAATTATAAATTGCAGAAATATCCTTATTTTTTGGAAATTATATAAATATCGTCCGTTGTTTGAAAAATTGCAAAAATAGTATCAATGGTGCAGAAAATTCTATAAATATCATCGATGGTGTATGGAAATGACATAAGTACCCATGGGGGCAGAAAATTACAAATATACCCCCGATGGGCAGAAAATTGTAAATATACCCTCGGTGGACAGAAAATTATAAATATACCCCCGATGGGTAGAAAATTACAAATATAACCCCGAAAAGGGGAAAATTGCAAACAAACCTCCGAAAGAAAGAAAATTATAAATGCAAGATTGCAAATACACCAAAGGGTTGCGAATGCCACCCGTGTATAAATCACGACGACTCCTCGGGGGCAGACCCAGGATATTAGAGCCGGCATTATAGTCAACAATTCTTGGCAGCTAATCAAAGGTGTTCGGACTTGTACCGATATAAATTAACATCGACTCCGGTCGGTGGGGAAAGGTCCCGTACACGAACCCTAAATCGTCTGATAATTCCCAAAAATGCGGAATTTATAAAACATGCCAAAAAAATTCAAACAACGCCATGCGCTTGTTCGGCCTATGTTTCTTTTCCGCGTGTAAACAGCCTGGCACGCCCGGTGGGACTTTTCCTGCCTTTCATCTTTCTGTCAAAGATTGTTACACTTAATAAAGGCCCTGATTGCCCTTCTCTGCCACCTTTCAGGAAAGAGTTAGGAGAGGACTTCAGCATCAAGCATGCATTCTCTTCTTCCGTGAACAAAATGGCGGCCGTGACATATGGACCTCTTGCCGTCGCCAACCACGCCCGGTACGGCTACCTGGCGACCCCAATCGTATTTGGGGACTTTTCAGCTGTTGTGGGGTCCCCCTTTTTTCTAGGGGTGGTCCCTGCTCCCCAACAAGTTTCTGCGGCGCCAGTTATCCCCGCGGGCACCGGGGGCAACCAGTCCTGCTCCCTGCCGGGCCGAGTTTTCTCGATTCATGCCATCTCTTCCTACGCTGTCCCCGCGAAATGGGGGCAACGAAAGAGCCGTCAAAGCCGCATGCCTTCGGCGAAACTCTCCAGGTCTGGCAAGACCGTCTTGGTCGGGAGCATCTGCGTCCGACTAGACGGTGCCCGGCCAAGCCTACCTCGGGACAACCACGTCCCCGACTATATCAACTTCCAACCGCTTTGACGTCCTTCGTCGAGTACAGGAGGACAAGCCGGACTTCAAAAAGAAGTCCAAATCTAAGCTTGGCAGCAGCAAAGTTCAACAACGCTCTCAGAAGATGAAGAAGATTTGGGTCACCAATCCGGAGGCCCACCAAATCAAACGAGCCAGGGCTAGTGAGCCCGACCAAGCTCGAATCCTCCACTAAAAAACGGGTCAAGCTACCCAGCATGTTGACCCCTCACCCCTCCAAGGGAAGAAGAGAAAAGGGGTCTACCGAAAATCTGACCGCGCTCCCCGAAGCTCGGAGCCCTGTCAACCCGAGACGGCCATTCGTGGTCAAACACCACCTAATCGGGTTTCGGTCTTCGACAGACTGGCGAAAGCTCCGTCAACACGGTCGTCAGTCTTTGACAGATTGGGGGCATTCTCTCGCACGGGGCTGCAGCCCCCGAAGAAACGGAGAACGGTTCTACTTTCAGACACTGGAGATAGCATGAAGGTGTATACTTGCTATACCTCCGGCAGAGAAGCGACGGATCCTGCCGACAATCCCGCCAATGTAAATGAACCTCCCCGGTCAAATGACCCGAACCTGGCTGCCAACGTGGTATACCGTAATACTAGGACTGCCGCGAGGAGGAACCTCCAAGCCAATATAGTGGCCATCCAAGGACCTCTAGCCAGGGACAACACCAGGAGCAGAATCCTGACCAACCCCGAAATCAGGAGGTCAACTTCGTCCAAGAAGAAAATGACCCCGACGAGGTCAGGAGCGCCCATGGAGAAGCGGGAGCCCAACCCCACGGTGGTTCTGCCAACCCAGTTTTTGAGTCACCTACAGGGGCGGCATTTCAAGTTATGTCCGACGATGCTAAGTTCGAGACTATGCAACGTTGGCATATAGAAATGACCAATCTCATGCTGGAAATGAGACGCCAGATGAATTTAACTGCCCCAAGGCCAATAACACCAACTCATGATCAAGGCCTTTGGCGAGAGCAGTCGGGTAATCCTGTTATTGTCGAGCGACAAGTGGGAGTCCCCTACCGGGCAGCTGTTGAAGCAGGCGTTGAACTGTCGCGAGCTACGCCCAATGCTGAGTCTTCTCGGGCCCCACCGGTGGAGGACGTCATTGCCCAACGACGGCTTATAGAGAAAATTGTCGAAGATAAGTTCGCCCAGCGTGGCGAGGGTGTAGCCACTGTTGATTTATACAGTGTGCCGTATCCTCTACACCACCAATTTAAGAAGTTACCGTCGGACTGCCCGAAGGCGTCTAAATTCTAAAAGTTCAACGGGCTAGGATCTCCCCATGAACATTTAGCCTACTATATAACGGCCATGGGCGAGTTGGCACTTGAGGAGTCTTATCTCCTCCGCTACTTTGCGACCTCTCTTACGGGCGGCGCCTTCCAATGGTATTCAAGGCTGAAGCCCAATTCTGTCACTGACTGGGCCAATCTTCAAAAGAAGTTTATCGATCGCTTACAGGCAGCCGAAAGAAAGGTCTCTCTTGCAGAATTATGTTCACTTAAGCAAAAGAGGGGCGAAGGTGCGCTTGACTTTATCAAGCGCTGGAGGGACTTCAACATGAGATGCGATAACCCTCCTTCTCAAGAGGACGCAATAACCATATGCCGAAGGGGCCTGTCAGCAGAAGTCAGCGAGAAGCTCTTGGGCGCAAATATCAAGGGCTTCGACCATTTAAATTTGGCCGTCACAGAAATAGAAATGTTCTTCGCAGAGAACCCAACATTCACACCCTCCAAAGGGAAACCTTCCAAGGAGCGGGGTGCTGTAGGGAAGGAGACTAAAGAGGCAAATGCCGTTGATTTCTCTCCCACCAATGGGTCAGATGAAGTTGCGACCACAAAAGAGTCTGGCAAGAAGCTCGAAGGGAAAGCGTCCGCAAGGTTGTCGGAGCGTATGAAGACTCCCTATTCCTTCAAAAAGGAGCATACCTAGAGGCTCTTTAACCTTTGCCCCAAGAATAAGCTCATATCCCTTCCAGAGCCAAAGAAGCCGGAGGATGCCAACAAAATTGACCATCCCAATTATTGCGTATATCATCGCATATTGGGTCATACCATTGAAAATTGTTATGTCTTTAAAGACGAGGCAGAGAAGATGATCCAAAGCCAACTCATTACAATGAAGAATGGTTTGGTGGATCCTCCCGAACCCCATCCATGGGATCGGCCGACACGTTCGGCCAACGTAATTAACCATTCAAATGATAGGACCTTTAGGGCCGCAACATTCATTTTCCCTGACCCAGAAGCATTGGAGGCCGGTCCCAGCCAAGCAAGACCCACGTTGTGGTATCCAGGTTGGAGGCCGTCCCATCAATGTTCCTTTCCCAAGGAGAACACTAGCGAGATATTTGATCGCCTACTTGAAGACGGGCGAGTCTTGGTGTACGACCCGTCGCCAGGTTACACCGAGGTCGAAAAAAGGCATCCCCGATATTGCAAGTACCATGCTACAATATCTCACCCCACTGGGGAGTGTAAAGAGGTACAGGACCTCATCGAAGTTCTCATCCAAAGGGGTGAGATTGATATCCATGGGGAAAGCATGGCGCTAAAACGTCTGCGGGAAGCTTTGAGCAAACCTTAAGCCAACCTTCTCGTATAGAGAGCCCGCCTCAATCTCCTACCCGGGAAAAATCGAATTTGTTTGTAAATGTAATTCACAAAATCTCGGGAAAGAGCCAGATGAGGTCGATGATAAATGGGTTTCAACCACTCCTCTCTGCCGGGTCTCAGGAAGTATCACAGAGGGGTATACCCCTTCTTATGTCTGAATGTTTCACCATCCAGAAGGCAGTCAGGAAGATCAAAAGGGAAGTCCCTCGCCTACGGCGCAACCAACAAGATTTACTCCGGCTTATGGAGCGAATTGAAGATCGGCTGTCGGCGCAGGCTCCGGCCCCCGTACCACGGCCTTCTGTCCCAGTCTCTACCCGTAACTCAGAAAACACGGTAGAGCCTCGAAGGTTGCCAAGAACTGGAGGATGGTTGTCCGATGATGCAACCGATTCCTCTGTCAATCGGGCTCCTCGGAGGCTATACTCTTTCCCTCGCCATAGAACACTGGAGATATTCCATATGTGCCGTAGGGAAGGGCTGATACGGCTCCCCGCATCTGGCGGTGACCCTGGCACTCCGTGGTATATCGGCACCACTATTGCCTTTACCATCGCGCTGTGGGTCACGTCATTTATGACTACTCTGTCTTCAAAGACATCGCAGAGGACCTCATTTCCTGCCACATGATAAATATAGACAATCCTCCTCAAAGAGCCGTAAGACCTTTTCGACAAGGCCCGTCGATTTTCTCAGTTAATGTCATACATGCATCAACTTCCCGCACCCCAACTGGAGCCAAGAAGCAGGAGGCCGGCCCCAGCTCAAGTCAAGCCGCCCAAGGAAATCCCGAGTGGCGCCCGTGGCAGGACCTAGAATCCTTGCCCTTCCCAAAGAAAGAAACTCAAAAACTACACGAGATCCTCTTTGGGGGAAAAGAAATATTGGTGCGGGACCCATCACAAGGTCACTCCAAAAATCTTCAAAGTCAACATCAGGGTTCATCTGCCTCAGTCCCCAATGTCAAGGAGCAGGCATTCCCAGAAACAACCCGGGAACCTCCTCAATCACAAAAGGCAGCCTTCACACAAAAGAGAAAGCCTCGGCAAGAACAACTCGAGACAAGCGTCAAGCAGATTCTGGCAAGGAAACGTCTAGATGAAAATTTTGAGGTGGCTACACAATCAAGTCAAGAAGGTCAGACCCCTTTAGCGGGCCCCAAAGTGCCTGGCAAGCAAGGCCCGAATAGTGATCCCCAGCAAAGAAGTCACAAGACTCCAAGCAAAAAGGGGAAAGCCAAGTCAGAATCCCTTATGAAGAGGTCTGAAATAAAGCAAGAGTCATCACCTGAAATTTCTTCCATGGCAGTGTTACCTCAAAGCTCTAGCCTTTATATGGCTGAATTTCAAGAACTCCCACCTGAAATAGTCAATCAGGCAATTAATGCTACGTTTCTGGAGACTCAAGAGGAGGATGGCTTGACCAGTGTAACCTCAAAGAAGCATAATCGTCCTGCACCGGTGAGGAGAAAGGACGGATTCCATAGCTCCAAAGCTGGGGGCATTTCCCGACCGTCTACAAAAATGGACATTCCCTCTCCCACTGAAATAGCACGAGCAAAGAAGCGAGAGAAGAACAGAAGAAAGAGTTTGAAGAGAAAGCTAAAGCGACAGGCCGAGCAGGCCGCCGCTATGGAAAACTCCGACGAATTAACTCCCCTACAAAAGCTACAGAAATTAATTGATGAGCTCGAGGAGTACGTCCCTTCCACGCCTACCAAGGCTGTCCCTCTTGATAAATACATTCCATGGGAGGAAATGGAGCGAAAAACTCGGCTAAAGAGTTGGCTCCAACAAATGTACAAACGAGCACAAGAGGGAGAGAAGCTTTCTATCCCGGAGGAATTTTCCTTCTTCTATAAAGATGAAGAGCTCACCGTAGGAAAGCTAGAAGCTATGTTAAAAAGTTTTTCATGCAACATGGTGTCCATTCCTCCTCCCGAAAGTCTATATGGACCAAGTGGGAGCAATAACACGGCTCCCCCCGCCGAGGATAGAATCACCATGGCCACTTATCGTCGCCGCAATGCAGAACTCCGAAATAGGTCCTCCTCCGAGGAGATCGCCGCCGTGGGCGAGGAAGGCATTCAGCATCTTCTAGCAACGGGAATGCTAATTCAACATATCCTCGAAATGTCATTATTTTCAGAGGCGAAGACCTGGGGCCTATTCCTGAAGTTCAGATTCGAGCAGATACCTTCCTTTTCGACCCATCGGATGAGGAGGATGGGCCGACAACGCCAACTCCCCAAAAGGCAGCTACCCCCTCTCAAGCTCAAGACGGGGTCTCCACCTTCTCCTTCGATCTATCAGATGGAGAGGATGGGGCAGTAGACCCGGCACCGCAACAAAACTCAGTTGGCCCGGCTCAAGCAGGTCCCTCTGGTAAGGACAATGTTGAGCGGCCTCTTCCCGAAGAGGATTCCCTGGCTCCACTATTCTAAGAGGAACCCAATGATCAAGGGAAGGCTGAACCATTGTTTAAAAAGGCGATGTCTCAAGACACTAAGGCTTAAGCCTCAAGGTGAGGCACTAGAAAAATGCCTTGAGGCATGCGCCTCATGTCTTTTACTTGAGGCTTACGCCTTTTTTTGATTGAGGTTGTACGTCTCACCGTCTTCACCGCCTCAAGGTATTTAATTGAGACGTGTGCATCACTTGAGAAGATGATGTAATGAGATGTTGTAGGGTACTCCCAAAATTTACGTTTCTTTTGTTGTCCTTAAAACATAATTCAATTTTTTTTCTTGGTAGGTACTTTTTTTTTAACAGGGAGGGGATAATCGAGCTCGAACTTGGGCCTTCCCCTATATGGGGAAGGGTGACAAATCAACTGCACTAGACAATTGACTCATAATTTAGTACTTTTGAAATTACACGAATTTATCATTGAGTTGATATAACATTAACACATGAAAATAACTATTGTTTTTAGTATTTTTTATGATTTTAAGATTATTTTCTTCTCTATTAAGGCTTACGCCTCGTTGTGCCTTAAGGCTTACGCTTTATGAGGCTTACAAAAAGCGCCTCACAACCGCCTCAAGACCTTTTAAACTATGGGCTGAACCAAGCAAAAAGCTCGTCTATCAACCTAAACCTCTGTCGGAGGTGATCCCTCTGCTAGATCAGGCTTGTGCGCGGGCCGATTGCAAGATCATCCAGCATATGAGGCGGTTCCCAACAAATGTCACCATATGGGAAGCAATTGCTTGGAGTAAAGAGCTCAGGGAAGCCCTCGTAAAAATACTCCAAGAACCAGAGGTTTATGAAGCCCATGTAACCGAGTTTCAGGCCCAAGCATATGAAGCCCTAGCAGCAACTGTCACCTTTACAGATAAAGACATGTTGCTGTCTTCTCCTTGTCACAATCGGCCTTTATACATGCAAGGAAAGATAAATGGTCATGAATTGAACCGGATTCTGGTAGATCTCGGGGCGTCTGTCAACATAATGCCCTTGAAGACTTTCAAGTCTTTATTTCTCGTACCCTATTTACAAAGGGTTCATGATGTCAAAATTTCGGGATTTAACCAAGATTCAGAGGATGCATTGGGTAAGGTAGAGGTGGAGGTGACCATGGACAGTTTTGTCACTAAGGTCACATTCTACATCATTAATGCAAACACATCCTACAAAGCTCTGCTGGGGAGACCCTGGTTACATGAAAATTGGGTCATCCCTTCTACCCTTCATCAGTGCATTAAATATGCAAGAGGTGGAGAGCAACATACAGTCTTTGCCGATCGGGCTCCTTTTCGTCCGAATGAATGCAATCTGACTGATGCTCAGTTATACTTCGGGGAGCCCACTATTAATCCTCATCCCGGGATTAAGAACAAAGAGAAGCAAAAGGCGTCCTGGAAGAAGAAGATGAGCAGGAAGAAGAGCTCTTCACAGTCAATGGAGATCTTGCTAAACTACATCGGCTACACATGCAAGCTGATGCTTCTAACGCCAAGTCGGCTCGGCTAGAAAGGCGGGAGGTTAACTTTGAAGCCAATCTTATCAATCGGTCCATCGACAAAAGCATCTCCTTGCCGTCGGCATGCATACAGCTTCCCTTCTTAAGAAGGGAGCATCAAGTTGAACAGTTGAAGACGTTCATTGTTACTTATCAAAGGAAAGGGAAAAGAAAGAAAATGCTGAAGCCCCTAGGCCGATTGTCTTTTACAAAGGTGCCCTAGTCCCTCAGGACCCTGTTGAAGATGATCATAATTGGGGAAACTGGGATAACGTACCCCAACATGCTCTCAAAACTATTCAGGACATGGGTGACATGCCCAGACATATCAAAGAAATGTGTTGGAAGCAACATATTCCTCAAGTTCAAGAAGTTTCCCGGCACGACTATATTAACAGTTGTGGCATCCTTCGCAAGTCAGAGGGCAACCCCCTTTCTCCAAGAAAGATAGGAGAGGATTGGGCTATGACCCCGAGGCTGAGGTCAAGGTACACTACGCTGTCAATACTATAGGGCTGATGCCTCCTCCTAGTGATGCTAGCCTCAGTCGGAAGGATGAGGCCTGCATGGCTGAACATCAAGGTGACCTCCTTCGTCAATACAATATTGACAAAAGGGCTCCTTGCCCCGCCGGTCCTAGTCACCAGGAAGAGCGTATCATACCGCTGCCCATTCCCCCTGGGCTGGGAGATGCTCAACAGGCAGCCCTGTGCCAATTGGCTGGGCTCAACTTGGAAACCTCCGAGCAAATCATTGCAGGTGCTCCCTCAGACACCCAGTAGGAAGTGTTAACCACCAGGTTAGCGGGATTGGAACAAGAAAATCAAGCGTTGAAATCGCTTGTACAAGAACTGTTCCGAGAGCGAGACGCCCTTAGACATCTCGTCTCTTGACCTAGTTGTGAAACCAATTACAGGGCTCAAGTCAATGCTAACCCTTCAATAGTTTTTTCTGAAGCGTCAACTGGCCAGAGCAGGTCTGTGAAGGCCCGTCACCCCCCTGCTAAGGGGGCAACCAACACGCCACTCTTTTCCGTGGACGCCTATCTTCAGAGGAAGACTGGTGCAAGCCAGTATCATAAAGGTGCTCAGAACAAGTCTCCTGTGGTAACTCTGGCACAGCGAATGAAAACACCATATTCTTTTATTAAGGCACATACCGTACCATTGTTTAAATTTTGCATGGCACGGGACCTTATAACACTCCTGCAGCCCCGAAGATCTCCCAAAGGCGGTACAGCTAAAGAGCTAAGCTTCTGTCAGTATCATCAAATGTCAGGGCATGCCACTGAAGACTGCTACGTCCTCAAAGATAAGGTTGCGAGCCTGATACAGGTGGGGGTCATCCAAATTAAAAATCATCGGGTATCTCCCCCGCAACCTCATGATTGGGAGCGGCCTAAGCCGTCGGCCAAGCAAATTTTTGCCCTAGCTGCTTCTGCGCTACCCAAGTTTATGCCGAAGGAATTATCCTCAGAGCAGTTCCCTGTCTTCAGGGGAGAGCTGATTGGTCCTACCTATAGCCGAAAGGGGAAGTCCAAAGCCTATTATTCAGTTAACACTCTTGGGCTTGTATCCCCCTCCGCTAATTCCGACTCCAGCAAAGAGCCCGAGGATGATGCAAACCACCAACTGCAAGAGGCAGCCTCAGAAGGCCAAGAGGAGTAGTTACGCTTAGCCATCATCAATAGCTTGGACTACTGTGATTTCCATGCTGCCCAAGTTGATGACGGTGAAGATTTCCTTGACCTGCAGCCTGCTCCGCGGGAACTTGAAGACGGCGGACAAGCAACTGTAGATGAATTAGTTGAGCTCAACCTCGGACAAGTCGGTGAGCCTCAACCAATTTTCATCGGTGCCCTCCTCAGCGAGGAAGAAAGACAGGCATACAAACAACTCCTATTAGAGTTCAAAGATTGCTTTGCTTGGACTTACAAAGAAATGCCTGGGCTAGACTCGTCTGTGGCAGAGCACGAATTGGCAATACTTCCCACCGCTAAGCCTGTCCAACAAGCCCAAAGCCGTATGCGACATGAGCTTGAGCTCAAAGTAAATGCTGAAGTAGACAAACTTTTAAATGTGGACTTCATAGAGCCTTGCATTTATCCAATCTGGCTCGCCAATATAGTCCCCGTTAAAAAGAAAAATGGCCAAGTCTGAATTTGCATCGACTACAGGGACTTAAATAAAGCCTGCCCAAAGGATGATTTTCTTGTCCCTATTGCTGAAACTATGGTCGATATGACCACTGGATGTGAAGCTCTATCCTTCATGGACGGATCATCGGGATACAATCAGATCCGCATGGCCATCAAAGACAAAGTGCACACGGCCTTCCGGTCCCCCAAAGGGATCTTCAATTATAAAAGGATGCCCTTCGGCTTGAAGAATGCTGGTGCCACCTATCAAAGGGCAATGACTAAATTTTTTTATGAAATACTGCACGACTTGGTCGAATGCTATGTTGATGACCTCGTCGTTAAAAGTCTAAGGCGGGAAGATCATTTGGCTGACCTGCGTCGGGTCTTTGAAAGACTCCGGCAGTTTCAACTCAAGATGAACCCGATGAAGTGCGCTTTTGACGTTTCAAGTGGCAAGTTTCTCGGCTTTATTGTCAAATACCGGGGGATAGAAATAGACCCTGATAAAATCAAGGCCATTCAGGAGTTGCCGCCTCCTAAAAACATAACTGAATTAAGGTCTCTCCAGGGAAGGCTAGCCTACATCAGGCGTTTCATATCCAATCTCTCTGGAAGGTGTGCCCCTTTTGGGAAATTGATGAAAAAGGGCGCACCATTCGTGTGGGACCAGGAGTGTCAACATGCATTTGAACAAATAAAAGATTATCTCCTCACTCCCCCGGTGTTGGGAGCGCCAGTCAAGGGAAAGCCACTAATACTCTACATTGCTGCCATGGACGCTTCTTTGGGAGCCCTACTGACACAAATAAATGAAGAAGGCAAGGAGCATCCGTTATACTACCTTAGCAGGAAGTTGGTTGGCCCTGAGCACCGTTATTCTCCAATGGAGAAAGTATGTCTGGCGTTGGTATTCGCCGTGAAGAAGTTGAGGCATTACCTCCTATCTCATCAGGTGGAGTTAATTTCAAAATGTGACCCCCTCAAATTTCTCCTTAAACAGCCCGTACTGTCAGGGAGACTGGGAAAATGGGCGTTACTCCTCATGGAGTTTGACATAACCTTTATCCCACAAAAAGTAATTAAAGGACAAGGAATGGCGGAATTTCTCGCAGCACATCCAGTCCCAGCGGATTCACCTCTCAATATTTAACTTCCTGATGAAGAAACACTCCTGTCCCAATTGGGAATATAAGGCCACATTGAAGATACGCCATTACAACAAGAAGAAGATGTTCTCGCGATTGATATCCCCTGTTGGGAGCTTTACTTTGATGGTGCCTCCCGAATAGTCAAGAAGTCGGACGGTACTACAACCCTCACCTCAGGGGCGGGTATTGTCTTTATTACCCCTCATGGGGGAATTTTACACAACTCCTGTGCTCTCATGAAACCATTGGCAAATAATGAAGCAGAATATGAAGCATTAATTGTTGGACTTCAACTAGCTCTTGAAATGGATATTAAATGCATTAAGGTTTATGGGGATTCGCAGCTTGTCGTGCGACAAGTGACATGCGACTATGATGTTCGCAAGCAGGAATTAATTCCTTACCATGACACGGTGATAAGGCTTAAGGAGAAATTTTACCTATTTGAGATAGGTCATGTTCTAAGGAGCAGAAACTCTCAGGCAGATGCCTTGGCAAAGTTAGCCTCCGCCATAAAACTCCCGCCTGAAGGGGAGCTAGATATAACCGTCAGACACCGAAAGCTCATGCCAAGTGTCTTAGACGAAGAAGTCAACCCTCCATTCCCCGAGGTCAATGCAATTGAAGAAGGCGATCCTGCTGGGGGAGAGCAACAAGATTGGCGTCAACCAATTATTGATATCAAGAATGGCCGCCTCCCTTCAGATCGGGCTCAAAGGGTACAGTTGCTACGAAGGGTTACATCCTACCAATTGGTAGGAGATCAATTGTATAGGCTCGTTCATGAGAAGGATAAGTCTGTTCTCTTACGTTGCCTCTCACCAAAAGAAGCCAAGAGGATCATGCATGAAATCCACTCAGGACTCTGCGGTGCCCATCAAGCGGGAGACAAGATGAAAAACAACATCAAACTCAAGGGTTTTTACTGGCCTACCATGTACGCAGATTGTAATAGATATGCCCGCACATGCCACCAATTCCAAGCCTTTGGCCGAGTTCCAAGAAGACCCCCAAGCTCCTTGCATCCCACGGCTCCTACGTGGCCCTTTGCAGAGTGGGGAATGGATATTGTGGGACCCTTCCCACCATCCTCAAAATGCCACAAATTCATACTAGCTGTGACAGACTACTTCTCCAGGTGAGCCGAAGCCATCCCCTTGCGGGAGGTAACAGGAGAGGCAGTTGCCCAATTTGTCAAACATCATATCATATACAGATTCGGTACCCCTAGCCGTATCATGTCAGACAATGGCACACCATTCAAGAACAGAACAATATATGCACTGGCTGCCAAGTTCCACATAGACTGGAGAACTTCCACTATTTACAACCCCCAAGCTAATGGGTTAGCTGAGACATTCAACAAGACCCTTTGCAAGCTTTTGACCAAAATTGTCGGCAGCCGCAAAAGAGACTGGGGTGAGAAAATATATGAAGCTCTTTGGGCATACCGGACGGTCTACAAGACTCCCACCGGGTGTTCTCCCTTCTCTCTAGTATATGGGGCCGAAGCTGTCATATCGATCGAAATTGAGATATCATCCTACCGGGTCGCCCTGCATAATGACCTCCAGACCCAGGAGCAAGATGAAATAGAGAGAAGGTTGGAAGAACTGTCCAACTTAGAAGGGAAAAGGCTGGAAGCCTACAAGCACCTCCAAGCATATCAAGCCCGAATGACCCGAGCTTTATGACAAGCTTGTCAAGCAAAGGGCGTTTAAAGAAGGCGACCTCGTCATGATAAAAGAAAGAGAGGTCATGGCCGGTAAATCTAGTGGCAAACTCCAACCCAATTGGCGTGGGCCCTATGTCGTCTCAAGGGTCTATGAGAGAGGCGCCTACAGAGTCGTTGACCACAAGGGAGAGAACCCGTTCCCTCCATTAAATGGTAAACATTTAAAGTTATACCATGCTCCTGAGCACGAATTCCTGCAGTAATCGTTGCCGCGTTTTTCCTCTGTTGATACAAGTTTTAAAAAAAAGAAAAAAAATGGGGCTTAAAATAGAGGTGTCCCGACAGACCTAGCCGTTCCCCATCATAGGGATGGTTAAGGGTAAAAAGGCCGAAGAAACCCGGCTGAGGTAAAAACTCGAAAGGGCGCCTCAGGCAAAATTGGGCAACCCCTCAGCGTGAAAACCCGGAAGGGCGCGTTGGAAAAAGTTAAAGGGGGCTAGTGTTGGTGAAAACCCGAAAGGGCGCTAGCACTAGTAAAGTGAAAAAAAAGGAGAGCTAGGTATGCCCATCTTTAACATTCCTTGCTTCTGTCCCACCACCCTAAATTCAAATCTAAATCCTTAAGTTTCGGCACTAAACCACTTTGTGGCCAGCCCCAAATCTAAATCCCTAAGTTTCGGCACTAAACCACTTTGTGGCCAGCCCAAAATCTAAGCCCCTAAGTTCCGGCACTAAACCACTTTGTGGCCAGCCCCAAATCTAAATCCCTAAGTTCCGGCACTAAACCACTTTGTGGCCAGCCCCAAATCTAAATCCCTAAGTTTCAGCACTAAACCACTTTGTGGCTAGCCCCAAATTGAAATTCCTAAGTTCCGGCACTAAACCACTTTGTGGCTAGCCCCAAATCTAAATCCCTACGTCTCGGCTCTCTAAACCATCTCTTGGTCAGCCCCACCTAAATCCAAATCCCGAAACATAGCTTCCCAAACTCTCAATCCCCAAGTTATTGGTCATCCGGCCCCAAAATCTCAGAATTCATGTCATAGTTCTGGCTCCAAGATTACTTACCTGGCCGATCCCAAATCTCCGGACTCCAACCTATCAGAGGTCAGCCGAATGATGGGACCAAGGTCACTCACCACAAGTTTCTAATTCCTGTTCCAAGTTCACATGGGGGTTCATTCTCCTCGTCCAAACTCAAAAAAAAAAGAAGAAAAAAAGAAAAAGTGGGGCTTAAAATAGAGGTTCCCCGACGGACTTGGGTGGCTAGGTTACTGGTCGCTCAAGGGCAAAAAGGTCATAACCCGGCTGAGGTGAAAACTCGAAAGGGCGTCTCAGGCAAAAATGGGTAACCCCTCAGCGTGAAAATTCGAAAGGGCGTGCTGGAAAAAGTTAAAGGGGTCTAGTGTTGGTGAAAACCCGAAAGGGTGCCAGCGCTAGTAAAGTGAAAAAAAAAAGAGAGAAGAAAAGAGAAGGCAAACAGAACAATATCTTGAAAAGCAGATACATTCATGTACAAAAGCAACACAAGTCTTCTTCTTATTCACAATAAATGTCATTCATCTATGAAAGTGTGACCCGAGACAAGCCCTCGGGTTAACTGCAAGGACAATATAAATGTGCAATGAAAATGTAAAAGAAAGTGTAAGAAAGTCACAAAGGCGAATCCAATCTCACTAATGGCGAGGCTTCTTCTTCATCAAATCTGCGATCTCCGTCTGCTTATCGGTGATCTCACATTGAAGCATTGAACTTTGAGAAGTAAGGGCTGCCACCTCACCCTGTAATTGTTGAGCCTTCTCCACACGGGAGTTTGCACTGGCTAAGCACGCTTGCGCTCTGGCCAGTAACTCTTCGGCAGTCTGTCGGCAGTGCAAGGCCTGCTCCCTTTCTGCCGCCGCTTGTGCTTCTACCATGCTCTTTTCATCCTGAATGGCCTTGACCTTTGCTTGCAGTGCTTCAGTCTCCTTTGACAAGGTGGCAATGTCACACTTCAAGTGTTCGATCCGCATGCAGCAAGCCTTCCATTTAGAAGCTTCATATAAAACTTGAAAATCTCCCCAAGTCTTTTCCACTGCTGCCATCCAAGGTTCCTTAGGCAAGCCCATGGTATGATAAGCTCGGGTACTCCTCTGAAGGGCATCCCGTACAGTCTCGATGGTGGGAAGAGGCTCCTGTTGAAGTAAAGCTTGTGCACCGCCTATAAGATTTGGTAAGATCAATTCTACTGCCATGAAAGGGGGAAGTTGCGGAGAATCTCATGCCCTGAAAAGTCAGACGGGGCGCTGGTCTTGGGACCTATCAAAGGAAACGCAATTATCAGTCACCACTATATTGCAAAAATAACATGGAAGTTAAGAGGCTTTGACTGAGGGTAATCTGCTACTTGGAGACGCTACGGCGACAGGAGGTCCCTGATCAGCCACCGCTCCAACAGCTTCTTTACTCACAAGAGAAGTAATGGTTGGGCCTAAAGAAAAGAGATATATATCTCATCATCAGGCAGATGAAGTCACCAAGAAGATAATTGAAGCAGAAGAAAAACCATTACCTGCCGATTCAGGCAGAGTCTCTCCCAAAGATGTAGCTGGCTCCTCTCTTATTTTAATAGGAAGGGCGGCGTCACCCCCATTGCCTGCACATCCTGAGAATGGCAATGATGCAAAAAATTTGAAAATCTGATGAAAGAAAAAGAGCAAGCAAAGAGGATTAATTTACCTTCATTGCTCTGGTGGGAAGTTTCGGGATGATCCATTTGTAATCCTCCCTGAGGCTCTATCATGGATGCCGGATCAGTCCTTACTTTGGGCGCTTCGCTCCTATGAACCCCCTCTGACGAAAGGGTCGCCCCTTGCAAGGGAGGAGCAGAGGACCCAATCGTTGCAGAGATGGTCACTGCACCAAAGCAACAAGAAGAAATGCTCCAAATTAATAAAAGTCTCTTGGTTGATATATGTTGAGAAGGCAAGAAGAATTAATGATGTTTACTAGCAGAAAAACAAGTCGGCTGTTTGATCAGGTGGCTTGATAGGGGCAGTTCACCCTCTTCAAGGACGGGATGGTCATTATCATCCCCTTGTGAAGTTGAAGCACCTCCTTGAGCACACAGTTCAGCCAATAAAGCCTCCTCATAGCCTGTCAATGTACTGCCCCCAACTGCAGGAGCATCGGAGTATGCGGGAAGCTCACCATCTGACGTGGCGCCCAACAACGCAGCATATGCTCCCATGACGCCATCTGAAGCCCCTGCTTAAAGACATTAGTCACATTAATTCTCAAGTGACAAAGGCAAGGTGGTAAAATAAGCCAATGAAACAAAAAAAAGGGAAAAAAAGAGATTACCTCCGCCGTGAGCAGCTACATCTGGCGGACTGTTATCATGCGAGGGGGGGGGGGGAAGCATCCGACACTGGATTATAGTCATAATTCAACATGCCCAAGTCATCCAACCCTTCGTCTTCCCTCTCATTTTGGCCAGTCACTAGGGGTGCATCTACGTCAACTGAAGGGACACTCCCTACGATCTCCCCAGTACTACCGGGGTCAGCTGAAGGAGGATAAAGAAGCAACAAAGAAGTTCACGTCATTCATCATAAGCTTTCATAAATCAAGCCAAAAGAAATGACGAGATTACCATGATGCTCGTCCATTGGGGCCTTTCTCTTGGATTGGCGACGAGGGGTTTTCGCGAGAGAATCGTCGTCGCCATCCCCTCTTCGCCGCTTGGCATGATGGGAACTTTTCTTTTTCTTGTGGGGACAAAGCTCGCTGCAAGAAAAAAAAAATCAGTATGCAAAAATAAATTCCCCTTTCAAAGCAAATCAAACATGTCAAGAAATGTAAGAGGAAGAACATATACCAGCCGGGGCAGGAGAGAAGGAAGGTTGCAATACCACCTCTTCTGGCGGAAGGTCAATACTTTGTCCCGCTTGATAGATGCTATCCCAAATATCTCGAAGAAGAGTAGCATTTTCAATAAAAGAAATAAATTCAATGGCACCCGTTTGAGCTACTGCATTCATCAGATATCTCTCCCACTTGGGCCAGAGGTCATTATTAAACCCAGCAGGCAGGAGAGGGTCGGATAGAGAAGCATCGGGGGGATGGCCGTAGTCAGAAAGTAAATGTCCCCACCGGTAATAAACTTTCTCATCATTAGGGGCTTTCCCCTTTTTCAAGGCCGGGTCCTCTGCGCGCTTCAAAGGCTTCATGGCCTCTATATAAGTGTCCATGTCAACAGGTATGGGTCCGTGGGCTGCCTCCCATGACCGCGAAACTCCCGAACAGTCCTGGCAATATGAGGAAACTGGGAACATAAAAAGGAATGCTCAACAGCAACAGGAGGAGCATCAACCTTCTTCAAGCGCCCCTCCTTAGCTTCCTTCAATTTTTGGGCTAGTTGCCTAAAGATGTTGTTGCGCTGAAACCACCAGCGGGCATAGTAAATATCAATCTGCCCCGCTCTCTCGCCTGCGGGAAAAGAAATGCCCGACTCTGGCCCTCGCCGCGTGAAGTGAAGTCACCAGCTGGCTGCTATAATGTGTCTGTCGTGCCCTCTGTGCAGTCGTACCCCTAGAGGAAAGTCGGCATTAGGGGGTACCCCCTGATCATAGCCAAAGTTCCGCGCAAAGCGGTGAGGATAGTAAGGCTCAAGGAAAGTGCTGGTGCCCTTCCGGAATACAAGTACCCCAGGGCGCGTACAATACAACCATTCATCATGAAAAACTCTGCTCGGGCTGGAACAGTGAGGAAAGTGTTAAGAAATACCATTTGGCCCCTCAGTGCTGAAAGGGTGGTAACCCCGTGTCACACAAGCAAAATCTCTACCCGGCTGACCCTGGGCAGGCAAAAAAGACAAAGATCTCCGCGCTCCTGTCAATTGCTCAAGGGGGCTCTGATCCGGCCGATTGCGGAACCGGAATATCAAGGGGGCTGCGGGGTTCTCCACCCTCACGCTCTGACACAAAACCGGGAAGCAGTAAACCTGCCCATGCACTCTAGTGCGTCGCCAACCGGACACTGGTCTCGTGGCGAGCTAGAAGCTGTCAAATTGCCCAAGCCATGATAAATATTGGCTAGGGCCGCAGGAGCAAGGGCGAGTTTCCGGCCATCAGCAAGCAAGCAGGCAGGATATATCAGTTCGGGGCGCACAATGCCCTCCTCCCCATATGGTACTACAACGGTGGCTAGCCAATAAACAAGATAAGTAGCCAAGTATGTCTTGTCCGGAAGCTTGCGGGGATTCCACCCCCTCATTCTGCGGTGCATACAAATATCACCTATTCTCGGGCAAATCAAGAAGAAGCTGATAGTACTGGTCAAGCGGCTTGTCATCCTTAGCAAAGCTATCCTAAAAACAAAACGGGCCATTATAAAAGAATCTGACCCAGGCATTGAGGCTGACCCTCACAGTACTGGTGGAAGCAGAAGGGGTCTTCCCCTTTCCAACTCAGGCAAGGTCTCTCCAGACCTTCATCAAATAATGGAAGCCAAAAGGTAACCCGTAGGAGCCAACTCCAGTGGTGTATGATCGGTGCAAGTCATTAAGGCAAGCCTCCTTGTACATATGGCCAGAGATGGGAAGGCCGGAAATCCGGTGAAAGCTCCACAAGTCTAGGGATGTCTCTCCCTCCGCTGTCGCGAAAGTGTTGAAGCGCCGATTAAATCTCTCGGCCAAGCCCTGAAGAAGTCCAGCGTAGCAGGGATACCGATAAAGTGCAGCAGTCACAGCATGGCGAATACCCACGTGCTCCAGAATATCATGATAATGATGAATGACGTCCATCAGCCACTCAGAAGCCCCCAAGTGAAACCTGTGGGAAGCCGTCACGGACCATCGCCCATACCAGCTGGGCGCAGAGCCACTCACGATGCGATCCAGAAAACACAATTTACATAATTTTCGGACGCAAACTGAGTGCCTGAAGGCAGTAAGAAAAGCCCAGAAGAGGGAGGTCCTGTCTTATGTTGCCCAACTAGCTCCCATATAGCAGGGATCACTGAACAAGATCTGCAATAGCCATAATCATCTGTCTCGAAAAATCACAGCTGAGTGGCTCTCGGAAGGCGAACATGTGAGTAATATCCCAATGGAAAGCTGGGGTGGGAGTAAGTGCAAGTCCCCATCATACTGTCTCGCCTTGCTAGAATAGCCCTCTCAAGTAATACCCTCTCGGCAAATACAGTCGGGTCCTCCGCATCAAGGTACTCAGGCACATAATGCCGGATGAAAGAGAACAAGTGTACATCGAGAGGAAAATGCCGCGGATAGCCCTTTGACCGCTGATAAGTATAGAAATCTCTCTCTCGAGTGATCAATGATGGGTCAACTTCTCCACCCTCCGTGGAGTCTTCAGAAAGAGGGCCTCTCGCAACCACATCAAAGCCCCGGGGAAGTAAAAACATGTTCTCCTTCGTGACATGAGGAGGCGCCAACACAGGCATCAACTGATTCGACAAGCATGAGGGTTTATCTCTCTCCCCGCCGCGCCTGGCACCCTTCCGGGGACGCATATCTCTCACACGAGACATCCTCAACACCTACCCAAGAAAAGGGAAAACAAGTCAGCTCGACATGAAAAGTGACATATTGCATCAAGAACAGCAAGTTGATACAAGATAAGTAAAGCCATCATGGCCGGAAAAGCATAAGGGGCACGGGCTGCCCGCCCTCACCACGGCTCTGACGGGCATCCCGTGGGGGGCATTTGTTGAACCCTGAAAAGTTCCTGAATAATTTCTGATAAAATTATGAAGTATTTCAGAAGTTAAGAATATTTTCAAAAGAGTGGTACAAAGCTAGTGCATCCGCTCCATAATTATTGAAAAGTCTGGGGCCCGTAAGTCTTTTTTAGACGAGGGCCGGGTATAAGCACAAGTCTCGCAAGTTTCCGACACAAACCCCACGAGAAGTCGAGCTATTGGCTTATTCATGACGAGTGGGTATTTTATCAAACACTTCACGGGCGTCAGGAAAATACATACCCTGTGGATTCAAATCCATATAAAAATGAATATTCTAGGGACCCATTGGGTTTCCCATAAAGTTTCGATCAAGTCTAGTCCACCTTGAAGTCAATCTGGCAGCAAGTCGACGTCCGGAGAATTCCTAACAACTATACAAGAGCCTCCACGTGATCCTGGCTGCAAACAAAGTCCACAAGACAAAGAGAAGTCAGCTCGGTCCCTTTTATAGGGATTAACAAAGAGCAAAAAGGGGGGGGGGAATCTCTCTCCCTCTCTTCTCTCTCACTGCACACCGGGGGAGACCCCCCGGGTCTTGCGCAGTCGGGGGATGGCCCCCGGCCACCTCCACCATCCGGGGGAGACCCCCCCCGGCTCCCTGCGTGACCGGGGGAGGCCCCCCCCCCCCCCCGCCGATGCCACCAGGGGAGGCCCCCCCGGCCCTGTCCGCACCGGGGGGAACCTCCCCCAGCCTCCGCTGCCACGGGGGAGCCCCCCCGGCCTCCGTGCCACCGGGGGGACCTCCCCCACCCTGCCGCGCCAACAGGGGAGCCCCCCCGGTCCGCCTGCGACCGGGGGAGACTCCCCCACCCGCCGTTGGCCACCGGGGGAGGCCCCCTGGGCCTCTTGCGCACCGGGGGGGTTCCCCCCGCCTCCGTCCGCACCGGGGGAGGTCCCCCGGTCGGTTGCCGCATCGGGGGAGCCCCCCGGCCCGCTGCGCCACCGGTGGGAAACCCACCCCGCCGTCTGCCACCAGGGGAGGGCCCCCCGGCCTTCTCTGCATCGGGGGAGAAACCTCCGGCCTCTGCCGCGACCGGGGGAGGCCCCCCGGTCTCCTCCCGCCTGCTGAGCTTCCAAGGGAGGGGATCCGGCTTCCCTGCTCCTGCTATACCACCAGGGGAGGAAGAAGAGAAGAAGAAAAGGCGGGGGAAGAGGAAAGGGCACGAGAATTACCTCTCCAAACCACCGGGGGAGCTCCTCTAAGCTCTTTTCCTCCTCCTATAAAAACCCAAGACCTCTCCAAAGGAAGGGGAGAACTTTTTTGACGAAAGAGGAGAACTTTTTTGACGAGAGAGAACTGTTTTTGACGAGAGAGAAGGCCTTGATGCTCTTTGTTGCTACTCCCTGCTCAAGGAAGACTTGGAGAGAAGAAGAAGAACATAGAAGGTGAAAGAAAGGGGCGCCCTTCTCCTTATAGAAAAACTTTTTGAAAGTTTTGTAAACAAACCCCCGTGAGAGGGTCATATATGTAAAGCATAAATCATCCCCCATGAGGGGAGATTATGTTGATCCAAAGAAAGGATACTTGGGTCAAAAACTTTATGAAATCATGAAGATCATGAAATTCTGGAATTATAAAATGCGGAAATATCCTTATTTTCTGGAAATTATATAAATATCGTCCGTTGTTTGAAAAATTGCAAAAATAGTATTAATGGTGCAGAAAATTCTATAAATATCATCGATGGTGTATGAAAATGACATAAGTACCCCTGGGGGCAGAAAATTACAAATATACCTCCGGTGAGCAGAAAATTGTAAATATACCCCCGGTGGGTAGAAAATTATAAATATATCTCCGGTGGGTAGAAAATTATAAATATACCCCCGATAGATAGAAAATTGTAAATATAACCCCGGAAAGGGGAAATTTGCAAACAAACCTCCGAAAGAAAGAAAATTGTAAATGCAAGATTGCAAATACACCAAAGGGTTGCGAATGCCACCCGTGTATAAAGCACGACGACTCCTCGGGGGCAGACCCAGGATATTAGAGCCGGCATTATAGTCAATAATTCTTGGCAGCTAATCAAAGGTGTTCGGACTTGTACCGATATAAATTAACACCGACTCCGGTCGGTGGGGAAAGGTCCCGTACACGAACCCTAAATCGTCTGATAATTCCCAAAAACGCAGAATCCATAAAACATGCCAAAAAAATTCAAACAACGCCATGCGCTTGTTCGGCCTATGTTTCTTTTCCGCGTGTAAACAGGTGTGGAATGGGCTAACAGGTTAGGGGGGAGACCCACAACCTACCCGCGAGTCTGCTTCGTAGCAGGTCGTCGAGACCCGATATGGGTCGTCTCACCCGCTTAATTGCGCTAGAGGAACTTCAGCCGCAGTCGAGGAAGGATTTGTTGGTGGTCACCTATTAGCTCGTCATTGGCTCCCCCTCGTCGTCGGCCGGTCTAGCTCTGACAGTGGCTCTTCTGTGTGGCCTAGACAGGGGGGGCAAGAAAGGCAACCAACTACGGTCGGAGGGAAAGGAAAAGGGGTGGTGGTCGACGCTTTGTCGGAGGAGGCGACTGGGGGGTGGTGGTAGCTTTCATTAGACCCTCCTATCTCCAAAATCGGCCCTGCAATCTGGAGTTCCACACCAAGCTTTAGCTCGCCGTCCTTCTGCAGTCCTCTAGTCGTCTGCGTCTACTGCGCGGCCATCGTCGGTTGCGTCTTCAGAAGGCGGCAGACTTCGTGAGATGGGGTAACCGGAGCAGGCCAGCAAGGATGTTCTTGTGACCCTGCTCGCAGGGCGGAGGTGTAGAACTTTGAAGACATGGTCCTTTCTGATGAAGACCCGGTCTTGCCAGGGGGGCCAGTTACCCTGATCACAAATGGTGGGGAGCAGAAAAGGAGTTATCATATGAAGAGGGAGGAGGTGCGGGAGATGGTGGTGACCGCTCAAAAAATTATGGAGGAGCAGGTGAGGGCGGTGGCCGATCGAGTGGCCATCTCCTTTGAAGTGGGGGTTGAGAAAGATGTGAGAGGGGCATGTATTATTTGTAAAAGGTGGTGTGCGGCTATCATGCAGGAGGAAAGGGCTCAGCAGAGAGGGGTGAGAGAGGAGGAGGGGGGAGGGGAGGAGGGGGATAACACTATGTCTCCATGAGGATAGTCTCATGGAATGTAAGAGGTTTAGGGGGAGAGGGCGGAGAAGAAGAGGGCGGTCAAGGGTTGTCAAATCCATCTTTTTCTTCTATAGGGTTTGGCCTATGCGTCCCCTTTCGGCTTGTCAACCCTATCCGCCTTTCGACCTTAGGGTTTGACTCGCACGTCCTACTAGGGCTGTCAAATCTATCCTTTTCATCTATAGAGTTTGGCCTATGCGTGCCCTTTCGGGTTGCCAACCCTATTCGTCTTTTGGCTTTTGGGTTTGATTCGCACGTCCCGCTAGGACTGTCAAATCCATCCTTTTCTCTCACTGGGTTAGGCTCACACGTTCCCGCCAACCCTACTCACTTTTCAAATTTTCAGACTTGACTCATGCGTCCCTTTCGGGTGTCAAATTCCTCAATCCCACTGGTAAGAGTTGAACTACACATCCTCTTTGGGCCCCCAACTCTACTAGTTTTCCAACTCTTGGTCTTGACTTCCATACCCCTTTCGGGCTGTCAATGCCAGGCAATTGTTGCTAAGCAACTAGTCTAAATCCCTGATTCCCTAACGAGTCAGTCAATTCGGACCTATCCAATCCTTGTGGATATGTCCTAACGACATCATAGGTATCTCAAAAAAAAGTGGGGCTAAAAATATTAGTGCTCCAGCAGACTTGGTTGTTCTTGTTAGGAGGGCAATCAAGGGTAAAAAAGGTTTTTTACTTGGTTGGGGTGAAAACCCACAAGGGCGTCTCAGGCAAAAGGGTAACCCTTCGGTGTGAAAACCCGCAAGAGCGCACCGGAAAAAGCTAAAGGGAGACAACCTTGGGGAAAATCTGAAAGGGCGGTAGGACTGGTAAGGTGAAAAAAGAAAGAAAGAGCATATATGCAAGAGGATGGAAGCGAAAGTTACTGAGCTCTATCCTTTATTTATCAATTTCGTCAAAGAAAGCAGCTCTAGACAAGCCCTCGGGGTAACCAAGGCAAGACTGGATAAGTTATAAAGGCCCCATATACAAAAGTCAACAAGGCCTATCAGGTCCCGAGCTCGCTCCTCCTCAGGTCAGCAAGACAAGCCTCGCGCTGAAGGACCTCCTCCTGGAGCCTGTCACGTCTGCACCAGAGAGCCTCCGCCTCAGCCCGTGCGCTACTGCACTCCTCTTCGGCCTCGTGTCTGCCGAAGGAGAACCTACATCTCTCTTTGTAGCCCCTCTACTCGGAGGGAGGCCCTTTGGCCATGCTCTTCAGCGACTTCAGTTTGGGCACATATCTTTGCTTGAGTTGCCCGTAGTTTGGAAAGCTACTCCTTCTCTTGCTGGATCATCGCCCTAGTCCTCTGTCTCTGCCCCCGAGTGGCGTGAAGATAGGCGAACTCCTCCCATAGTGCTCTCAGTCTCGTTATCCAGGCATCCTTGGGGTGGCCAAATGTGTTGTAACCTCTGGTGCAACTCTCAAGGCTGCTCCTTATGGCCTCGGCACTCGGGAGGGAATCGGCCTGAAGCAATAGCTGAAGGCTCTGAACAAGCTGGGTAGCCACATCAGCATTGACCAGTGCCATGCCAGGCTGAGGATTGTTTGGTCACTCTACCCCAAGAGCGGGAAAACTCTAAGGCAGCTCCGTAGCCTCACTAGCTGAAGTTGAAACAAAGAAAGGAGGTAAAATCTAGTGAGTGTCATTACACAACAAAATAAGCATGTGCAGAATCCGATGCACGAGTTGCAATGCCCTCACCTAAGGTGGTCCTGGGCTCATCTGCAGCGGTAGGAGGAAGCTCCTCTCGAGGGTCTGGGGGAGGGACATTAGTAGGTGCCAATGCCAATCCAGTAGGTTGAGCATCGGTAGCTATGCTCCCTGTACCTGAAACAAATCCATGGGTAGCTCAGGATAACCCAGTGACAAAAGGCCAAGAATGAGAGCATAAGGGGACGAGACAGACCTGTCATCAAAATACCCCCTGAAGCTAAAAGCCCAACCGGAGCAGCAGTGCCGTCAAAGATGTTGCGCTCCACCATGGGGGCTTGATGAGTCACCTCCAAAACTTCTTTCTCACCTGGCTGTGAGGTGACTTCACCCTCAATTGTATCAGCAGCTGTTCGAAACAGTGAAATGGTGAATACCAACAAAAGCATGGACAAAGCAAATGTGCAGGCAGAGTTCATACCTGAAGGATCTACCGCACTGGTCTCCACCAAGCTGGCAGTGCCCTCTAACATGCCTGGGGCAAAAGGTAGCGCTGCACCATCAGGAGCCCCCAGCCCTAAGAGGCCTGTGTCAGCCCTCATCCCAGAACGTAGGGCTCCCAGGTCGTCATGATAGTCTGGGAGCCCTGTAAATGGGCCAGGCTCGACAAGCTAGGAGAACATCCTGATTGAGGTCGCCACCTCGACAGCTACATGATCCAACATAGGATAAGTAAGTAGGCTGTGAAGTATAGATGCACTTATTTTAGCTGGGGTAGCTCTCAATTCCCCGCTCTCGGGGGAACTCGGTGTGGGGGAAGGCAGGTTCTCGCCAGATGAGAAGCTAGTAGTCCCTGTGCTAGAGGTGCCTGAACGCTCCCCATTCGAGGAATTACAGGCCAAAGAGCCTCCCTTTCCAGGAGAGGAATGATCACCTTCCCTTATCATAGGAGGATTGGGAAGGACTCCGGGGTCTCCTGTAAGAAATATTGTGTTAGTATAAATAGTCAACCTCTCTCAAACAAAAGGGGGGAAATTATACAAAGAAAATATATTTGGAGCCTGAGTGACGGAAATCCTCTCCACATCAACCACACGAGAGGCAACGGTCACCGGTGTATAATCATTGGTAGGAACAGTCAAGTCCTCGATATCAAAGGCAACATCGGGATTAGATTTATCCAGAATCAGCCCCACTCTTGCGAGGACATCCTCGGGAGGAGGGGAGAAGCTCATGCCTGCTCCAACTCTGGGAGGGGCTGCATCAAAAAAGTGTGTTTTCAACATCGCATACAAATTAAAGATGCAGATTAGAACAGAATTTTCTGTTGCTTACTGGAAATATCCACTCTGGTGGGAGATTCGTCTTCAATCCGTAGATGGGAAGAAGGCCTAGCGTCCTCCCCATGTCTCCCAGCCCGAGGCCTCTTTGAGGATGCATTATCCTGGACTAGCCCCGTGTCCCTGGTCAACGGCGGCACCTGCAAATAGCAAAGGGGGTGCATATAAGAAGCATTCCAAAACAAAAAAAAAACGCTCTGGAAAGGGGTTAAGCCATGAAGCAATCACATGTGGTCCCTATGGGTCTGGAAGGCTTCAAAACAATTTGCTCAGGCTTCAGTAGAAGGACACGAGCCACCTTCCTTACCGTATTCAGGAGGGCATTTGGAGTGACATCCACCTCCAGCTCGGAAAGATACTCCACCGGGCCAGCACAGCCCACTGCATTGATCACGTGGGCATTCCACTCTGCAAATGTGCTACCCTCAAGTGCTCCCTCGGGCACCGGCTGGGAGAACTGGGACTTCCTCCTCAAACCACAGGAGGCCTTCAAATCCTCTTACCAAGAATAGGCTCGTGAAGAGCCAGAGGCCGTCCCCTGGCCAGAAGAAGAGGGAGCTGAAGTGGTTGCTAGTACACCTCTCAGGGGCCTCAAAGCCCCAACATACTGGCTTCTATCGATGGGAATAGATCGACTCTCTGCCTTCCAGACACTTTCTATGTCCTTGATAGCCCTGGCAGCTCTAGAAAAATGTGATCTGACGAAACCTGGATCAAGGAACAAAGGAGGTAGATCCTCCCTCCTCAAACATCTGTCCTCGGCAGATCGGATGGTGTCGCAATGCTCTCTAAAGACATTGCTGGCCCTGAACCACCAACGCGCATAATGTATGTCAAAATGGCCCCTGCCCGTTTGTGCTGGAATAGGAAAATCCCCCTTTACCTCACAACAAAGGAAGTCACACCATGCATCTGCCATGAGATGCACATCCCTATGTCTGTATAATTGAAGAGCCATGGGGAACTCTGCATTTGGAGGGATGCCCTGGTCATACGCAAAATTGCAGGCGAACCGGTGTGGATAATAGGGCTCAAGGACCGCCGTATTGGAACGTCGATAAACTAGCACGCTGGGACAGATACACATAACCCACTCAGCAAGGCCGTAGGAGGAGGGCAAAGCTCGTGAAGACACTCTACAAACTGCTGAGCCAACTTCTTGCTCCACATAAGGGCGATAAAGGTGAGAGAAATGGTCAAGGGCTAAGCCCTCATCTCTCTTGATTGGCAAAAAAGACAGAGCCCTGCGGGCACCCACAAGTTGTGTAATGGCATTATGAGAAGGCAGACCAATGAAGTTAAATATCAGCGAAGCTGTAGGGTTATCAACTAGAGACCTCCGAGAAAGCTCTGGAAATAGTAGCCCGAGCCACACACTCAAATAATGAGTGGGCATCAATATATTCTTGTCTTTGGGAGATGAATATGCTGTCAAAGTCCCAAAAGAATGGTAAATATTCTCGAGGGCAGCTCTCTGGCCACATGCCATCAAGCAGGAATGATATATCACCTCGGCCCGCAGAAGACCTTCCTCGCCATGAGAAATCACAAAGTTGGCCAGCTAGTAGGCCAAGTAGGTAGTTAAGCATTTGAGAGGAGGTAGTCCTTTGGAGTTCCATGCCTGTGTAGGAGCAGGCAGATGACGTGGATGCGGAGAGAAATCCAAGATGATCTCTCGGCATTGTCCCCAGTTCACACTTGATTGGGCAAAGTCCTTGTGGAAGCAGAATGGGCCGCTATAGAAATAGCTCACCCAGGCATTTAAAGTAACCCGGGGAGTATGGAGAGTCTTGTCTTTTCTTAATCGAGCCAAGTCCCTCCATGTCTTCATCAGAAATCTGAAATAGTAAGGCATGCAACACTTGTCGGCTCCATCTGTATGACTGAGATGCATATCATCAAGTGATAGCTCCTCATAAGGTCGCCCACAAATGGGAAGGCCAGAAATCCTCTGGAAGTCCCAGAGATCCAGAGAGGTCACTCCCTTAGTGGTAATGAACATGTTCCATCGGCAGTCAAATCTTTCAGCCAGGGCCTGTAGCAGACCTATATGGCAAGGATAGGAGTATAAAGTTGTCATAACTGTGTGGCGTATCCTTGCCCTATTCAACACCGACTTGTAGACAGAAAGAATGCCCCATAGTCACTTTGTCGTCCCTCGGTGATAGCTATGGGAAGAGACAACTTACCACTTCCCATATCAACTAGGAGTCTTCAATGTTAAGATTCTCTCCAGTAAGCAATCGTGGACAAAATCATCGTTCGCGAATTTCACCCCCGAGAGTGTCAAGAACAAACCATCCACAGTAGGCTCCATGGTCTTATGTTGCCCATGTAAGTGCCAAGTTGCCGGAGCCAATGGTGCCGCGCGAATAGAGAAGCTGTTAGAATACTAGAAAATGTCCAAACTCTACCGGTCGGGATACTGCCTCTGCTGAGTAAAATCCTCTGGAAAGCTAGGATAGGAGAGAGTATGTAGGCTCTTCATGCTGTCCCTCCCCAATAATATAGCTCGCTCGAGGCGGCGCCTCTCCTCTGGCAAAAGAGGATCATCGCTCTCCATGCCAACAAGGGCGAAACTCTAGAGGAAGAGGTGGAGATGGCAGTCCAGGGGGTAGTGAGTTGGATACCCCCCTGACCGGTCATAGGTGTAGACTCCGTCTCGTCTTATAATGCGAGAAATATCTACAAGTCCCATGCTGTTACTAGCATTCTCAGTTGGGCCTTCAACGATCCCGTAACAACCAGGATCATAGTTGTCAAGGCGATAAGGCGAACCAGGTGTTCACGATGTCCCTAAGTGCTTAGTGACAAGGCGTCTGCTTAGGCGTCGTCTAGGTAACACTTTGGTCACTAATTAAAAAATTCAAAATATATTTCTCCTAATATATAAAACAAGAATAAAATATATGAAAAAATATAGAAAATTACTGTAAATTCACAAGCATGAAGAAATAGCATTAATTAAATTGCATGATAATTATATAAAATTAATTGCATAAAAAATTACATAAAATTTAAAAAATAAATGTAAAAAATCAAAAAATTACAAAAGAACATAATAGCATCAAGAAAATTACGAAAAATAAAGGCCAAAGGGTTAGACACACTAACCTGAGGGTTACATTTTTTTAGCTTCATCCTTTTTATTTGAAAGTGTATTTTATTAGCTTCATTCATAAAGATATTAGATATAATATGGAAAACAAATTCTAACAAATATAATAAGTTGTGTGTGGTTGAGTGACTCAGTGTTATAAAGACTGAGTGATTGTTACAGACTGGGGTCTGGGTATCGGAGTTCAGACTGAGAGAGGGGACATGTGGGTATGCAGGAGCTCCTCTGATATGCTACGTTGTCCCCTGCCGGCTGCCGCAGAAATGGATGCCTGAACAAGATAAAATTTACCGTGAATAATTAAATCAAAATCCTTGATGAAGAAAAAATGATGAAAAAAAGACAGAGGACTTCAGAGAGAGAGAGGGGGGGTGAACAGAGGGCCCCTCTGTGTGGGCCTCTGGGGTACCGGGTACCAGGGTAACCAGCCAGGGAGGGGGGCGCTCAGAGAGAGAGAGAGTGGACAAAGACAGACACATGCAGAGCAAGAGACTGAGAGAGACAGCGGGGTGGCGGTGCAGAGACGGGGTGGACTGAGGGATCTCTGTGGGCTTTGAGATATAGAGAGAGAGAGTGTGTGTCACAGTGGAGGGGGGTGGACATGTGGGGTACCGGGTACCCGACAGGCGGAGGGGGGGCTTTCATAGGCACAGATAGAGCGAGAGAGATGGGGCGGAGTCAGGAGACATGTGGGCATACTGGAGGGGGGCAGTCGGGATGAGAGAGAGAGAGGTGGGGGTCATGGGGTATACCGGAGGTCCGGAGGGGAGAGAGAGAGGGGTTGGGAGATAGGTGGGGGACCGTGGGGGGAGAATCAGTCGACAATCCATTGTCACTGTGGGGGGTGAGAGAGAGAAGAACGGGTGGAGGTGGTGGATCGAAGGGGGGCATACTGGAGGTGGTGGACCGGCAGTGGAGGCTTCACCAGATCGGAGAAGAACAAGCGATGCAGTCGCTACGTTGCTAGATGGTGTGGTGGTGGAGGATCAGAATGACATTGGCTCCGGTGGCAGAAGATGGCGGTGACGACGTTAGAGGACGGCGATCGACGGCGGTCGATGGCAAACATTGGGGCTAGAAAATGGAGGGAAAGGCTGAAGGGGGATCGGCCGATCGAGAGGGTGAGAATGGAATAGGGACTTAGAGGGGCTTGGGGGGGTTCACAGGGTTTTAAGAGGATCCGCGCCTTTTCACTGTAGGTCGGATCCATTTAGCGGGCCGGAGTCAACCCGGTAAGCGCCCGCCTGAGCGTCTTGGCCGCTCTCGCCTTTTGAATGGGAAACAAAGCGGGTGCTCGCCTTACCCTTTTAAAAGCGCCTGGGTGCCTAGGTGACACCTAGGCGCCCGCCTTGCCAACTTTGACCAGGACCCACATCGAAGTTATCCTTAGTGATAGTGTGAGGAGGAAAAGGTGGCATGGGTTGATCAGTCCGCCGAATATAACAATCATTAGCACCCCCAGTTCTGGCACTCCCGAACCGGTCTCTGTCCCTGCCACGGCGAGCCATGTTTGCAAGCACTGTGTAAGCAATAGCAGCAAAAGGTCAGGCCAAACATTCAAGGACAACAATGCAAAAATAAAGCATAGTCCTACAAAGTCCCATTACGTCATCAAGCTTTTCGAGGGACACATGACAAACAAACTTCTACGGAGAACACGGGCCGCCCGCCTCTTGCCTACGGCTTCGGCGAACGTCCCGTGGGGGGCATTTGTTACACTCGAAACTCTCTCGAAGTATTTTCGAGGAGCTGCCTTCATGATTAATCAACGAGCGCAACGCTGCTTCAAGCCGGCACCATCATGCTGTGATGTATCTCCACGATACCAGGGTCCATTGACACGACCATGCTTAGCCATGAGATGTGTCACAGTAAAGTAGGATGAAGAAGATTCTTACGTGCACTCGTAGAAGAGACCAAACGTCGTGTATCATGCGGTCTTGACGAAGGCACACTCCTTCCTCGTCGTCGATGGCACAAAACCAACACAAACAAATGCCAAAGACCTCCCGTACTCTTCTCCACTTGTGCCGCTACGAGCAAGGGCAGAAAAAGGGGCCAGAGCAGGGCTTAAAAGTGGAGGAATTGATCGAGAGACTTCACCGGGGCGAAACAGAGGCCGCCCGGGGTTTTTTGATCCCTTTGGGGACTCGCGCGGGTCATGTTGGCCCCGCTGGGTCCCGCGCGGACCCCGCTGGACCCCAGTGGGGTCAAACAGACCCCAGCAGGTCTGATTGACCTCACATGGGGTCGCGTGCGGGTGAGTTGGACCCAGCCAGGTCCAGATTGGGGTCCATCCCGCTTGGCCCTCCGGGTCCAAATGGGCCCGTGGCCCTCTCCCAGGTTTAAAAAAAAAAGAAGAAGAAAGAAGAGAGAGAAAAAAAGAGGAAAGAAGGTGGAGGACCCACCTTGACCACTTAAGCTCTCAAATTGGCCTTTTACGTCAAGGTGGGGTCCAAAAAATGCTTCTTTTGTCCGAATGGGGTCCAAAAACTCCTCTTTTGTCAAGATGAGTTCTCACTTTCTATAAATACCCCTTGGGTCTAAGGAGGGGGGGGCAGAGAGACGAAAAGACACACACGAGGCCTGAGAGGACAAGTTACACACCACGAAGGACACGCTCGTTGGTCTGTTTGTGAAAGTCCATTAAGAGTATGTTATATAAATACCCCTGAGCTTTGTACTTATGCCCCTATAGGCTATATTTGTAATTTTCTATGTTCTCTGCGCGGCTAAATTATGTAATTCAACCAGATAATCAAGAATTATAGAAATGTCCCTCCCGAGACTGCAAGAAAACTCAAGTCCTGTTATTTGCATTTTTACCCTGTAACTTTTTGTAATTGTGGCTTATGCCCGTGTCCCGCGTCAGTGCGGAGACCCCTTTCTTTTGAACAGTCGACAATTCGCCGACAACGTTTCACTCACATATGAATACACTCAGATGTTCCCTTATGTGCCGGTCAAGAAAAAATTACAGAAGAATCCTGACTTTCAAATAATTGTGCATATACCCTTCTCTCGGAAATGACCATGCGTGTGTTTTCCATGAAACCCAACGTCGTTCTTTCACTCAAAGGTCTTGTCAAACCACCGTTACACTTAAACGTGGTCTCAAACTCTAAACTTACTCGGGATTTGATAAAATTACTGAAATACCATTGCAATCCAAAAATGGCTAAATAACTCTCAGAACTTTCCGGAAACTGTCTCAGTGTCCTTGGAAGTCAGAGATTACACCGTAGTCTCCCTCCAAACTGGAAATTACAGAAAAGTCCTTAGCATGGTAAAATTATCAAAATACTCTTGGAAATCAAAAATTATCAAAATACCCCTAGAGTCTAGAAAATCTTTCGACGCTTTGAAAATGTCTACGGCTTCTGTAAAATTACAGTCATATCCCCAAATTACAGGCTTTTTGCCTAATTTAGTGGCCTTTGATGAAACTCTAGTCCTACTAATACTTCGGTGGTGAATGAAAATAGCTTTAAGCCATACAAGCAAAGCCTGCCCTCGGTATCAGGACCTTTATAGAGGATCTTAGGATTTCTTTGACAGTCAATCAAGCGTGTTTGGACGTTATGTCGATGTAAATCAACACTGACTGCGATCAGTGGGGAAAGGTCCATCACTCGAACTCAAATCGTCTGATACGAAGTGCACCCATGGAATAAACCCTGCACAGGCTATTTATGCAGTCCCTATACGTGCATTTTTATAATTTTTTCCTTTTCATCAAATGCTCAGTGAGAAATTTATAGAGGCTTGCTCTCTTTAAAGAGAATATTTTTCCATGACCAACAGTCCCACACTTTCTTCGTGAATAGGTGATGAATTGATCATTGGCAAAAATGCCGTCATATGGAGAGACCGCCAAGCTTCCCCCCTCATTCTTTTTCACGACACAGAGATAGTTATTTTTTTGTAATTTCAACCTTCAGCTAAGGGTGAATAGTGGCCGATTTACATACTTTATGCTAGAAGGTATTTTGTAATTGTAATGTGTAGTTTGATCTTAACAATGGTTCACTTGCCAAAAAAAAACCCATACTATTTTTCCCGGTTTCTGTCCGAACCACCGGTTTTCATCCTGGTTTGCATATGATGCTGGATATGTGTCACAGTGGTGAGTTGCAGAATATGGAGTGGTTTGAGGGAATGAGGGATTTGATCTCTGCTTAGAATTTTTTCCGTGACTGGTAAACTTTTAAGAAGCATAAATAATTTTTTGTGGACGAGGGACAGCAGGAGCATTCATTTTTTTTCCAAGAACCCAACACTTCTTATGTATCAAACATGGATCTAGCTAGAGAATGCAATAGGAACATCTCCTGCACTTCTTACTCTAGGTCCTTGGATGTGAATGAGTTTTGAGATACATTGTCCTTGCAGATTTTTTTTTGAGTTGTTGGAGCCGTAGTGCTTTGGTGGAATCCCATTTTTAGTCAGAATAAATCAGACTATGCTTGTGCGGGTTAAACAAGGGACACATGCAGAAGGCTTAGGATTTGGGTACTATCAATGTGGGCTTTATCCCTCTTTTCTTAATATATTTGTGGTACCATCCACCTTTCAAAAAAAAATAAATCAATGTGGGCTTTTAATAGTTATGATAAGCTGTGATATGTCAAGGGATTTCTTAAAAGAAAACATTTCTTTTTACTGATAGTTCATGACCAGTTAAATATACGAAGTCTCAGTTTCATGATCCGTTCCCATTATCCAATAGCTCACCTTTCAGGACAACTGTTATATAGCCTGTCAGGAGCTTCTGGTCTGAAATCATGTGCAGCGACTAGTTTCAGCGGACTTGAAAGAGCTTACACATCCATTGTCCTGCATGCTGTTTGTGTTTTCTATTAGTTACGAATTGATCCTGTGATCTTAACATCTTTCATAAATCTCAGGGACAACTGCTACTCAATTCAGCAATCCATTTTTCCTTACCTATCTTTGGGATATGGATAGCCCATTGTACCTGTTCCTTAGCTGAATATTGAAACCTCCAAGCCTAGTGGATGAGTCTTCAAGAATGTAAAAGGATTGTTTCAGTTCATCTAATTATGTGCTAACTGCTAGCCAACAAATTTTTTCCTTGATGTTTTTCTAGAATCCCTACAACGTCAACATCCTTCTGGCTGGCTATGACAAGGATATTGGGCCATCACTCTACTTCATCGATTACCTTGCTACTTTGCACAAGATTGACAAGGGTGCATTTGGATATGGATCGTTCTTTTGTCTCTCTCTCATGGACAGGCACTACCACAGCGGTATGTCATTAGATGAGGCCATTGAATTGGTGGACAAATGCATAATGGAAATCCGATCAAGGCTGGTAATTGCACCACCAAATTTCTTAATTAAGGTTGTAGACAAGGATGGAGCTAGGGAGTACGCATGGCGAGAATCCATCAAAGATGCTGAAGCTGCTGCAGCATGAGCTGGTTTGCTGTCAGGTCTTATCTGCTTCCTGTCATTTTATGGGCTGATTAGAGCGTCCTCTAATATGGGTCAACAAAGCTAATATCAGCACTTAATGATTTGGAAGCCAAAAAGAGACATTTTATGTGTGCCATTTTGTCTTCTGTGTGAGAGAATGAACTTCTGTGAAGAACGTTTAGTGGTCTTGAACCTGAATGATTCTGCATTGCACTTTGATATATTTCGGAAACAATGGTTGCTAATCATACTTCACCTTTTGTTGTTCTTTTAAATTGTGTTACAGATCAGAAAAACTGCAAATTGCCCTTCTTAACCCTAAACTCTACCAATCTGAAGTATATTTTCAGCCGTCTATATGTGTTCAGGCATGCTTTGGTTTGAAAAGTTTCAGAGATAATATACACAGGAAATAACTCGATAAACGGTATATATCCGCAAAAGGAATGTTTAATGACTACAACGAACTGTGGATAAAGAGTAATACTTGTTGCACAACTAAAGGACTTTAAGGACCAGTAGGATGGGAAGGTGCGGGACTTGCTGCACTCGTATTATTCGCGGATAAATGGTCATGGATGATAGCAATTGTGCCAAGTAAACAAACTGTCAGTTTCACCATTTGTTGCTGTAAAAGCATCACCACAGCATCCGAAGACCCCCAAAGGTAGAAATATATATTAATATGTTGACACCTTCTAAAAACATATATTTGTATGTAAACCTTATGGCGCCTGCAGCTTGTATTAAGTTGTAAGAAGGTGTAGTCTTATTAGTGATGTTCATTTGCAGAAGATGAGGAATCTCTCCTCTTTCAGTGTATTATCTCTTGTTCATCAATACATTTGGTGCTGCAGTCCAAGGTTTGTCAACTTGGGGAATCTGATCGGATTGGGATCGTTATGATCCTGTACGAGTCACCCGAGTCGGATGTTACTCGGACTGACTCGGTCCGAATCCACTCCCATCCTCCCCTCACCTCATCCCAACGGCCCCTTTCTTTTCCAACTCCGGCGGCATCCCTGCTCGCAGTTTAGTATCTCGGCCCTCTCTGGTGCCTCTTTTGGATCTCCTCTGCCGTGAACCAACTGAATCGAAACCCCCCTCCCCCACCGTCTTCAGCAGCTAGTAGTTGCTCGTCGGATCGACCTCCACCGTCTTCAGTCGCTGCACACTGGATCGGCCGGCCAGGTCGTCTGGAATTAGGATCAAGAGCCCCATGCGCTCTTCCGTCTTCAGTCGTTCAACGGCTGTGCGTCGGATCAGCCGGCCAGGCCTCTAGAGTCTGGATCAAGAGCCCCTCACGCAGAATCGGCCGGCCAAGCCTGGAAGGAAGAGGGCAGGTGGGGGACAGCTCCACCTGCAGACGGTCGTATGCGACTCGAGTGATCCGCGGTGGATCATGTCTCAGATTTTTACAGATACGATGTAGTACTCCTGACTCTGAGCAAACCATGCTGCAGTCTAGCTTTTTTTCTTGGGAAAAACAACCCAAGTAACGCCAGGCACCACGATGCTTGCTATAAGTTTGAACAGCTGAACCCCAACTCAGAAACTCAGGTGAGTAGTCTCTTTTTTGTTGTTGTTGGAAAGGAGGTAAATGGTCTTCTTCTGCTCTACTTGTGGCAAACGGGTCCTTCGAGCAACCACCTTCACCCCCTCCGAAACAAGTGATGCGTTTCCCCCCATCTGTTGGAGGTCCTACCTTGCAGCACCTATTGGCAACAACAGCGCAGGGAGCAACTTACGATCACATGACGCCTCCTTGGAAGACAATATATATCTCTCTCTCTCCCTCTCGCGCGCGCGTATGTTTCCGTATTTGAGGGCATCGATTTGGAAATGCATTTGTAGAGATTTCAAATGACTGAGATTGGAATTTTCCAAGTTACTTACACATTGAGATGATGCTACTGATGGGGATCCTCGGCAGAGGCTCGCAAAGCACGCTGACTCTGACATTTAGGGGAATGATTACCGTAGTTTGCATTTTCATTGACTAACATCTAAATATTTTTTTCACACAATGACATGAGGTTTAACTTTTGACCAATCAAGCTATTATGCGTATGTCCTTCCCAGTACAAAAAAAGGTTGTGATGGACCATCCCAGTGTGATTTTGCATGATGGGATCGGATCATTCGCTGGCTGCCCACAGAGTAGCCATCAAATCTCATTATGAAGACCATTCATCAGCTAATCAAAGAGATGCCCCCATACCTACCACCCACACGTCACAACACAAGGATGTTCCCCACTTCCCCTAATTGTTGTAAGATGACGACTCCTTACAAAAGAGGGGAGGTGAATCCGCAAGGGCAGATATCTACACGCGTTTTGTTTCTCAGACAGAGGAGGTACAGATGTAAAGAGAGTAAGAGACTGGGCTGTTGCTAGATTCGTTTGGCACACCTCTCAAGGAAAGAGTAAACCACAAACCATTGAAGAGGGGGATGCGAGAACATTTACCTGAAAGAACTCCAGATCTTGGATGGAGAACAAATGTGTGAATGACATTCTTATTCAGGATAAAAACCTTCTTTTCAGATTAAGAAAAAAGAAACAGGCAACAAGAATGATGAATGCTTCAAATCAACTTCTGCGACACGATGAGAAGAAAACTGGTGCCGAGGCAGAAACCATCTCCGTGGCCCAAATTTCCAAAAGAAACTATATCTGGACTTCCTCAGATCAAATACACGGGAAGCGGGTGAGGATGAAAAGAAAGATCATGTAAACTTCATGGACCACGAGTTGGATTGAAGCAAAAGCATCCCCCCATCTGATCTTCGGGTATCATGCCACCACCTTTGCTCGTGTCGATAGACTCCAGAAGCCTCACGACATCAGCCATGTCTGGTCGCTTCTCAGCATTCGCATCCCAACATTTCCGCATGATACTTGCAAATGAATTGGGACAGCACCGAGGAATCTCAGGTCGCAAGTTCTGATAGGACAAAATCAAACAAAAACATTCTCTTTTAAGTACACACCATTTGCGTTGTATCCATGGCAATCATCCCATAAACTAAAGAAAACAATACTGACCTGACGAACAACAGCAGATGAGACTTCTGCAAAGCTGAGATCAGGATATGGCATGTCACAACAGTAGATCTCCCAAAGGCATATTCCAAAGCTGTATACATCACAACTTCTATTGTATGGTTTGCCAACCAAGACCTGAGTGCATTATCTTGTTAGAAAGTAATGAACAAGTAAACAAACAAAAAAACACAGTTTCTTGATCTATCCTACTCACCTGGAAGGCCTTCTTTAAGGAACTCAAACAGAAAAGGATTTCATTTGAAATTTTATAGAACAACCAATTTGTCTTGAAACAACAGACCCAAATTGTTTACCATAATCCAATAAAACCATGGATAAATATTTACGCAATTTCGAGAACTACCAAAAATGAATGTCTAGCCATTGAGGTTTCAAATTTAAGAGCACAGATGAGTACCTCTGGAGCCATGTACCCGAGTGTGCCAGTTTCACCAGTCATGTCCTGGGGATTCTGTGCCTCAACACGTGCAACACCAAAATCAGCAATTTTTAAAGTCCGATGGGAGTCAAGTAACATGTTTTCAGTTTTGACATCACGATGCACAATCTTCTGTGAGTGGAGATAGCTCAGCCTGCAGCACATACACAAGACATACATTATTCTGTTTTGTGAATTCCCTATTCAATCCATGTTCAGTAAATAAAATGATACATGGTACTCTTACCCCCTTGAAAGATCCAATGCTAGCTGGATCACAACCTTATAAGCAAGTTTTTTCCTCCTGTTTTTTATTAAGAATTGCTTCAGTGTCCCCCCTGGAAGATACTCCACCACAACACAGCATGCTCTAGCCGGAAGGGAATTGTAGAGGTTGTTTGTTGGATTTGTCTGTGGGATCCTGAGTTCTGAAGTTCCCATTGATGCGCCAACAAACTGCAACACAGTAAGCATTTAATGTCGTAAGAAAGCTTGGACGGGGAAATGAATTCCAACTTATACCTTTAAGTAACCAAGAATAATAAGAACAAGAAGTAAGCAGAGGCAAACTATGACTGTTAGCCAGCAGCTGTACAATATTTTTTCCACTGGCATATAAAAATTAATGACAGCAATTTCAAATGATCCAGTATCGTGGTGATAGTCATAAATGACTGAGTACAAATGAATTGAGTTCCAACAACACTTTACGGGAATAACTTACCTTTGTAACATTTGGATGGTCAAGCTTGTGCCAAACAACCACCTCCTGTTGAAATGATACCCGAAGTGCAGCAGTTTCAGCATCAGTGGAAACACCATCTGCTCCCCAGTCCAGAATCTTGACTATAATAAGTAAATAAAATTATGTTATGGATATTGCTCCATTTACAGTAAGGATCTAAAGAAACAACATAAATAGTATCTCATCTGACACTACAGCATTTGGGAGGAACTGAAGAATGAGAGGTAGATTTCAAATAGATTCATCTCTCATTTTATTCACTGCTAAACACTCATTACGGATGAAAAGAAAACTCTTAAATTAAATACTGGCATAAACATGCACAACAATAAGATAGGTGACCTGTTTCCCGCAGAAAATCAACAATAGAACTGGCAGAAACCTGCTACGCACAATAATTATGCACTTCGTGCTTCTCAATTAAGAGTGGTGAACAGGTTATTCAGGAGCCTAAAGGGCCTAATAGACAGATCCACTTCACGATCGGATTTTGCTCCTGAACACACTGGCCCCTCTTATTCCTCTACCAGTTCGTACAAATACATGCAGATAGATGTGCATGAACATGCAAAGGTATAAAGGAGCACCCCAACATGCATAAACCAAACATAGCACAGGCTTGATTGCAACAAGTTGAAGAAAACAATATCAGCATCATCAACATTGACATAAGCAATGTGCTTTTACTGTCAGAAACTTGACAAGCACATCATTTATGAAATCAGAGTTTTTTTGCTGCTAGTGATTAAAGAGACACTCAGGAGCCTAAAAGAGTGGGATTCCTTTAGGCATAATTTGCATATGCATGGCATTCTGCTCCTAGATTCATTGGCATTTCCATTCCCTAAATGGTTCATGTAAATATGTGCATACAGACATGTATGCACATGCAGAGAACATCCCCACATATGCTGAAAACAAAATTGCACCAGCAAGACCTTTCTTCAGCAAGAAATTTTTATTCATATGAACCACAATGTGTAGAAGTATCTGCAGAGAACGTGAAAAAATAGTGACCATGTCATGGAAGACAGAATTGGCCGATTTGGATCAGGATCACAGCTTGGCAATCTGATTCTAGGCCATAATAGGCCAAAAAGAATTTTAAAAAATCTTGGAATCTTGGCCAGGCCAGTTAGAGAACCCCAAAACCAATATAACAGAGTGGCCCTTGGACACCCAATGTGCGACTAACTGCTTTCCCTAACAGGGTGAAAGCACAAACCATATATCTGTTTGCTTGTGTTGACTCATCATTAGGAATGAGGTAAATGTCTGAAGTGCTAAGTCGATGACATATCTCAGTGCTTCAGACACCAAAAGGAGGTCTTCATCTTAAGTGACAATCTTCAGATAATATTTTCAAACTGCCTAAAAGTTTCCAATAAACTACTACTTCAGGCCTCATTCCTTTTTCAGCTAAAATCAAGGCACCTTAAATGTATCAACATATCCCATAACCAATACAGAATGACCACCAGCGTACACCAAGAGAAACACATCTGGACACTGTTGTCCTAGCTGAATTGATAATATATCATCCAGAGATATGGAAAACTGCTGAACTCATGGAAAACAAACATCATCCAAGAATAGTTGCCAAATGAGAAAGTGTACACCAATGGGAACAACTTTGTATTTCAACAGTTGCACATTCTGCCTCTAGCTAAAACTCACTCTTTAGGACTCTATAACTTAGGGACTAGAACTTTGTAATAAGTTGTTGTGGTCATGAACGACAAGTAGGCCGGTGATGGGCTTGGGATGGAGCAAGCTGGTAATGTCCACCAAAGTTGTACATTGAAGAAGCTGGAGGAATTGTACATGAAAAAACTGTGTGAGGAAAGACTAAGGCTGGATGGGAAGCTGAACATGATGGTTTATACCCATTATATCAAGGATTTGTACTTCAAATACTGATCAGAGATGCAGTAACTGCTGGGGAGAAGATCTGTGCTTTGGAAGGGGTCTTAGAGCATGGACTGTTTCTAGCCATGGCCAGTGCAGTTATTATCGACAGAAAGAGCCATGGTGAAGACCAAGTGCAATCTTGGGTCAGTTAGCAGATAGGAATATGCACATTCCTTTCCCTTCTTCAATATTTCAATTTTTTTAGAATTCAAAACATCACTAAATTCTTCTTGAGGAAAGTTTTAAGTGGCTTGTGGGGATTTTCTTACCCAAGAAAAAACGCTCCTATATAGATAGATAGTGGTGTAGGGTAAGCCAAAAGCATTCGTCTGAATCATGCTTAGCATGTGAGTCTGTCTCCTGTCCAAACGGATTAAAACTGTATCAATTGGTTGAGGCCTTGAGGGAGATTATATATGATCAAAACAGCAAAATGCTATCTCATCGATTTGATATTCCATCAGAGGAACAAATTAGTGGCGCAAATACCAAAAAGATTACCGTGACTGGATGGAAACGTGAGAGTAAACCTTAATAAGGAAGTGCCGAGTGCTTAGTAGGTACAGAACACACAAGGACCCTATCATAAGCCCCAAAAAGATTCAAGCTGAAGGTATATATAGGGTAACACATGATGGATGGAAATGTGATTATCTGATTCATCTTTGTCATGAGAAAACAAGAATGTATGAGCCAAAAAGAAAATTAAACCAAAAAAAGAAGATAGTACACAGATCCTAAGGCGAATGGGAGAATCGAAAATTCATGACCTTTCCTAAGGTTTCAGTTGCCAGTGCTCCTATCTGAAAAAAAACTCATGTTTTCTTTGCAGGAACATTCATGGAGGTTAATGGGACCCCTTCCATTGTAATCTAATTTTATTTAGTCCACAATTAGATCAGAAGGATTCAAATCATTGGTTGTCATTAACAGTGCCATCAAGCCTCATGCCTATCTGGGATTAACCTATAACTTTGAAAACCAAGTCCCAGAGATCCAAAAGGTTTTTCTCCATGCAAGTCTTAACCACGCTTGCTTCTCATTTGTTCTGACAAACCCTGTGACATACACCACTTAAGAAACAAGCTTCAAAGTAGGATGCCGCAGTCCAATTTAAAGTTAGTTGGGTCACATTAGGTACCTAGAAAATAACATCTTAAGAGTAGCATATGTGGCATAATAAAATGAAATAGCACATAAGCATCCATACAGGCAAACAGGAAAATAATGGAGCTGTAAAAGGGACAAAAAAGACACAAGTAGCATACATAATATAGAACAGTGTGATGGGATCATGCCTAGACCTTAGCATCTGTGTGTTTAACCTTCTTTCATCATTAACCTCTTTCTGCTGCGAGAGCTGCACTTGTAATTGCATCTTTTACTTCCATTTTATTACTTCTAACCATGTTTTCACAGGGAAAGATCTGCATGGTTGCATCAACTATTTCTAACTAAGTCTTAGCTCATTACATGAATGTGTGTAGCACATTAGTGCCAGCCCTCCATGTCCATGGCAAAAGAAACAGAAGTTACACTACACCATCTAGTGAACAAAAATTGAAAAGATCATTAAAAAAGCATATGAAAATGGAAAAATCCTTTGCCTAAACCAAAAGAGCAGAAAACCAAGACATTCAGCAAAGCATTTACCACCACGTCTGATTGTACTACTTTCCTTATTCCATTGATGTCCATCAAATTTGCCTTTCAATCCCCCCTGAACCTTCTCAGCTTTTCAGTTTTCCCAAATCCCAATGAATTTGCATTGACATCATCAACCAACCTATTGTGCTATGAAAGTCTCAAGTTTATTTGGCTAGCTTGCATTTGAAAAATAGATGATAAAAAATTCAGGTCATCAAGACCCATGACAAACATTCTCAAAGCCATTCTTCTCATGGCAAAATTACTCACTATATGGACTTTGTTTTCTTCTATTTTCCAGAAAAGGCATCTTATTTTAAATGGGCTTTCAAACATCCAAAGAATTTTATTACTTAAAAGTAAACACAAAATTCTTTTATCATTCACAAAGGAAGTTACCGCATATTTCTTATTGCCCACTTGTTTTCTCAAAACTTATACATGAAATGACAATCTGACAGCATGCCAATGAGGGGAAAGAAAATGAAAAGCAGAAGGAGCAGGGGAAGGTTGGAACAAGGGGAGGAGAGACAGAGAGATATAAGATGCACAAGAGCGGTACAGAAGACTCAAGTATCCCACTATATTTGTTGCTCAATTTCTGTCAGTGACTGGAAGGAAGGTTGGATTTCATCCATTGATCTTATGCACTAGCACGGACTTTCTGATCCAATGCAACATCAGTGAAAATCCCAAGTCAGGGTTATTTGTGCTTCTCTTCACTGAAAAATTTTCTGTTTCCTGACTTGGCTTATTACCCAAGGCACATAACATGCCGCCTTTCTTTTTTTCCTTTTTTTTGTTTTCTTGGGGGCGGGGGGGGTGAGAGAGGCGGGTGCATGCAGAAACCATTCCCCAAATACATGAGAAATCAACAGTTTGCCCATACACGATTCATCCATGCAACAAATGAGAACAAAGGAAAAAGAAAGCGGAGTCACTACTTTGGAGCTCACAATAGCACTACAGCCAATCATAGACGTACCGATGAGCGTGTCTAATTAACAAGCAAGACAAACATGCAACATAGCAAGCAAGCAAAACTTATGAAACACCTGCCACACCCTGAGCCATGATAGAAACCTCACCAGAAAGAACATCTACATCTCTAAACAACAACGGTGTTGCGAAACCTAGGCCTAAAGATGAGTATGCCGCATATATAGCAAGCAAGAAAATTATGAATCACCTGCAACAAGGACCCAAAAGATGAACAAGGCCACATCTATAACAAATAAGAGCATCTCGAATCACCTGCAACATCTTGGTCGTCATAGTTGCCCCGGTAGACGGTGCCGAAGGTCCCGCGGGCGATAATATACCTTAAATTCAGCTTGGACAAATCAATCTCCCAAGCTTCCCGAGGCCTCTGGGCAAAACTCTTGTCCCTGGACCAAGCCTTGCTGAGGCGCTTCTCTAGCTGGTAGTCCAGGTCCTTCAGGTCGATCTTGTCGGCCCTGAAGAACTCCTTACCGCTGAGGCTCCTGAAACTCTTCGCTTTGGAGTTCAGCCCGACGTCTCCGGCCGGGGCCGCATCTTTCACTTCCTCCTGCTTGTTCTTGGGTTCCATCCTTCCCCACAAGCCACCCGACCCTGATGAGATTGCAGTTGGGGGAGAAGAGGGAGGGACGGACCCTTCCAATTAAATCGGCAGAAGGAATACGAACCCTAGTGAGATTCTGAAACTTTCACCATCCCCTAAGACAGGTGGGCAGTTCGGAGGTTGAAACGTACAAAGCTCCACCTTGGCCGTCTACCCAACACCGGATGAGATTGGGGCAGAAGGAATAAGAAATCTAATGGTATTCGGAAATTTCACCGTCGCCTCCAGCGGGTGGGCAACTCCGAGGACGAAACCTAGATAGCTCCCTCCTTGGCCGCCGCCCCCGCCTCCCCAACAAACACCCCACAAAACAGCCTACACGTCACCAAGCCACGAGAAGACCGGCCGAGTTAAACAGATTTAACGCGGAAAGGTGGAACAACCCGACCCACCACGGCGGCCAACGCCGAAATCGGGGGCAACTGGGAGGAGAATCCGGCAACGGGCGATGACCTGGGGATCCCAAGCGCCACGGAATTCAAAAGGCAAGGCCTAGGAATTCAAAAGCAAGCCAGACGAGCGAGAGGCGGACGGGGGAAAACCGGGGGAACCCAGGAAAAAAAGGAAGGAATTTTTTTAGGAAATGTGGAGGTGGACGGGGGAAAACCGGGGGAACCCGGGGGAAAAAAGGAAGGAATTTTTTTAGGAAATGTGGAGGTTCTGGCGCGTGGGGGAGGGCCCCGTTATTTGACCGCGGGGAGGAGGGGAGACGAACCGGGGGAGGGAGGGAGGACCCTCCTTCCACCGGAAGCCTCAGGGTTACCTTTCATAGGGCGATCAAAAAAAAGAAAGAAAGTGGGGACGAAAGAAGAAAGCGAGGTTGGGGAGGAGGAGGCGGAGGGCCGGTCACACGTCATCTCCGACATCACCCCCCACCCCCAGCCAAAGGTGGTAAGCCGATTAGAGAGAGAGAGAGAGAGAGAGAGAGGCCCAACAGCTGGTGGTACCTTCGGAGGAAAAGGACAACCCCTCCACGCCAAATGGAACCGCAGGCGATGACCCCAAGTGGAGAAACCAATGAGGCAACAGGCAGGCAGGCAGGCAGGTGTCACAGAGAGAGAGAGAGAGAGAGAGAGGGAGGGATGTGCGTCTCTACCATCATTCAAACGCACCGGCATCATTCATTCCCACTTGCGTTTTCTGGCGGGCAATCCGCCGCGTGCTAAAATTTTCCGACCCAGTACAGAATACCCTCCATGGCGGTGGCAGAGACACGAGTCATGGCATGTTTCATTGTTTCCCCCACCCACACCCAGCATGCGCAGATGCCATCTCTGCCGAGTTGGCTCGCTGCCCCTGTTCGGCTTTCCCCTTCGTGTGGCTCTGCTGCGGCCATGCAAGACTCCCACTTGCTGGCAGGGGAAGATGCCGTGGACACTCGCGCGTGCCCCCCGCATTGGGCTCTGGCAAATCCCCTCCAATGGCAGAGGAGACAAGACGACAGCAGCGGGTTGGGGTCTCTGCACATTTGAGGAAACTACACACTACACAAGAGGAAGGATTTGCGAAGTACTACCACACAGAATCATGGAATTTGGACACATTGTTTGTGTTGTCCTGACATACCCGAGAACGCAACAAAGCAAATCAAGCATCATCCTTTTCTATTAATATTGTTAAGACTCTAATAAATCGTCACGGCAAGGAATTTGTCTGCATGTGTGTTATTTTCTAGTCCGAGCTTGGTTGAAGTTCTTAATTTTAACGATTACATATTTTGACTTTTTTTTAACTCTTTTATTTGTTCAAATCTAATTATTTATTATCTATTATCATATTTCATCGAATCAAATCCCTGTATCATTAGGATTAAAACTTATGTAGATTTCAAAATGAACTTGCAGAAAAGAATTAATTATCACTACCCATGAGGCAAGACTTAGTTTTGCACCTTGATCTCCGTGTCCCAGTGAACCAGGCATGGTTTTACTGCATGTATATATAGGCCCTGAAATATTTACTTTTGATCGGTAGATAATCCACATGTGATGCTGTAGGAACCTATGAAGCGGAGGTAACTAGGTATTTTCATAAATAGACAACAGTTTACATGAACATTGGTCAGCCAAAGCTGTCACACAGTGACAGATGATTAATTATAATTATATTTAACGCTTTTGTGATCTCTTTCATTGGTTGCACTTCCTGTCAAAGGTTACAGGGAGAAAACACAGTAGAATAATGTAAAATATTGTATTTGTTTGATACATGAAATATGGTATTTCCTAATACCGAATTAGATTTGTTTTCTGATCATTAACGTGCTGACTATCTCTGTTTCTATTTCAGATGATCCTGATTAATTCTCTGTAAAATTCTGAAAATCGTGTCTCTTCACTGAAATTAATGATTTCTGGTTACTGAAAATAAAATTATGAAAATCATCTCTTGTTCGCTAAATATTATTATTTCTGTTTCCTGAATATAAAAATCGTAAAAAATAATTAATGTTTCCTGAAATAATTATTTTTGTTTACTGAAAATGAAATTCTGAAAAAAAAACACTTCTGTTCCCCGAAAACAATTATTCCTATTTGCTGAAACTAATTGTTTCTGTTCACTGAATCTAAAGTTCTCTGGAAATTATTTCTGCTCATTTAAAATAACTATTTCTATTTGTGAAATTAAATCCTAAAAATAATTATTACTGTTTTTCTTAAAATAAAATTATGACTTACTGAAATTGTTTATGTTATGTTGAAAAACATAATTTAATTTCTATTTTCATTAAATTGTGCTTTCACTAGTTACTTTGTGCTAGTTCTAAAATAAAATCAATCAATCAATCAATTAATTATATATATTTTTAAAATGTATAATTATTCAATTGTGTTGACAAAAATGGTCATTTCATTTACAGATGGTATCACCCCCGTTCTCTCTATGGCCACCCTTATAACTAAAGAACTCTTAGTGCCAAACTTAGAAAAATTTGATGGAGGAACTTTAGGAGGTGACAAAATCAAATGTGATTTTGGCTAACAACTCTAGACCTTATCTCGGCAAATAGCGAGAGCACAACCTAAAGTCGTGAGTCATGTTCTTCCCAATACATCTCTCTCCGTATCCAAATCCAAGCATCTCCTGCTCAAGTTGAACACGAGCCATCTACCTCCACCCTAACACATGAAGAAATTGATTATCATTGTCTTCATAGAATCCTATGGGCCTTATCTGACAACCTCTATAATCTATATTACGACTCTAAAAGTAATGGTGAGCTATGGATGTCTTATAGGCTAAATATGGACTTGGTGATGTTGGAATTAAACGCTTCAGAACATCTGACTTTAACAAGTTCAAATTTGTGGACAACAAACCCATGAATGACCAAATACATGAATTTGACAGTTTAGTTCATGAATTAAGAGCCATCGAATCTTAGCTAGATGAAACCTTCCAAGTATCTTATATATTAGATAAATTACCCTCATCTTAGTCTAATTTCACCAAAACCCTTAGTCACACTTGTAGACACGCTATTCCTGACATCATCTTGAGTAAATCTTATATTACCATATGACGCCCCGTAGTGGTTTTCACATTTTGAATCACTTGAGTGCTCCCCTTTCTTTCCTTTTACCTTTTGAGTGGGGGAACATGACGCTTCTTTGGGATCCGAGCGGAAGCCACCTCACTAAGGAAATCGTGCAGCACGCGGATGGCGCCGCTCCCAACTGGACGCTCCGGAAGAATCCAAACACGAAGACGTCTAACGGTTAGACGCCGACGACTTTCCGGGGCCGATCCGGCAGAATTTCTTTGAGGCGTCCAGGTACCTGGACGCCTCACTGTGTCTCATTGAGGTGTCCCGGAGCCTAGACGCCTCACTTGCATGCCTGTCCTTTGAGGCGTCCAGGAGCGTGGACGCCTGTTAACACTTAAAAAAAAGAAGAAGAAAGGAGGAAAGATGAGATGGGCCAAATAAATGGGCTAAGCCCAATACAAAATGAAAAGAAAGAAAAGGGGCGTAGAAGGGTATATGTGCAAATGGAGAAAAGAGAAGGGGGAAAGAGAAAGAAGAGGTTTTATTAAAAAAAAAGGAAAATTGGGAAGAAAAATCGTGGTTCCTGTTCACGCTACAGTACCCCGTGTCTGTATATCTTCCCTGTTCACCTTCTCCCCCGCAGCTTCTCCCTCTCTTCTCTCCCATGCGCGCCGGCCCCCCTTGCCTTCGCATTCAATGCCCCATGCCGCCCATTCCGCCAGCCGCTGCTCACCCCTAAAGCCCGGGCTCCCCCTCTCCCTGCTCCGCCGTTCGCACGGCCCTCCTCGCCCTGCTCCGCCGTTCGCCCTGGCCGCCCTCTCCAGGAACAGTTGCATCAGCCAACAACAGGACAGCAGCGGCAAAGCGACGGCATCATGGCGCGGTTGACAGCGTGACAGCAGAAGGGTAGCAGCAGCGGCGGCAACGTCAGCAATGAAGGTACCTTCGACAGCGACAGCAGCCGTATGGGGCAACGACAGTACGAGGAGCAACAGCAGTGGCCGATGGTGGCTTCAGAAAGGGGTCTCCAAAACCCCTATAAAAGCCGGCGTATGCTGAAGAAATCCTCTCTTCGGTCTGAAGTTCGGTGGATCGGTGAGTGAGAACCCTCTTTAGTCTCCTGTATCTGTTCAGAGAAGAGAGAAAAAGGTGAGGAAGAGGAGAGTCCTTGTGACGACCCAGAGTTCAGGATACCGATATACCGATAACATCGGTATACCGACACCAAGAACTGGGGAGGCCACCCAAGAGGCTGATGAGGCCCCTGAAGGGTTAGTGGGGGGTTAGCTGAGGAATATGCATAATTAATTGCGAATTGGGGCGCGCAATACAAATAAGTATTTAAGATTTAAACACAAGTGCGGAAGCAATTTAAAATAACCAGAGTGATATATATAACTAGTCCAGAGTCACAAACACTAGTCCACAGGGCACAACTACGCGGGGCATACCCCGGCAAAAGTACAACACAAGCCTCAAAAAGGCAGCTCGTGCACAGCTGGCAGCTAAGGAACGGTCCCGAAACAGCACGCTAAACTCCGGGAGATGTCGGGCGCGGCTCACCTGAAAGGAGAAGGGTGAGTCACAGCCAGACTCAGTAGGGGTCACGCGGATCCCTACCTCGCACTAAACAAGCGAACATGCATAATTAACAGCAATTAAAGCATGCATTCAAATAAATACACAGGCAATGGCATGAACATCTAATCACAAGAAAGCTGTAAACTCTATCTAAGCAAGTATAACAGCTAACACATGCCGCTACTAATTAAATGCAAGCGATTAAAGCTAAAACTACCAATTAGAATGAGCTGCAACTAGTCCAAGCAACAAGGAAGGACAACCACTGGAGCAGAAACCAGAAGCGTCCACTGACGGCTTACACTGCGTCTCAAGCACTCGCAGTCGACAAGCGACAAGCTAAGCGCGCAAACAGTACCAGACCAAGTGACCAGTCGGAGTGACACCCGTCGGCATCAGTCCACAGTCTCCGACCACGTGTGCACACACTGACTCTAGCCTGAGCCAGGCCCTCTAACTAGTTTTCTCCCTTGGCAGGACGCTACCATTGGCTGGGAGCCCACGGAACTAGCTTACAAACCGTGAATGGGAAATATACCCCTCCGCCATCCTCAAGCGGGTCGGTACTCAACAGACCTTAGGGCAACAACAGTGGCTCCATTGCCTGGAAAGAAAAGCTACTCTATTGGCACATAAAACACGCCACAATATAGTAAAACAATACAACTATGGCATGAATATAGAACGGAACGCATAAGCAATGGGCTGGGAATATATTGCAGCCATCAGGGAAGTGGCGGTCAAGGACCCACGCGCCACATGCAAACGACGGTCGGGGGTCGGCGCGTTACTTCAAGAATGACGCTCCAGTCCCCATCCGTCACTCCCTTCAGGGTTCCAGCTCAAGAGGCACCAAGGGCATGTAACGGTAAGGGCCCTGCGCGTTACTTCGAAGCGACGCGTGGGGTCACCGCCGTCACATCCACCCGAGGCTCAAACCACCTATCAGGGTTCTAAATGGTAGCAGGCGAAGTAACGCCCCGGTCTAGGCGCGCCGGACCGAAACGACGGTCGGCCGACTGGCCGCCGGGCGCACCGCCTGACCAAAATCACGGAAAACAGTTGATGAGTAACGGATGGGAGCCCCACCGTTATTCTCCAAGTAACGCACCCCTATTGGGCCGCTATTTGGTAGTGACGCGTCCACCTTGGACCGTCGGGCAAGTGACGGTTCCTGGCAGGACCGTCACTGCACCTGGGTTACGGGCGGGTGCGGTTTGTAAACCGAAGCCCTCCCGGACGGCTGAAAACGCCGGGTATCGACGAAAAACCTGATAACCTGTCAAACCACGCATGCTAGACAATAATTTAACATCTAAATCTAGCACATGCAAGGCCTAAAACGCATTAAACTCAAGATTTAGGCTAAAACCCCAAAAATGGAAATATGAACATCATGCATGCTACGGGGTGCTAATCAACAAGCGAGCTAAAGGAAACGATCCTAGCAAGATCGAGGTTCCATCCCCCTACCTTTCGCAAGCCGAAACCGTCGAACGGGCCGCATGCAAGGAGGAATAGCCACGGAGCTTCCACGCTCCACCTCGCTCCCACGATCACCGATCCACGCCGAAGTGGACACCCACGCGCTCTACTCGACGCGAGGAATCCAACGGTGCCAACCTCATCTCAATCCGACGCCGTCTCGACCCCGATCCCTAAGAGAGGAGAGGAGGTGGCCGCACGGAGGAGAGAGAGAGGGAGAGGGTGAAATGAGAGATCGACGGGGGAGAGAGAGAGTGAGGGTGAGAGATATAAAAAAAAAATAAAAATAAAAATAAAAATAAATAAAATTAATATATATATAATATAATCATTATATATATAAAAATCTTATTAATATTCAATAACCCTCAAACAGCTCCGAACAAATCCGGAAAAATGCCAGACAAATTCCTAAAAATCCAGGAAAATAGCCGGAATTTCCAGAACAATTAATAGAACAAATACCACGAAGGATCCATTAAGACACGGGCCTTACAGTCCCTCCCTCCTTACAGAAATTTCGCCCTCGAAATTTACAATAACCGAAAAGGAGGAAACTGAGAAAGGACTTATACCTCACTGGAACAAGAAAGGAAAAAGCTGACGCATCTCATCTTCACGCTCCCAAGTAGACTCGTTACCAGAGTGACGCTGCCAAGCAACCCTTACCAGAGGAATAACCTTATTTCTCAACCGCTGCTCACGACGGTCTTCAATTCGGATAGGAAACTCTGGCGTGGACAAATCAGCAGTCACCTCGGGCCACACTGAATCATCGAGAACATGAGAAGCATCAGACACATATTTCCTCAACTGAGACACGTGGAACACATTATGAATAGCTTGCATGGCCGCCGGCAGTTGCAAACGATAAGCCACTGAACCAATAGCTTCAACAATCAGAAAAGGGCCAACATACCGCGGACTAAGCTTTCCACGCTTCCCGAACCTGGAAACACCCTTCATTGGAGATATTTTAACAAACACCATATCTCCTGGCTCAAATTGTAGTGGACGTCTGCGCCGATCTGCATAACTTTTCTGTCGACTCTGAGCCGTCAACAATCTCTGTCTGATCAGACGAACCACATCAGAACACTGCTGTACCATGTCCGGTCCTGTCAACAGTCGGTCCCCAACATCAAACCAGTTCAGAGGAGTACGACAAGGACGACCATACAGCGCTTCATAAGGAGCCATGCCAATACTGGAGTGAAAACTGTTATTATAAGCAAACTCAACAAGTGGCAAATGCTGACCCCACGAACCTTGCCAATCAAGGCAACACGATCTCAGCATGTCTTCCAAAGTCTGAATAGTTCTCTCTGACTGTCCATCTGACTGTGGATGATACGCTGAACTGAAAGCTAACTCAGTGCCCAAAGCTTTCTGGAAACTACGCCAGAAGCCAGAGGTAAAACGCGGGTCACGATCTGACACAAGTGAAACAGGAATTCCATGCAATGGCACGATCTTCTGCACATAGAGCTCGGCCAATCTCTGCACACTCCAAGTGACTTTAATTGGCAACAATCTGGCGGTTTTCGTCAATCTGTCGACAAGCAGCCAGATTCCATCAAAACCTTGAGAAGTTCGAGGCAAACCCACCACAAAATCTGTAGTAACATGGTCCCATTTCCACATCGGAATTTCCAATGGCTGAAGCAGACCACCTGGCTTTTGATGTTCGGCTTTAACTAACTGACAAGTCAAGCACTTAGAAACAAAAATAGCCATGTCCTTCTTCATGCCGGGCCACCAGAACTGCTTCTTCAATTTCTGATACATCTTGGTGACACCAGGGTGAATAGCAAAACGGGAACCATGGGCTTCACTCAAAATCTCATTCCTCAAATCATCATCAACAGGAATATACAATCTGCCCTGGAAACTGACGACCAGCTCGTCATCAAATTCCACATCATATCTTGATATAACACGGGCCAAATCAGAATCAGCTTGTTGGGCTTCTAGAATCTGCTGATACAAAGCTGAACCCAAAACCAAGCTAGCACAAACTGCCATCCTCGGATCGGCAGGAATCTCTACACACAATGCCTCGCTCGGAAGCTGTTCCCACAATTTCCATTCATGAAGCAACAAATGACTGACTTGTACTTTCCTGCTCAGAGCATCAGCCACAACATTCATTTTACCTGGCTGATAGGAGAGTGTAAAGTCATAATCTTTCATGTATTCCATCCATCGCCTCTGCCTGAGATTCAGATCTTTCTGGGAGAAAATATACTGTAAACTCTGATGATCAGTAAGAATCTGAAATTTCTCACCATACAGATAATGTCTCCAGATCTTCAAGGCAAAAATAACTGCAGCTAGCTCTAGATCATGAGTGGGATAATTTCCTTCATGCTGTTTCAATTGCCGAGATGCATATGCGATAACCTTACCATGTTGCATCAGCACTGCACCCAAACCTACTCGAGACGCATCTGTACAAACAAGAAAACCACCCGAGTCGGAAGGCAAAGTCAACACTGGAGAAGAAGTCAACAGCCTTTTCAATTCAACAAAGCTAGCCTCACACTGATCCGACCAGACAAATGGCACACCCTTCCGTGTCAATTTAGTCATCGGTGCTGCAATCTTCGCAAAATCCTGAATGAATCTGCGGTAATATCCAGCCAATCCTAAAAAACTTCGTATCTCCGTGATGGTCCTCGGTCTCTGCCAACTCAAAACGGCATCAATCTTTGCAGGGTCTACTGCTACTCCATCACTAGAAATCACATGGCCAAGAAAATGAATCTCCCGAAGCCAGAATTCACATTTACTGAGCTTCGCATAAAGCTCGTGATCTCTTAGAGTCTGCAGAACGATCCTCAAATGCTGCACATGTTCATCAACAGAGGCAGAATATATCAAGATATCATCAACAAAGATCACCACAAAATGGTCCAGAAATGGACGAAAGATACGCTGCATTAGATCCATGAAGGCTGCTGGGGCATTAGTCAAACCAAACGGCATGACTAAAAATTCAAAGTGACCATATCGAGTACTGAAAGCAGTCTTCTCCATATCAGATTCCCGGATCCGCAACTGAAAATAGCCAGATCGGAGATCAATCCGTGAAAAGACAGCAGCAGACTGTAACTGGTCAAACAAATCATCAATCCTGGGGAGCGGATACTTATTCTTGATAGTTGCCTGATTCAGCTGCCTGTAATCAATACAAAGCCTCAGGTTTCCATCTTTCTTTTTCACAAACAGTACTGGGGCACTCCACGGAGAAAAACTGGGACGAATATAACCCTTCTCCAGTAACTCTAGTAGCTGTGCACGCAGTACTTTCAATTCAGCTGGAGCCATTCGGTACGGCGGCTTTGCTAAGGGGCCAGTACCTGGAATCAGTTCAATCACCATCTCAATCTCTCGCTCTGGGGGCAAGCCTGGCAACTCGTCAGGAAACACATCAGGGAACTCACAGACAACCGGAATATCACAAACATCCCGTCGTGGTTTTTCAACAGCCACCACTGAAGCAAGGAATCCCTGACAACCTGCGCTAAGCAACCTATAGGCTCGAATAGCAGAAATAATCATACGAGAAGAACGGGATCGAATACCTTGAAAATAAAAGGCTGATTTTCCCTGGGGCTGAAAATAGACTTTCTTCGATCTGCAGTCAACCACAGCTCCATAATGCTCCAACCAATCCATTCCCAGAATAACATCATAATCTGCCAGCTGCAACGCATACAATCTCGCCGGCAACTGGTGATCATCAATCATCACAGGAGACTCATCCAAACACAAGGGAGTAACCATGAAATCTCCAGAAGGCAATTCCACAAACAACTCACAAGACAGCTCAGAAGTGGGTTCCTCAATACAAGCCATAAAATCCTCCGAAATAAAAGAGTGAGAAGCACCAGAATCAAATAAGACATGAGCTGCATGACCATAAAGCATAATCGTACCTTCCACAAGATGGGACGCAGCAGCATCAGCTCTTGTCAAATGAGAAACTTTGCCTTTCTGCTTCTTAGAACCAACTGAAGATTGCTGAGAAGACGCCGACGCCTGAGAGAAAAATTGCTGTGGAGCTTGAGGTGCAGGAGGTCTAAACTGCGGCTGAGGTTGAGAAAACTGAGGAGCTTGCAATGGATTCGGCCTCAGCGGGCAATCTCGAACCACATGACCTGGCTGGTCACACCTAAAGCAAACAACAGGAAGAGAACACGGTTGGCCCTTATGATGACCACCGCATCTCCGACACGTCCACGGCTGACTAGCAACTGAGCTCTGTCGAGTTTGAGAAGAAGGTGCTGTCGGCTGCTGAACAGAATCTGCACCGGACGGCTGCTGAACAAACTTCTTCTTCTTCTTGAACCTTTTGAACTTGGGCTTAGAAGGAGAGGAAGCACTGGAAACCTCTGACTGGACCGAAGGAACATTAGGCACGGGCTGTCGGTAAGTCTGCTGAACCTGAGCCACCGGCTGCACTGACCCTGCCTGGGGATATCCACCCGGTCTCGCCATCTCCAGCTCTAAAGCTACAGCTGTCTGGCACGCAGTATCGAGATCCGCAACACGACTCGCTATCAACGGCATCTTCAACTCTGGCCTCAACCCTCGCAAGAATTGCTGGGTCTTCAAAGCTTCACTGGCCAGCACATGGGGCGCATACTGACCCAATTCCAAGAACTTATTCCTGTACTGAAGCACGGTCATACTGCCCTGGGTCAATTCCATAAACCGATACATCTTATCCATCTGCAAGCAGGCAGGAGTATAGGCACGCTCAAAAGCAGCAACGAACTCTGCCCAAGTGATTTGCCGAAGAGGTCTGGATCGAAAGGAAATCTGCCACTCGGCTTTCCACCACGCAATGGACGTACCCTGGAGTTGAAAGGCAGCGAGCATGACTTTCTCATCTTCAGCACACTCCATCGAAACAAAAACACGCTCTATCGCATCCATCCATTGCCTCGCGACTTCTGGATCAGCTTGGCCATCGAAAGCAGGCGGATTGAACATCAGAAATTCCTTCAAAGCCTTGCCTCGACTGCCAGGCACTTCAGCTTGAACGATCGGCACTGGAGGAGCAACTGGAACGACAGGAACAGCGGGAACTGCAGGAGGAGGTGCAGAACCGCTATCTTCCCTGGGCGCATCTCGAGGAACACGAGGAGCTCGAGGAGGTCTTCCTCGACGAGGCGGCATAATTATGCTGCCAGAAACACAATCAACAATGAAATCCATCAATCATACGGAAAACATCCTATGCCAGCAAGAGACAACAACAGGACTAGCTCTGGACCAAGCGTCAATTCCAATTCTTTACGCAAATCCTCAACTTCAAGCTCTGATACCACCTGTGACGACCCAGAGTTCAGGATACCGATATACCGATAACATCGGTATACCGACACCAAGAACTGGGGAGGCCACCCAAGAGGCTGATGAGGCCCCTGAAGGGTTAGTGGGGGGTTAGCTGAGGAATATGCATAATTAATTGCGAATTGGGGCGCGCAATACAAATAAGTATTTAAGATTTAAACACAAGTGCGGAAGCAATTTAAAATAACCAGAGTGATATATATAACTAGTCCAGAGTCACAAACACTAGTCCACAGGGCACAACTACGCGGGGCATACCCCGGCAAAAGTACAACACAAGCCTCAAAAAGGCAGCTCGTGCACAGCTGGCAGCTAAGGAACGGTCCCGAAACAGCACGCTAAACTCCGGGAGATGTCGGGCGCGGCTCACCTGAAAGGAGAAGGGTGAGTCACAGCCAGACTCAGTAGGGGTCACGCGGATCCCTACCTCGCACTAAACAAGCGAACATGCATAATTAACAGCAATTAAAGCATGCATTCAAATAAATACACAGGCAATGGCATGAACATCTAATCACAAGAAAGCTGTAAACTCTATCTAAGCAAGTATAACAGCTAACACATGCCGCTACTAATTAAATGCAAGCGATTAAAGCTAAAACTACCAATTAGAATGAGCTGCAACTAGTCCAAGCAACAAGGAAGGACAACCACTGGAGCAGAAACCAGAAGCGTCCACTGACGGCTTACACTGCGTCTCAAGCACTCGCAGTCGACAAGCGACAAGCTAAGCGCGCAAACAGTACCAGACCAAGTGACCAGTCGGAGTGACACCCGTCGGCATCAGTCCACAGTCTCCGACCACGTGTGCACACACTGACTCTAGCCTGAGCCAGGCCCTCTAACTAGTTTTCTCCCTTGGCAGGACGCTACCATTGGCTGGGAGCCCACGGAACTAGCTTACAAACCGTGAATGGGAAATATACCCCTCCGCCATCCTCAAGCGGGTCGGTACTCAACAGACCTTAGGGCAACAACAGTGGCTCCATTGCCTGGAAAGAAAAGCTACTCTATTGGCACATAAAACACGCCACAATATAGTAAAACAATACAACTATGGCATGAATATAGAACGGAACGCATAAGTAATGGGCTGGGAATATATTGCAGCCATCAGGGAAGTGGCGGTCAAGGACCCACGCGCCACATGCAAACGACGGTCGGGGGTCGGCGCGTTACTTCAAGAATGACGCTCCAGTCCCCATCCGTCACTCCCTTCAGGGTTCCAGCTCAAGAGGCACCAAGGGCATGTAACGGTAAGGGCCCTGCGCGTTACTTCGAAGCGACGCGTGGGGTCACCGCCGTCACATCCACCCGAGGCTCAAACCACCTATCAGGGTTCTAAATGGTAGCAGGCGAAGTAACGCCCCGGTCTAGGCGCGCCGGACCGAAACGACGGTCGGCCGACTGGCCGCCGGGCGCACCGCCTGACCAAAATCACGGAAAACAGTTGATGAGTAACGGATGGGAGCCCCACCGTTATTCTCCAAGTAACGCACCCCTATTGGGCCGCTATTTGGTAGTGACGCGTCCACCTTGGACCGTCGGGCAAGTGACGGTTCCTGGCAGGACCGTCACTGCACCTGGGTTACGGGCGGGTGCGGTTTGTAAACCGAAGCCCTCCCGGACGGCTGAAAACGCCGGGTATCGACGAAAAACCTGATAACCTGTCAAACCACGCATGCTAGACAATAATTTAACATCTAAATCTAGCACATGCAAGGCCTAAAACGCATTAAACTCAAGATTTAGGCTAAAACCCCAAAAATGGAAATATGAACATCATGCATGCTACGGGGTGCTAATCAACAAGCGAGCTAAAGGAAACGATCCTAGCAAGATCGAGGTTCCATCCCCCTACCTTTCGCAAGCCGAAACCGTCGAACGGGCCGCATGCAAGGAGGAATAGCCACGGAGCTTCCACGCTCCACCTCGCTCCCACGATCACCGATCCACGCCGAAGTGGACACCCACGCGCTCTACTCGACGCGAGGAATCCAACGGTGCCAACCTCATCTCAATCCGACGCCGTCTCGACCCCGATCCCTAAGAGAGGAGAGGAGGTGGCCGCACGGAGGAGAGAGAGAGGGAGAGGGTGAAATGAGAGATCGACGGGGGAGAGAGAGAGTGAGGGTGAGAGATATAAAAAAAAATAAAAATAAAAATAAAAATAAATAAAATTAATATATATATAATATAATCATTATATATATAAAAATCTTATTAATATTCAATAACCCTCAAACAGCTCCGAACAAATCCGGAAAAATGCCAGACAAATTCCTAAAAATCCAGGAAAATAGCCGGAATTTCCAGAACAATTAATAGAACAAATACCACGAAGGATCCATTAAGACACGGGCCTTACAGTCCTGCCCCTCTCTCTATGTATTCCTTGCAATGTTTTTATTCTTCTTCTTCGCTCCCCAGTATGTAAACCCCATCCTCACATTCATCCGGATGTGGTGGAAGTTGATCATATAACAGAGTAAAAAGGAGAGCCTGTCCGATTTGTGTTGTCTTCTGCACCCTCAGTCTCCTCGTAGCTCCATAAAGAAGAATACCCCCTGTTGTCCCTCCGATTCCTTTTCTTTAGCCGCGTTGTCGTGTTGGCCCCGGCCCTCACTGTAACGACCCGAGAATCCGATTACCGGGAAGGCCCGATAACCCGAGACTCGCACCGCCACCCACGAGCCCGAAGACTCGGAAGGGTTAAAAGGATGGTGTGGAGACTACACAAGTATCACAAATAATTGCAGAAATTAAACAGTTATAATAGAATAACACTTTACATGGTCCACAACAGAAAATAACACAATAACAATAGTCCACGACTAGTACAGTGACAAGAAAGGAAAGTACAGCTACACGGGGCATCCCCCGGCTCTGACCTCCGGCACTACCGCTGGGCACCCGCACCACGCTGCGCTCCTGACGCGCTCCCCGAAGGTGGCGCCTCACCTGAAACACGGTGAAAACACGCAGGGAATGAGTCTCGGAACAAGACTCAGTAGGGATCACTCGAACCCTACCTCGAAAAACGAGAAACCACTACTCTAGCGGTAGAAAAGTATCTCGGAAAGGAAAGCCCTGTACTCTACAGAACTAGACCCTAACGGCACGTAAACCGAGACACGTGCCACGGTACGAGGAAACTGAAACTCAACGGTTGAACCGTCAAAAACCCGAAGGTCGGAAACACACGACTGACAGTCTGACACTCCGTACTCGACAGGAGTACCACCCACTAGAAGCACAGCCGGTAGCGTCCCCTGGCGTCTTACACCGCACCGCAGGTGCACCGCCTGACATGGTAGGTCCTACCCGAGGCGCAAACACCGTACAAGTAACCACAAACAAGTAACTAGTTGGGGTCACGCCCGTCGACGTGGGTCCAACCGCCCCCAACCACGTGTGCACACACAGACCTTGCGTCACTAGGTCTGGTCCTCTGACCGGTTTTCCCCCGTAGCCGGACTCTGGCTACCGACGAGGGGCCTACGGTAACCGGTCCACAAACCGTCTCGAAAGGTGGGTGCCCGTACACCACTCCCAGGTGAGACCAGCACCGCGCACTGGTGGGCTACGACTAGTGGAGGGTCGCTAAAGGAGTAGACTCTCGAGTCACGGAAAACAACACCCAAGCCCGACAACGTGTGGGAATCACCCCACGCACCAGTCCCGTCACACGGAGACCACGGTCGGAGAAAAGCGAGGTTGCCACCCTCATGGGGCAACACAGGAAGTGGCGGTCTACCCTCAGACCGTCACTGCCAAATGGCGGTCCACTCTAGGGCCGTCACTTGGAAATAGCGGTCTAAGGCGGACCGTCACACGGCCAGGGGGTAGGGGGAAGCGACGCGCCTACCCTAGTGCGTCGCTTGGAAGCGGCGCACCTAGGCCAGGGCGTCACATGGCACCCCACACCCACGAAAACCACAGGGAAAGTAACGCGCTTACCCTGGCGCGTCGCTTGCAAGCAACGCGTCGGGCTCAGTGCGTTACTCGCATGTGACGCGCCTAGACCAGCGCGTCGCATGGCCCTCACGCTCGGGATGGAAAGGGAAGTGACGCGCCTGCCCCAGCGCGTCGCTTGTAAGTAACGCGCTGGGCCCAGTGCGTCGCTTGGCCCATCCACATGGGGGACAACAGGAAGTAACGCTCCTGCCCCAGTGCGTTACACGCATGTAACGCGCCTATCTCGGTGCGTTACATGGCCTGACCCCCAACGGTCAAAACCCAACGGTCGAAAGCATGTGACGGCCCAGCCCAGGGGCGTCACTAGCAAACGGCGGCCAGTCGCAGGACCGTTACAGCCCTCGACCCCAAAGGCCAACACCCAGGGAAGTAACGCACCCCTCTAGGGGCGTTACAAGCATGTGACGGTCACTGGAGTGACCGTCGCTTACCCCAGAGCACGCTACGGCGGGAGAACCCCAAAAACACCAACCACGCCCCCGTACCTCCACCGGAGAGGGGGAAAACAAGGGGGAAGACCCCTGGGGACCCCTAGCATGCATCTAAGCCACCAAAACATAGAATCATGGGCTAAAACCATAGATCGGGCGGCTCACCCCAAAACATGGAAAAACCCCAAAAACGCCCAAACATGCCTCTCTCGGCCTCCCCGCGGCCTACAAACCACGGAAAAGAACGGCGAAGAGCTAGGGAACGTCACCCTACCTCAATGGAGCGAATGCTCCGCCGGATCGTCCACGAATCGCGAAGAACGCTTGAAAACCCTCGTTCTTCCTTAAGCTTCCCACGCTTGCCGCACGCCCCCACGACCGCCTCGCCGCCGCCCACGTCGCCGCGCCGTTGCCCCGCCGCCGTCTGCAGCCGAAGGGGAGCTCGCCGTGGCCAACCGGGAGGAAGAGAGGGAGAGGGAGGGAGACACGGTGGAGGAGGAAGGAGGAAGAAGAAGATGGTGGGGGGAGAGAGAAAAGAGAATGGGTTTTATAGAAAAACCCGGAAAATCCGTAAAATTCCAAAAAATAGGAAATCACACCCCCGCGATCCTCGGAACGCACCGATCGCAACGGTACCACTCGTGTCCGTGTGAACAGCCCGGTTCACCCGCAACGAGCGTCCGAAGAGAAAAGCCGAAACACACACCGGGAATCGGAAAACACACGCGGAAAAGCCGCGGAACGCCTCCGGGCCTCCGAAACAACTCCGGATCGCGCCGACCCGAACACGAAAGATGTCCGAAACGAAATTTCGAACACAACAGAGCCAGACACTCCGAAAACCAGATCCGGGACCCACGAAGAAGGATCCGAAAGGTCCGGGATATTACAGCCCTCCCCCCTTAAGGAATTTCGTCCTCGAAATTGAGAACAACCCAAGGGGAAAGAAGAGGAAGACTCACTCAAACAGGTACGGGAACTGCTGACGCATCTCGTCCTCACGTTCCCACGAAGCCTCACCACCAGAGTGTCGTTGCCACACGACCTTCACCAAGGGAATAACCTTGTTCCGCAGGCGCTGCTCTCGCCTATCCTCCACGCGGATCGGAAACTCTGGGAGAGAAAGATCTGGAGTCACCTCAGGCCAAACGGAAAACTCGAGCACATGAGAGTCATCGGGCATATATTTCCGCAACATAGAGACGTGGAACACGTCATGCACCGACGCCAACTCAGAGGGTAACTGTAACCGGTAAGCAACCTCACCGATGCGCCCCACAATCGCGAAAGGACCAATATAGCGGGGACTCAGCTTTTCGCGCCGTCCAAACCGCGTCACCCCCTTCATCGGAGAAACTCTCAAGAACACATGATCGCCCACGGCGAACTCGAGGGGCTGCCGCCTACGGTCAGCATAGCTCTTCTGCCGACTCTGGGCCGCCAACATGTTCTGACGAACCAGGTGCACAACATCCACACATTGCTGCACCAATTCCGGTCCCGTCAAAACACGCTCACCCACCTCAAACCAATCGAGTGGAGTCCGACAAGGACGCCCATACAGAGCCTCATAGGGAGCCATGCCGATGCTCGAATGAAAGCTGTTATTATAGGCAAACTCCACCAACGGTAGGTGATGAATCCAACTCCCCTGCCACTCCAGGCAGCAGGATCTCAGCATGTCCTCCAAAGTCTGAATGGTCCTCTCAGACTGACCATCCGACTGTGGATGATACGCCGAGCTAAATGCCAACTCCGTGCCAAGAGCTCGCTGGAAACTCCTCCAGAATCCAGAAGTGAAGCGCGGATCCCGATCCGACACGATCGAAATGGGAACCCCATGCAACGGAACGATCCGCTCCACATAAAGACGAGCCAACTTAGGCACGCTCCAGCTGACCTTGACCGGTAGCAACCGCGTCACCTTCGTCAGCCGATCCACCAGCAACCAAATACTGTCCTGCCCAGTCGGGGTTCTGGGCAACCCCACCACAAAATCCGTGGTCACATGGTCCCACTTCCAAGCAGGAACATCCAAGGGCTGGAGAGTACCGCCTGGTCGCTGATGCTCCGCCTTCACTTGCTGACAGATCAGGCACCTGGCCACAAACTCGGCCACATCTCTCTTCATGCCAGGCCACCAGAACTGCCTCCGCAAGTTCCGATACATCTTCGTCGCACCCGGGTGCACAGTGTACCTGCTCCCATGAGCCTCGCGTAACACCGCACGACGAACCTGCTCCTCCCCTGGGACGTACAGCCTGCCACGAAACCTCGCAGCACCGTCCTCGCCAAGCTCCACATCAGCTATCGCCAAAATCCGGGGCAACTCAGGGTCCGCATGCTGAGCCTCTGTCACCTGACGACGGATAGCAGGAGTGACAGTCAGACTCGCAAGCACTGCCAACCCTGGCTCCTGGGGAATCTTGAGCCTGAAAGATACTTCGGGCACCTGTTCCCAGAGCCTCCACTTCCTCAACATCAAGGCACTGATCACGACCTTCCGACTCAAGGCATCGGCGACGACATTCATCCTGCCCGGCTGATAAGACAGGGTGAAGTCATAGTCCTTCATGAACTCCATCCAACGCCTCTGTCTGAGGTTCAGATCTCTCTGCGAGAACACATACCTCAAACTCTGATGGTCAGTGAACACCTCGAACTTCTCACCGTACAGATAATGTCTCCAGATCTTCAACGCGAAGATCACTGCCGCCAACTCAAGGTCATGGTAGGGTAGTTCTCCTCATGGGGCTTTAGCTGCCGAGATGCATAAGCCACCACTCTACCATGCTACATCAGAACAGCACCCAATCCGACGCCGGAAGCATCTGTACACACCACAAAACCTCCCGATCCAGAAGGCAAAACCAACACCGGAGCCGAGGTGAGCAATCTCTTCAGTTCCCTAAAGCTCCGCTCACACTCCTCGGACCAGACGAAAGGCACATCCTTCCGCGCGAGCCTCGTCATCGGGGTCGCAATGCGGGAAAAATCCTGGATAAACCGGCGATAATAACCCGCAAGCCCCAAGAAACTCCGGATCTCCGTCACCGACCTCGGCCTCGGCCACTGCATCACGGCCTCGACCTTGGCGGGATCCACGGAAATGCCATCACCAGAAATCACGTGCCCCAGAAAGTGCACCTCGCTGAGCCAAAACTCGCACTTGCTGAGCTTCGCATACAACTGGTGATCTCGCAACGTCTGCAGCACCACACCCAAATGGTACGCATGCTCCTCGGCAGACTGCGAATAAACAAGGATGTCATCCACGAAGATGACCACGAACTGGTCCAAATACGGATGAAACACCCTCTGCATCAAGTCCATGAAGGCTGCTGGGGCATTGGTGAGCCCGAACGGCATCACCAGAAACTCATAATGCCCGTACCTCGTACTGAACGCAGTCTTCTCCACATCGGACTCGCGAATTCTCAGCTGATAGTAACCGGACCGCAAATCAACCCGCGAGAACACTCGCGCAGACTGCAGCTGGTCGAACAAATCATCAATCCGCGGCAACGGATACTTGTTCTTAACGGTCACTTCATTCAGCTGCCGATAGTCAATGCACAGCCGCAGACTACCGTCCTTCTTCTTCACAAACAGCACGGGCGCACCCCAAGGGGAAAAGCTCGGACGAATATACCCCTTGGCCAACAGCTCCTGCAACTGCGCCCTCAACTCCCTCAACTCAGCGGGGGCCATACGGTAGGGAGCCTTCGCCAAAGGTCCCGTACCAGGCACAACCTCGATCACGAAATCGATCTCCCGCTGGGGAGGTAATCCAGGCAACTCCTCAGGAAAAACATCGGGAAACTCGCACACCACCGCAATGTCCTCGACATTCAGCTCCATCCGGTCAGACACAACCACTGACGCGAGAAAACCCTGGCAACCTGAATCAAGCAATCGACGGGCTCGAATAGCAGAGATAAGAAATCGAGAAGAGGTGGAACGGATACCTTGGAAATAGAAGGTCCTCTTGCTCGGATGCTGGAAGTAGACCCTCTTCATTCCACAATCCACCACCGCTCTATGAGTCTCGAGCCAATCCATGCCTAGAATCACATCATAATCCCGAAGCTGCAACGCATACAACCTGCCTGGCATACTCCGTCCATCGATCCACACCGGAACCTGGTCGAAGCAATACGGAGTGACCATAAAGTCACCCGAAGGCAACTCCACAGCCAAATCACAGGACAACTGGGTCACCGGCTCCTCGACGCTCGACGCGAAATCCTCCGAAATAAACGAATGAGACGCGCCAGAATCAAATAAAACCCGAGCCGCACAACCCAAAATCTGAACGGTACCTTCCACGAGCTGCGACGCTACTGCCTCTGCCCTGGTCAAGTGCGTGATCTGGCCACGAGCTCTCTGCCTGCCTCCCACACTAGCTGACCTGGGTAGCGGCGGATACTGTCCCTGCTGCTGCTGCTGCTGGGGAACCTGCTGCTGCAGCGGCCTCTGAGGACAGTCGCGCGCCATATGCCCTGGCTGGTCACACCGAAAACAGATGATCGGCGCCGTGCACTGCCTGCCTGGGTGGGTCCCACTACACCGTGGACAAGGTCCTCGCGATCCACCCACCGATCCCTGACGCTGCAAAGAGAACGGCTGCTGTACACTGCCCGATGAAGCCTGCCCCTGATCCTTGTGCTTCTTACGGAGACTCTTCTTCAAGAACTTCTTGACCTTCGAGCCGAAGGACGCAGATCCTGTCACCGAAGCTGCCGATGCCGGTACTCCTGAACCACCCGACACACGCTGGAAGGAACCCTGCTGCTGGGTAGCCGGCTGCTGGCTGCGACCTGACACAGACTGCCCCTGGCTGATCGGTCCTCGAGTCCTCTGCATATCCATCTCCAAGGAAATCGCAACACGAGACGCCGTCTCCAGATCAGTGGCCCCATTCGCGATCAAATGGTGCCTCAGCTCCAACCTCAAGCCCTGCACAAACTGCGTGGTCCTCACCCTCTCATGCTCCATGATATGAGGTGCATACCGACCCAGCTCGACAAATCGGGCCCTGTACTGCAGCACGGACATGTCACCCTGCACCAGCTCCAGAAACTCCCGCATCCGCTGCGTAGTAACAACGTCTGGACAGTACGTACGCTCGAAAGCACTGACAAAGTCATCCCACTCGATCTGCTCAAGTGGACGAAGCTGAAAGGACGTCTTCCACTCGGAAGACCACCACCTACGAGCCGTACCCTGCAACTGGTTGTAGGCCAACACCACTCTGTCCTCGGCAGCACTCTTCGCTGAACTGAACACCCGCTCCATCTCATCAAGCCAATCTCGAGCCGCATCAGGGTCTGCCTGGCCGTTAAAGTAAGGTGGATGGAACTGCATGAAATCCCTCACTGCTCGGCCTGGCCCACCCCTGACTGACGAGCCCTCACCGGCCTCTCTGCCGAACTGTTGAGCCATGAGATGGTACATGCCACGGAGAAAACCCTCGGCCCCCGGAACTCTCGCAGCATCCTCGGCCTCGGTAGCCCCCCGTGGTGCTCTGCTATGCTCCCCCTGGTCCCTCTGCTGGACCTCCTGCTGGATCTCCTGGCCTCCAGCCGACTGCCCCTGCTGAGAGCGAGAACTCCTCCTCGGCGCCATCCTCGCTCCTGAAGCAAAAGACAGAAGACACAAAAACGGCAAGGTCAGAATAAACACGCGGTGCCCAATGCCAGCGTCACCTGTACATCATCGTCATGGACTAGTGGACCACTACAATTACCTATGATTCTCATGTAATTCCACAACCGCGCTCTGATACCAGCTGTAACGACCCGAGAATCCGATTACCGGGAAGGCCCGATAACCCGAGACTCGCACCGCCACCCACGAGCCCGAAGACTCGGAAGGGTTAAAAGGATGGTGTGGAGACTACACAAGTATCACAAATAATTGCAGAAATTAAACAGTTATAATAGAATAACACTTTACATGGTCCACAACAGAAAATAACACAATAACAATAGTCCACGACTAGTACAGTGACAAGAAAGGAAAGTACAGCTACACGGGGCATCCCCCGGCTCTGACCTCCGGCACTACCGCTGGGCACCCGCACCACGCTGCGCTCCTGACGCGCTCCCCGAAGGTGGCGCCTCACCTGAAACACGGTGAAAACACGCAGGGAATGAGTCTCGGAACAAGACTCAGTAGGGATCACTCGAACCCTACCTCGAAAAACGAGAAACCACTACTCTAGCGGTAGAAAAGTATCTCGGAAAGGAAAGCCCTGTACTCTACAGAACTAGACCCTAACGGCACGTAAACCGAGACACGTGCCACGGTACGAGGAAACTGAAACTCAACGGTTGAACCGTCAAAAACCCGAAGGTCGGAAACACACGACTGACAGTCTGACACTCCGTACTCGACAGGAGTACCACCCACTAGAAGCACAGCCGGTAGCGTCCCCTGGCGTCTTACACCGCACCGCAGGTGCACCGCCTGACATGGTAGGTCCTACCCGAGGCGCAAACACCGTACAAGTAACCACAAACAAGTAACTAGTTGGGGTCACGCCCGTCGACGTGGGTCCAACCGCCCCCAACCACGTGTGCACACACAGACCTTGCGTCACTAGGTCTGGTCCTCTGACCGGTTTTCCCCCGTAGCCGGACTCTGGCTACCGACGAGGGGCCTACGGTAACCGGTCCACAAACCGTCTCGAAAGGTGGGTGCCCGTACACCACTCCCAGGTGAGACCAGCACCGCGCACTGGTGGGCTACGACTAGTGGAGGGTCGCTAAAGGAGTAGACTCTCGAGTCACGGAAAACAACACCCAAGCCCGACAACGTGTGGGAATCACCCCACGCACCAGTCCCGTCACACGGAGACCACGGTCGGAGAAAAGCGAGGTTGCCACCCTCATGGGGCAACACAGGAAGTGGCGGTCTACCCTCAGACCGTCACTGCCAAATGGCGGTCCACTCTAGGGCCGTCACTTGGAAATAGCGGTCTAAGGCGGACCGTCACACGGCCAGGGGGTAGGGGGAAGCGACGCGCCTACCCTAGTGCGTCGCTTGGAAGCGGCGCACCTAGGCCAGGGCGTCACATGGCACCCCACACCCACGAAAACCACAGGGAAAGTAACGCGCTTACCCTGGCGCGTCGCTTGCAAGCAACGCGTCGGGCTCAGTGCGTTACTCGCATGTGACGCGCCTAGACCAGCGCGTCGCATGGCCCTCACGCTCGGGATGGAAAGGGAAGTGACGCGCCTGCCCCAGCGCGTCGCTTGTAAGTAACGCGCTGGGCCCAGTGCGTCGCTTGGCCCATCCACATGGGGGACAACAGGAAGTAACGCTCCTGCCCCAGTGCGTTACACGCATGTAACGCGCCTATCTCGGTGCGTTACATGGCCTGACCCCCAACGGTCAAAACCCAACGGTCGAAAGCATGTGACGGCCCAGCCCAGGGGCGTCACTAGCAAACGGCGGCCAGTCGCAGGACCGTTACAGCCCTCGACCCCAAAGGCCAACACCCAGGGAAGTAACGCACCCCTCTAGGGGCGTTACAAGCATGTGACGGTCACTGGAGTGACCGTCGCTTGCCCCAGAGCACGCTACGGCGGGAGAACCCCAAAAACACCAACCACGCCCCCGTACCTCCACCGGAGAGGGGGAAAACAAGGGGGAAGACCCCTGGGGACCCCTAGCATGCATCTAAGCCACCAAAACATAGAATCATGGGCTAAAACCATAGATCGGGCGGCTCACCCCAAAACATGGAAAAACCCCAAAAACGCCCAAACATGCCTCTCTCGGCCTCCCCGCGGCCTACAAACCACGGAAAAGAACGGCGAAGAGCTAGGGAACGTCACCCTACCTCAATGGAGCGAATGCTCCGCCGGATCGTCCACGAATCGCGAAGAACGCTTGAAAACCCTCGTTCTTCCTTAAGCTTCCCACGCTTGCCGCACGCCCCCACGACCGCCTCGCCGCCGCCCACGTCGCCGCGCCGTTGCCCCGCCGCCGTCTGCAGCCGAAGGGGAGCTCGCCGTGGCCAACCGGGAGGAAGAGAGGGAGAGGGAGGGAGACACGGTGGAGGAGGAAGGAGGAAGAAGAAGATGGTGGGGGGAGAGAGAAAAGAGAAAGGGTTTTATAGAAAAACCCGGAAAATCCGTAAAATTCCAAAAAATAGGAAATCACACCCCCGCGATCCTCGGAACGTACCGATCGCAACGGTACCACTCGTGTCCGTGTGAACAGCCCGGTTCACCCGCAACGAGCGTCCGAAGAGAAAAGCCGAAACACACACCGGGAATCGGAAAACACACGCGGAAAAGCCGCGGAACGCCTCCGGGCCTCCGAAACAACTCCGGATCGCGCCGACCCGAACACGAAAGATGTCCGAAACGAAATTTCGAACACAACAGAGCCGGACACTCCGAAAACCAGATCCGGGACCCACGAAGAAGGATCCGAAAGGTCCGGGATATTACACTCACGCAGTGTTCGGCCGTGATCGAGACGACTCTCGGGTGATCGGAATCCCACGCAGGTTAGCCTTCGGGATCCCCGGCCCCCATACGGGAGAAGTCTACATGATCGCAACCCATGGGTCACTGGGCTCCCACGCAGGCTAAGCCTTCGGGACCTCCAGCCCCAAATGGGGTATCCACGCCGGTGTTGTCGCTTACGCGCGCACCTTGCTTTTTTTGGGGCCGTCACTCCTTGTGGGCGCGCACCCGTGTAAACCCCCTACGCTCCGGGTCTAGGGGAGGTGCTGCCGGATTTTCACCGGGTGATTTGAGCTAATAATGAAACCAAAAAAAAAGGATAACGAAGGAATGAGTGAAATGGAAATGAACAACGGTGAATGAATTGGAATGAGAAGTCTCCCATGGACTGATCAGATGAGGAATGGATGTAGGAACATTTAATTTAAGAAGATGGCTTAAATGCAATTGAGAGGGAAATAGCTCCTTAATGATAGTATTTGGAAACTGCCGTAGGGAAAGATGATCGAAGAAATAGTGAATGTGTGATCAATAATAAAAAAAAAGGGATGTACAAGTGACCAAATGGAGAAGAGCAAATGAATAGGTGACTGAATTAAAGAATATGCTGTGAACTGAAATTCAAAGAATACAACTCTGAATACTTTTGGAATTAAAACGGATAAAGTAAAATTAATAATGAGCATTAGATTGAAACCCCAGATTAAGACCGAAATTTCTGCACATGTGTATTTCCATGTGCATGTGTTTCTGTCCCTTGGGCGCTGAAGGCCCTAAAGAAATGCATCTACTTTAAATCCCTGGAGCAATAGGCCAATTCGCAGGGTCAAAAGACAATTTGGCCTTTTTTTGACTGATATGCAAGAAACACATAATCGGCATGTCTCATACCTAAAGATGTTCCAAGGTCCAAAGGGAAATATTGTCTTCTAGATGTATTGCTTCCTTGGACAACTTAGAGAATGAACAGCAATGCAGACTATCTCAGGAGAGTTTAACACTGTACCAGCTACACCATGACTGTTGGACTGAATGTAGTTAAAAAAAAAAACAAATACCAGCCTGACAAAGTTGTAGAGGTCTGTGGAAACACTGAATCTATGAGGTTTCTTAGTGAATGGTTGAAATCATGGTAGGAAAGATAATTGCAGACCATTAAAAATTCTTCAAGAAATAATGGTTATATTAATGATAATAGTGATGACGGTATGTATCAGAATGACTCTGATTCTGAGAGTTAAGATGCAGTTCCCCTCAGGAATTTTCTTTTAGTTTCTGGGCCAGCATGGTAATTGGGTTCACATTGACGCTCCACTAGGATACATATGGCTCTCTCATGAAAGCAACCATGCATCTCTGCATGATCACCGAACCCCCAATGTAAAAATTTAGATCCCTGCCCCAAAAAGCATTAGCATCCCTGCATACATGTACAAATTATGCGTCATCATGCATAGGCAGGGAAGGAAATTTAGACTTGTTTCGCATATGTTCATTCACATATATGCATACATATCACATTCAGTAATGCATCCGCACACCCGGATTAAGAAAGGCATTCTCATGCATAAATGCATCAACCCACATGTATTTTATACACTTCAGTACATGCGCAGGGAGCAAAACAAGAAGGGACAAACAAAAATGACGAAACCCCAAGTGAATGCAAAACTGAATCTACACTTCCTCCCACACCCAGGAGTGATAGGGAAGACCACATAAAATAGAATAAATAATACACAAAAAAAATCTGAACCTGAACCTTGCATACTGTATATCTAGTGCATGCTGCATTTGCATATTGCATAATTTGCACATACTTTGCTCATGTGCAGGAAGAACCCAAAAGATGAATCCAATTGAAGTCGGGACCCCCCTGCTTGTCCATTCATGCCCACAGCAAGCTGCATACACAAGCTCTTTCTGAATGCACCCACCCATAAAATTTGTACACATGAATGCATTCAAAGGTCCCATGTGCATACGTTAGTCTCAAAGGGTCATATGCATAGGTGATGTTATGAAACCCCCATCTATTAACGAGTTCAGGGAATCATTCCTGAGCAAGTCCAGCAACTCATGCATATTCTGTTGGATCCCTTTGAATGGGGGCTAAACTCCCTGCATTCTCCTTCTCTTGAAGCTTGCGTAGCACATATGGCCTCATGGGTGAATTTCAGATACATCATATATGTATTCAATTCCCTTCTTTTGGAGTTGCACATCATTCTCCATCAATGCCTCATATGTATATCTATATTGGAGCAGTATGTGATGGCTCCCACGTCCTTGATTTGCCATCCAAAAAGGGATGATGAAGTAAACCAAAAAAAAGGAAGTGAAAGAGAACCAGCAGAGTTTCATGTGCATCCGCATGTGCATAATCATCCTCACAACTGAACTTCAAAAGTGAGCAAAGCTTCATGTGCATTTTTGCACAGTCTTTCATCACTGAATTTCAGAAGAAAAGCAAGGCTCCACATGCATTTGTATATATATGGTTGGCATGACTAAATTTCAGGAATAAATAAAACTCTGCATGTATGACCCTGTGATCAGTCTTCATTGCTGAAATTCAGAAATAAACCCAGTCCTACATGCATTGACATGTGGTCTGCTTTTATGATTAAATTTCGAAAACAAGAGAAAGGACTCTATGCCCCAGCATAGAGCCGGTTATGTCTGCCACAAGAATGTGTGTGCAAAATGTGCACTTGCATTAACATGATCAGAGGACCTCATTGAGCCCTGAGCATGATTGCTGCTCCCATATGGTCATACGTTCATGCACATGAAACTAATTTGTCGTCCATATGTTTATGTACGTATTCGCATGCGCAATGCATTCGCACGCTCGAATCAAGGATACCCATTCACAGGCCTAGATTCACAAACACATGCACATTTGGCATCCTTCCGTTCACATACAAAGCTCAAAAGTATATAGAGGGTTAATGTTCAACAAAGGGGGAGACGATCAACGGTCTGAATAAGAAGGAAGTAAATGGGTATGTGGGCTGAATCAAAGAGTCCACTGTGAATTGGTGTTCAGACGGGTGTAATGGCCAAGTGTGAATTTGACAACTGCTGAAGATAGAATAAACAAAACAAAAAATGGTGGCTAAGCATGGAACTCCCTGATTCTAACGCTGAAATCCATTTTTTGGACGGACATACAGTGAAAAGAAGACGATGACCAATACAATCTTATGAAATTGCTGAAGGCCAGAATAAATAAGGGAAAGTCCATTCAAGGTGAACTTATACACATCAAACTCCAAGGGAGGAGGAAGATAATGATTAACATGATTTCTGAAGCCTACACAAACGATTGCATGATGCATTTGCTCACCAAATTTACTGAACCCGGGCATGCTATGCTCTTCCCACTAATAAAAAAAAAACGAATACTCATAGGAGCCATCCCACGGGTGGTGTTCGGAAACTCACACGCATCTTACCCCATTATGGCCATAGCCCCTCTTCGCACTTTGGCCGATATTCTACTGATTTTGAACCACCTCGACCGGGATTTTACCAAATGCTTTCGTTTTCTCAAAACAATAAATCTATCGTCCGAGCATCAAATGGTCGATTTATGATCGAAATGGCTTCAAATATCTTTATGCACCCCGACACGGGGAATTTTTAACACTTCTCAATATGTCATTTGTTCCTTTCATAGAAACCGATGTTTAGGCCATTGGGCCCCAAGTCTTGGCGATTAATCAGAGGTTTTTTCCCTCTCCGAGGGGATGTAATTAACGTCGTGGCCTTTATGGCGCGGCGGGTCTCCAGTCCTGACCCGATACCCACAATCACCTGATTAGTCGGATGGAGCGCACCCCAGGCTTCGGACCACTCCAGACTCGAAGCCCGAACACATTGTCACCTAGGTGACTGGCACGCCCTCGCACTAGATAAACCGATAAACGATAAAAAGAACACCCCAATATTTTCACACCTCAAATTTTAGTGCGTCCAACAAGTTGGCACGCCCGGTGGGACTGCACTACCTCTCATCTTTTCGCCGAGATTAGGGGCCCAATGGCCTTTTTCTGAAGTCTTAACTTCCGCATTTTTGAAATTGCAGGAGGGATTCGTTTCTGAAGAACCAATGGCTGTCGCTTTCGGTCCGTTGGTTGTGGCGAGCCATGCGGAACATGGCTACTTGGCCGTGCCGATCCAGTTCGGCAACTTTCCCCCGGTCGTTGGCTTCCCCAACTTCCTCGGGGTTATTTTCGTGGACCTCCTGGACGTCAAGGAGGTCGAGCCCGTCGCCCCCGTGGAGGCGACACCCGAAACTGTGAAGATGATGGGCTACTATGTCCACCACATTGAAGCAAAGAAGAAACGCACCTCGGCTGCCAGGAGGGCGGCAAGGAGGACCACTAGCACGCCACAAGGCCGGCTTTCCCTCTCGGGAAAATCCGTAATGATCGGAGGAGTCCGAGTGTACCTGAATGGCCGTCCGGCCACGATCTCGCCAGATAGGGTAATCCCGATGGTGTCGGTGCACAACCAATTCCAAGCACTGGCCCGAGAGCGAGAGGACCACATCAGGTCCATGCCAAAGCAAGAGTCGGCCCAGAAGCTGACTAAATTCAAGCAAGCATGGGTCCCCATCAGACGGGCCCCAACCTCAACCCAACTGGAGCCCGTCAGGACTGACCGGCTCAGGAAAAAGATGAAGGAAGATGAAGAAGAGAAGATTGAGGCGTCAGCTCGAGCATCTCAAAGACCTGCCTTCCGTGCTCACGGTCGGCAGGCGAACATCTATTTGAAGGAAGGAAGATACAACATGATGCACGAGCGGAGGCGTCTCGCCTATAGACCGCCAGTGCAAGCATCACCACTAACTGTCTGCCCCACCCAGGGAGAATACGACATCACTCAAGCCGTGAGGGGATATCTCCGCGGCCTTGGGAACACCCTCCTGGGAACTCAGCGGCTCCTAGAAGCCGTGAATGATGCTGAAAGAAACCGGGAGCAACAAGTTAACCCGGAAGACATCGAAGATGCGGAGTCGGGGTGCTATGGGCTGCCCCTCTGTAAAGAAGCTCCACCAAGAGTCTCGGTGTTTGATAGGCAGTCAACCAGGGAGGTGGCCCGAAGAAACAAAAAGATGCGGGTTTATACCTGCAATATGGCCGGAGTGGCCAGCCAATATGGAGCACTCCCTGAAGACCAAGAAGAGATGGCCAGGCTGGCTGACAGGCCGGGTCCCCTCACCAGAAGAGGAGCAGCCGCAACTGAGATAATACAAGCCCTCGCCGGCGAAACAAGTTCAGATGCGGTCGCCATGGCGGCGAACGTGATTACCGCTGGGGATGAAGGAGAAATGGTAGCACCTTCTCTAGATACTCTGACAAAAGGGGGAGGCCAAGCTCCTAGCCCATCCACCCCCGACCCGGCGATGCTGATGCTGCTTCAAGCCTATCGACAGGAGATCGAAGCTCTGAAGCGACAGGTGGGCGAACTGACCATGCATGCTTCCACATCGAAGCAGGTCGAACCGCCTCCAGAAACATCCAGGCAAGGCACTGGAGAATTTGAGAGTTCACCCCAGGTGACGGCCTCTCAGCCAATCCCCAACTATGCTCGGGGCACGGCCCCAATGACCCCTACGGCTCCTCAACACCAAGGCACCGCCACTATACCCCAGGCGACGGTGTTGACGACGCCACAGATGCAGTCGGCTCATTTCTACCCAGAAGCAGTGGATCCGGCAATGGCTAACAAGCTCATGATCGAGCAGATAGTCGAGATGAAGCTGGCCGATCGGGGAAGTGAAGAATATGCCTCATATGATGTGTACAAGGTACCCTACCCTGTCCATCATGCGGGGAAGAGATTGCCTCCTGGCGTCAGCAAGCCGCCAAAGTTTGACAAATTTAATGGCCAGGGGTCGCCGAATGAACACATAGCCTATTACGTCAATGTAATGGGCGATCTGGCGACTGATGAATCGTACCTACTGAAGTTCTTCGGGTCCTCGCTCACAGGGCTTGCCTTCGAATGGTACTCAAACTTGCCGGCGGGGTCTGTTAACGACTGGCCAGATTTGCAAATAAAATTTCGGGAGTGGTTCCACGTCACCGAAAGAGAGGTCACAGTGGCCGAGCTCTATGCAACCAGGCAGAAGAATGATGAAACTGCCCTAGAATTCATCAAGAGATGGCGGAACCTCAGCATGAGGTGTAGACGCCCGCCACACCAAGAAGATGTGGTTCAAATCTGCAAGCAGAATTTGAAGCGTGAAGTTTTCAAGAAAATGATCGGGATGGAGATCAAGTCATTTGATCGATTAAATAATGTGGTGGTGGAAATTGAGTCCTACCTCTCCAAATACTCTTCTGCACCGGCCACCTCAGCCCAAAAAGGAAAATCAATTGAGAAGCGGTCCGTGCCCAAAGAAGTCAACACTATCGACTTCAAGGATTTCGAGAAGCAGAAGGACAATGATAAAGGAGTCACTAGCGCTCCTCCGTCCAAGCAGGCTGAACAACAAGAGGCCTCCTCCTTGCGGTCAAGAATGAAGAAACTTTACTCCTTCCCGAAGGAGAAAACCCGGGTCATCTTCGAGTGGGCCACCAAATATAACAAAATTACTCTCCCGGAGCCGAAGAGACCCGGTGACATCAAGAGGAAAGATGATCCTCGATTTTGCCCTTACCATCAGATGCTCGGGCACACCCTCGAAGATTGTTACGTCTTCAAAGACATCATTGAAGGCATGATCAAGAAGGGAGAGCTCCAGATGGGCGAACACAAGGTGGACCCGCCCCGCCCGCATGAGATGCCGGTAATGGGGGCAACCGTAAACATGATATCCTTATACCAACAACTGCCCGAAGAAGTGTCAGATACTTGTACAAAGCACACCTATGAGGCATTTGTTCTCACTCCCGCAGAGAACCAGGGAGATTGGCAGATGGTGCCAAAGAAGACAAGAAGAAAGTCGACATCCCGCCCTACCCCGGGAGTCCGAATTCATGGCGTCACGCCTCAGCCACCACCACCAGCCGTAACCCCGGTTTGGTATGAAACTGCTCCTCAGTTGGTCCTCCGAAGAATGACTGACAACAGGAAGAAGCCACTCCTATTGCGGATGTACACGCAAGTCAGCCCGGCAGTTAAACGGCTGCAGGCGGTCATTGACGGGTTAGAAGAATATGAACAACCCAAGATCCAGCCAGTGCAGCTGAAGGAATATGTCCCTTGGGAACATTTTGAATCCCTAAAATTGGCCGAAGAAGCTGAAGCCGAAACACAAGAACTCGGCATATGGGATGAACTTCCCCAGGAACAACCACCTGCTGTAAAAGAAGAGAAGAAGAAAAGGAACAAGAAGCCAAAGAATAAAAGAAAATGTAGCTTTTTATCCTGTAATACCTTGTTGGCCTTGTTCAACATGGCCCAAAATTATGAAGAGGAGGGAGAAGAAGAAATATGCTTCGCGCCCGCCGAGGCAAACCAAGCCGAGGCCTCTACTTCCCAATATGTCACCAGGTCTGGGAGAAGGTGGGGACGTCTGCCCCCGGCCAATCA